>CM038146.1:244668354-245128581 GCA_021437245.1 Aegilops speltoides
CCTCTCTTGGATTTCTTCTCGAAGGGCTTCCTCTTGAATCGCCTTTCACGATTGCGGTTGGCGATAGCTCGACTTGATGCTTGAAGGCGCGTTCCGCCTCAAAGCTTGTTCTTCTCGTTGTTGTTGTTGAAGGCGTTGGACCTCGGCGTCTTGTTGTTGTTGGTGTAGGCGCTTCGTTCTTGTTCTTGTTGGCGGCGAAGACGTTGTCGTTCTTGAGCTTGAGCAAACGCTACTTGGTTTGATTGAGGACGAGGAACTTGTTCATCCACTTGCTCTTGGGAATTCTTGTCGTGTAGCGGGTTGCGAGATGCATGACGGTCTTGACGCTGCTCGTCGAAGAGTGTTCGATGACGGTGTACTTGTGTCGGAGAAGGAGTCGTCGGAGTGGCGACTTGAGTGGCTCCGTCTTGAGTGTGAAGAGGTAGAAATCGCTGGTTCACCAACAAGGCGCGGATCTCGTCCATTCTTGCATCATTCTCTTTCTTGTCTTGCGTCGAGTTTGTTGTCGAAGTAATCTCTTATACGCTTCTCGGAGAGTCGCAAGTCGGTGGAGAGGTTGTCGATCGTTAAGCTCATTGCTTGTTGCTCTTGATGGAGAGCTCGTTCTTGCTACGAAGAGGTGGCTCTTGGTGACGTATGATGACATGTCGTCGTCTTGCTCGATGAAGAGTGGGTTGGTAGAAGAACTTGGCCTATCCATCATTTCAAGCAAATTGTGAGTGGTAGAAGGAGAAGAACTAATACCAATGTACCTTTGACCGAAGTTGAAGATGAATCAAGTTCACTCAAATGCGGACAATGAAATAGCACTATTGGTACCGATCCTTGTCGATTCTCACACCTACACAAGTAAAAGCTTTTGGTGGAGCTTGGTTAGGATGGTGGCACAAAATTGATTGCAATCGTTAGCTTGACTCAAAAATGTTGAAGAAGATTCGCAAATTCGCAAATGTAACAAGTAGACCAAGCAAGTAGAGGTACACGGAAACACACACGCAAATAGATAAATGGGATTGTGCACACCAAAAGTGAGCCAAAATGTGGAATCCACGAAAATGCTCTTGTTGCACAATACTAGAGAGACGCTAGCACGATTGCACAATAGGCGGATACGGAGCTTGTGCACAACCTACTAGGCAAAAATGCAACGATCTCTATCCCAAGTATGCTATATGTATGGTATTTCGGTGCAATGATCC
Source organism: Aegilops speltoides (assembly GCA_021437245.1). Taxonomy (NCBI): domain Eukaryota; kingdom Viridiplantae; phylum Streptophyta; class Magnoliopsida; order Poales; family Poaceae; genus Aegilops; species Aegilops speltoides. The sequence goes on from CM038146.1 coordinate 244,669,554, forward strand.
AAGATGATCCTATATGACAATCTTAATGTAGTATGATGCTATGGTTCTTGCTTATAAGCTCTTTGCTTATCTTTCTCTTTTGCTTAAAAGCTTGGGTGGCTCTTTCTCTTTTGAGCTCTTTTCTTATGCAAACTTCACGAACCAAGATAGCAATTGTGTATGCGATGACAACTTTGTGACACACAAGTGGATCTCAAGATATGCACCCCTATGCTATGGTATGTATGCTATGGAGTATGATCCCTAATGTGCACAAGTCACGTTGCCGGCAATACTCAATGGCTAGTCTCGATGGGTAAGCAACGCAAAAGATGGGCTATGTTGGTTATCAATGCAATTGCGAGAGATGACAAAGATGTCGCCGAGGTTACCGTCCTGGCGATGATGAGTCCTTGTCGAAGATGAGCGGTGGTGATGTTGACGTCGAACCGTACCTATATAGCCGAAACACAATAGGACACGGGAACCACAACTCAAATTCTCAAAGAACAAAGGCAACAATGGTGGTAGCGGAAAGTGGAGGTGGTATAGCGTATGATGTGGTGAAAGCCCTAGGCAAAGATGCCAATATTGGGAAAATTAGATGGTGTCCAATGGTGTTGCAACCTATCTAGGTGGATGGAGAATGTCAATAGCTACTCAACGAGCTAAAGAACGCGAAAATCGGACTCCGGATGTGGAAGTTATGGTGGAAATGGTGAAACTCAGAAATCTGAAATGGCCAGGCGGTAGTACCGCTGGGAAGGGCGGTAGTACCGCTCGTGTCGGGTTTTTTCGACTATTTCGGCTGGGTGGGACCTGGCGGTAGTACCGTTCATGGGCGGTAGTACCGCTCGAGGTCACAGCGGTAGTACCGCTCTCTAGGGCGGTAGTACCGCTCGGTCGAGATTTTCTCGGCTGCTCGAATTGTTTAGCGATTTTGGGGCGGAAATGGGTGATTTCGGGTCAAAATTCGATGGATTTTGTGGATGGAAAGAGGGAAACTTGGGGAGATGCTAGATCGACTCGAAACCAAGCAAATCCACGGATCAAAATCAACAAAACATCATCAAACTAACAAATCACAAAAAATTTGGGGCTATTTTTGTGGGGATTTTCGGGTTTTAGGACGAAAACAACAAAATCAAGCTAGAAAACACGGGGTAGGGGCTCCAAAAACGTGATCAACGTGGCTCATGATACCATATGATGTAGGTGGAACCCTAATTCGTCGATCTTTCACGTTTGGAGGATCCTACGGAGGAATCTGAAGAACACGCGGAAGCACAAGGAAAACACGGGAAAACGAGAGAATCACTCAACCAACAAGGGAATTGATCACACAAGTGCTAGATCATCATACACATAAGAGATTCACGAGATCCAAAGTCAACAAAGGTAAGGATACAAAGGAACCGTTCTTCTCCAAGAGGAGGCCTTGATGTTCTTCCCTAGAAGGGGTCTTGAATCCGCTTGGGGGATCTTCTCCGAAGAGGTCGTGAACTCCGAGGAGAAGTAACCAAGTGGATGAGCAAAGGCTCTCACACAAACATGAGCTAATCCAGTGCTAACCCTAGAAAGGATGATGGGATGGTCTATTTATAGTCTAGGTTCTCCAAGGGGTAAGTTGGGGCGAACGCAGTACATGGGCCTCGGCCCAAACGCTACACAGAGCAGGGCGGTAGTACCGCTCGGGAGGGCGGTAGTACCGCTTGAGGTGCTTCAGCGGTAGTACCGCTCTGGAGGGCGGTAGTACCGCTCGAGGTGCTTCAGCGGTAGTACCGCTCGGGAGGGCGGTAGTACCGCTCTGGCGCCGTTCGATTCCTGGAGTTTGTCGGGTTCGGCGGACGTAGGGCGGATCTCGAGCGGTAGTGCCGCCTGGCTCGGCTCAGCGGTAGTACCGCTTGGCTGGAGCGGTAGTACCGCTCTTGTTGGACTCTGCAGCTCCTCCTTTCGTTCTTGATGTCCCTCTTGAGCTGTAGCTTCTTCTAGATTGACTCCTTGGTACCTAAGCATGCATAGCATTTCCGTTTGAGGTAGTAACCATGTCTCATGTGAATCGAAAGGGAATTGTGAGAGGAGTGATGTCACCTCGGTTTCAAGAGCTCTTGCACGTGCTCGAGTCATAGGTCCTTGTGGGGTTGGATGTGTTGATGTAGAGTCCATGGGGATGATGGAAGGATGCTCCGCATCAAGATGTAAATATGTGTGACAAGAGCATAAGCATCCACCTCAAGTTCATAGCAAACATGGGCAAAGCGCTCAATGAAAGGTCTATGGTAGGCATAGGAATCATTCACAACACCAAAGAAGATAAGATGTCTAAACACATGGGTCAAGTGCAAGACAATCGAAACATAATGTGCATAGGGTGTAGTGAATATAGTGTGGCACTCAACACAATAGAAAGAGCAATTGTTCATCATGTGTGAGGCAATCAAGTCAAGCATGTGACAAGCAAAGGGACATGACATATGTGAAGAAATGATATTGGTGCAACCAACCATATGATAGTAGCAAGTAGTCCAAGAATTGGATGCAACACACAAGGCATATATATCATGATGCATGGGAATGTGATAATGGAAAGTCAAAGCAAGATCTATCATGTGAGAGGCATGAGCATATATGTCATCAACCCAAGAAAGCAAGTAGTGGAACATGGGTGATGCAACATAGTGAGCAATCATAGCAATCAAGTTAAGCAAGCTAGTAGTGCGAAGATGTAACATACTAGAAGTAGTCATGGCAAACATGTCATTCGTGCAAATAGTGGGCATGAATAATTCACATGTCATAGCACAAGCATGAAAGCAAGATATGAGGACAATAGCATGAATGTATTGGCAAGAGGCCATATGTGAATAGCACTGGGTCATCATGACTCTCCCAACACAACAAGCATCAATAGAATGGGGCACATGATAAACATGGCAAAAGCAACAAGGATCTCCACCAAGCATGCAAATACACATAGGAATATCATAATGGAGAATCATGGGTAGATGCAAACAAGGGTCACAATTGCATGGCAAAGGCCTAGAAGCAAGCATAGCATGCAAAGTGAACACGGTAAAATGAGCATAATGTGAGAAGTGGTAAATGGCCCATAGCCGTGTGAGAGCCAAGTAGAGGAGTTGCGCGTAGTCCTTGTGCGAAGGGAACGGTGGTAAGGATAGTCCATGTGATCCCAAATCGTCATTGCTCTCAAGAGCTCGTTTTGTCAACTCGTGGGATTGCGAGGTTGACAAGTATTCCTGGGTACCTACACAAAAGAGACACAAACGAAAGAAATTGTGTGTGTGGTAAATCTACACATCATCCATCATGATGTGTATGTGCACGTGTGAGTTAGCACAAGACAAGCAATGCTCAAAGAAATTTGAGGCATGGTACATGAACATGTCATCCATCATGAAAGAATAGTTGTTATGTATGACACGATGGGGACACAAATTGAGCAAACAAGTATATGGCACATCAAAAGCATGTTTATTCATGGGGAGCATATGGTGCACACAATCATGGAAATCATGCAAATCATAGGGTGGATAAAAATCTCCAAAAATGTATGAGGAAACTATGGGGGTCTCCTCATGAGCAATATCGGAAACATCACATGGAGAAAATGGACAACAACCAAAACAATGCATATCCGAAGCTATGTGGTCATGGCATGGCATATGAGATAAATGATGCAAAGGGAGCATATCAATATCATCACAAGAAAAACAGATGCCAATAACCAAGGGCTTGTCATCTATGCCATATGTGCAAATTGGGTTTATTTTAATGGCATATGCATAGTCACTATGAAGAGATTGCAAATATGACATATGGTTGATCTCATGCATAGCATATGACAAGTCAAGCGGATTATCAAACATGATGTGACCTAAAGAATTGTCACAAGAAATCCTATGTAACATGGCATCACAACTAATAGACTCTACAATAGAATCATCATACTCATCATAAATGGGCAAATCATCGCATGTGGAAATCATACTAGCATGAAGCATGGCAATAGGTGGATCAACATCATGCAAGCAATCAATGTCAAGAATGTCCACTAGTGGGACTAGAGCATCACCTTCACCTATGTTACCTTTGTCATTCCACTCAAGTGGTGTAGGTGAGGTGGGAAAGACCAAATGGTGGTCATCATCATCACCTTGATGGAACCATGTGGGCGGTGCATCATAATCCACCATGGCCATCGTCTTGTCCAAAGGGAGGACGAAGTCGTCGAGGATCGGCGCGTCATCATAAATGGGACCTAGCACCAAACGAGAAGACACAATAGAGGTAGAGGTCAAGTTGTTAGAAATGCAAATGGCCTCACGAGACCTATCAACTATCTCACTCTCTCTATGTGGTGGTTCACTCACTCCCTCAAAATAGGTGCACTCAAACTCACGTATGGTGGAGTCACTCATCTCACTCAAGTGGTGGGGCTTGTGGCTCTCCTCACATGGGAATTGTGGCAACTCATCATGTATGGGGCTAGTGGTGAAGTCACTTGATGTAGGGTGGAACCCTAATTCGTCGATCTTTCACGTTTGGAGGGGATCCTACGGAGGAAACACGAAGAACACGCGGAAGCACGAGGGGAAACACGGGGAAAACGAGAGAGAATCACTCAACCAATAAGGAATCGATCACACAAGTGCTAGATCAACATACACACATGAGATCCACAAGATACATAGTCAACTAGGGTAAGGATACAAAGGAACCGTTCATCTCCAAGAGGAGGTCTTGAATCCACGAGGGGATCTTCCCGTAAAGGGGTCTTGTATCCGAGAGGATCTTCTCCTAGATGGAGGCCGCGGTCTCTCACGAGGAGGAGATCCGATAGATGAGCGTAGCTCTATCTCTAACATGAGCTAAATCAACGCTAACCCTCAAAGTGGGGAGGAGGAGGTCTATTTATAGTGCTAAGCCACGAAGGGGTAAGTGAGGGGCGAAGGGGTACACGGGCCTCGGCCCAAGTCACGCGAGCAGGCGGGGTCCGGATGATCCGGATGGTGGCCCGGATGATCCGGGTGTTGGGGGTCCGGATGATCCGGGCGACCGTCCGGATGATCCGGCTTCGTCGGGCCGCTTCTGTTGTCTTCGGTGCATTTACCTGGATAATCCAGGGGAGGGTCCGGATGATCCGGCTGAGCCTGGATGATCCGGACGGCGACCCGGATGTCCGGCCTGGCTCCACCAGCCGCTCCATCTTCTTCTTCTCCTTTCTTTCGTCTTCTCTTCCATGCTTGGCCTTGGTCCTTGGATTCTCCGTGGTCATCTTGGTTGTACCTGAGTGTATGCAAGGTCCGTGCATGAGGTAGTAGCCATGTCTCATATGCCGAAAGTGACGGTTTGAAGAGGAGTGAATTCACCTTGTGTCCAATGGCGTATGTTCGAGGTCTCGTCATATGTCCTCTTGGGGCTTGGAGAGTAGTCGGAGTGTACATGGGGATGAACGTGGGATGCTCCGCATCATATCCCCCCTTGGGAAAGATCCGACCTCGGATCGTGATCCTCATCACCATGGAAACGGGTGGCCCTGGACGGACTTGTAGTGGGACGTAGGTGAAGGTCTTGCGCAATCCAAGTACTCCAAGGTGTCTCCGGTATGTGGTACATGCAAAATGAGCAAACACAAAGTACACTTGGAAATACAATGGTTAGTGCTTAGGGATAGTGCATGTGATGAGGACATGACTACCTTGTATATGACCAAAAATATTGCATACATGCATATTTGTCAGGTGATTTCTAGTGCAAACTATTCAATAATCTATTTATGTTATCCAGAACAAAAATACTTCACACACTTTTGTGTTTTATCTAATTGCAGGTGTATGGCACATTTGTACAATCCACATATGAAGATAAGGAAGAAAGAGATGTTTATTTTCTGTTCAAAAAGTCCTCTCACGTCACTTTTGGCCCAAGAGAAGATAGAGTCCAAGTCTCTCACGTTCTGGATTCAGATTCGGACTGCACAGACATACCTGACTCAAAACGCCAACAACTTTTTCATACGGACTCCAAATTGGGTGATTCTTTTTTTGTTGGAAAGTAGATTTAATGCTCTTTCCAGCATAATTGGAATCACCTTAAAATCCATCCGGAGCGTTGAGTTATGGACGAAACAATCTGACGCTGCAGCAGAATCCGAGTCAAACTACAAGTCCAGAGGTGTTACGTCACCTCCACTTGGGCCCATGAGCCTTGTACAACTAGGGTTGGTTTTAGGCTGCCTTGGGACGTCCTCCCACCTCCTTGGCCGCCACCCCTTGCTCCTATATAAGTAGATCCATCTAGTAGCTTTTCCCTTGGGATTTGTTTAGTTAAAAGTTAGCCATTGCAACTTCGTGTACTTCGTTTATGTCCAACGACCAGACCAAGACCGCTTACGGATCCCCATCTTTATCAATACTTCATACATACTCGCAATATTTAGATTGCTTTTATCATATTCTTGCTTGTTCTTCGATTGCTTGCAGGAATAGACCTTCGTGGTCAGGTTGATTGTGCTCCGGCGTGGTCAATAACCTCTCGGAGTTGGTTTAGCGATTGCTAAGGCGCAACGTCGTGCACGTTTGTAGTCGGATCGTCAAAGTCGTCTCCACCAAATCGATAGTTATCATCTCATCGAAAGTTCGGGACACCCCCCGCCTCTATCAAGTGGTATCAGTTTTCAGGTTGCTCGGTGAGACTTTACAGTTTTTCATAGTTTAGATCGCATCTGTCATTCATACCTATATAGTCCATGAAAAAACCACAAAAAAAGTTAGATCTGTTCATCCTTTATCCAAGCCAGTCTGAGCCGTTGCAATTTTCTATTCGTTGATTGCATAGTTGAATTATCGGTTGCATCGTCGTGTCAGTTGCTGGTTTTAGTGTCTAGTTCCTTTAGAGTTTCGAGTTCTGTTCACATTAGTCACGCCGCCGCTGCATCATTATCCCTTCCGCTGTCCACTATCCCATCTATTAATTTCCACCACGTGCTACGCGCTGTTCATTGTCATAATCATAGTTGAGGTCATTCACATCTTCGCCTGATCCAATCTGCATCTTATCTAGTTTGTCTTGGAAAGAGGGAGAAAAAAAGAGAGAAAAAAAAGAGAAAAAAAAGAAAAAGAGAGAGAAGAAAAAGAAAAAAAAGCGTGAGGAAAAAAAAGAGAGAAGAAAAAAAAATCGGATCTACATAGAATCAATCTCGTACCTGAATTCGGATTAGAATCTGTTTTGCGCACTGTTCAGTAAAACAGGTGTATCTTCCTCATATGAAGTCCGTTTTGACTCCGTGAGTACTCAAATTGAAGCTAGCGACGAGCCGCATGTAAATAGTTGCAGAAGCTAGTTCAATATTTGACACCTCAAAATCGTCTTCTAAATAGGTCTTTTTGCCCTTCGAAGTTCGTGAACACAGCTTGTTCCAATTTTTCAGGCCAGTTTTAGAATTCTTTGACTCCTGATATCAACTCGGAATTGAGTGATTCTTTTTGCATTGGAAAGCTTGAGTCAGTAGCATTCTTTGCAAGAATTTATCAGAAAATTGGCTCAAACTTTTCAAGAGGAAAGTTGGAGAGAGAGTTGTTGTATATCCTGCTTGGCAGTTGTTTTTTCATCATTATCTTCACTTATATCTTGCTGTCAAGAGCTACTTAGTATCCTTCATTGATGCTAGTTGTGCTACGCCGTGACCTCATTAGTGTTCTAGGCTCGCGTCTCTAGTCCGGTCTAGCCTAGGACCAGCATAGTACCGTCGTTGAGCGTTTATTCAACATTGCATCTTTGAATTGATTATTGCTAATCTTTTGCTACCATATATAGCCAACCCAGCTCCACATATTTCTACACCGTGTATCGTCGCTCCCCAGCAATCGCTTTACTCAATATTCGAGTTACTTGACACCGCTGGTTGCCGATCACCGCTTTCTGCATGGTAAGAACTTGTAAGACATTGATATTTGCTTTCTTGTGAGCGTTTTACCACCACATCCTAGTAGTTGTAGGAACATTATTTTTGGATTTTGTTTCTTGTTCTACTAATCATGACAGGATCGAGTCAATTCATGGGCTTTGTCGATCACGGAGACATGCCACCACCTATGCAAATACCACAACCGTCACGAGAGGTGCACAAACATCCAAATGCACATGATCAGGTTAATGTTTCTATACCACCATTTAATGGCCGTTTTAGACCTGCTTTATATATTGAATGGGAGTTAGACATAAATAATATATTTGCTTTCCATAATTTTGATGAACGTAAAAAAGTTACGGTTGCGGTTGGTTCTTTCACTGGTTATGCTCTAGTTTGGTGGAGTGAATATTGTTGGTTACACCCTGATTATGTACCTAATACTTGGGATGATTTAAAACATGTCATGAGAGATAGATTCGTTGATGTTTATTATACTCGTGGCATGATTAAAAAATTGGAACATTTAAAACAAGGTAGTGACACCGTAACAAAATATTATGATGATTTACAAACTACCTTGTTGCACTCATTTTTAGAAGAAAGTGAAGAAGGTTTTATGGATAGATTTTGGGGAGGACTAAACCATAATATTCAGGAGATACTAATTCATGAAGAGTGTTATCCTATGGACCATTTGTTTCGTCTTGCTTGCAAAGCTGAACAGGAAATAAAACGACGTGTTGCCCACAAGGAGAACAAGCGCACGGTGCACATTCCAATTGTTGATACAGATGTTTATTCAACTACTAGGCGTAATATGACGACCACATCCGTTGTTGCGAGGACTACATCATCTCCACCATGTGACACATCACCATCGAGAGTGCCTGCATCATCTGAGTTGACTATAAGAGGTAATGACAAAGGTACAGATTTTCCACTTTTACATGAGAATGATGCATGCCTAGTTAACTTGAATACATCATGTGTTGAGCTACCCACTACTTTGATCACACCACCTATTTTAGAGGATTATGTTGATAATTTGACTTTGCCATGTGATCAAACAACTGAAATACCAACAATTTTGAGAGCACCAATTGAATTAACTGTTGATGCAAAAGAATCAATGTTTAATCGTTTTGATATGACCTCTAATCTTGGTGATGATTCTGTGTCGAATGACTCATTGCATGTTTGCTTATCTAAGCATGTTGTAGCATGTAAATTTGATTCAAATAAGGTTTATTCACCAATGTTGGGATGGTTTAATGATAAACATTGTCAATCTTTTGAAATAAATAAGAGCTTCACTTATATGTGCAAACTGAGTTGCAATATTTTCATGCCTTCTAGTTCTTGTGCTAATTTGTTGGCTTTAGATTTTATGAACTATGCAAGTTACTCATCTATTCATGTGTCATATATGCAAAAACCAAGGGAAGTAAAAATGGATGACGTATACATATACAACATGTACACCTTGTCTCTTTTGTTAGCCACATTTCAGATTATGCAACGCCGAGGATGGCTTCATTTTCAAAAACGGGAGGATGATGAGGACATGACTACCTTGTATATGACCAAAAATATTGCATACATGCATATTTGTCAGGTGATTTCTAGTGCAAACTATTCAATAATCTATTTATGTTATCCAGAACAAAAATACTTCACACACTTTTGTGTTTTATCTAATTGCAGGTGTATGGGACATTTGTACAATCCACATATGAAGACAAGGAAGAAAGAGATGTTTATTTTCTGTTCAAAAATTCCTCTCACGTCACTTTTGGCCCAAGAGAAGATAGAGTCCAAGTCTGTCACGTTCTGGATTCAGATTCGGACTGCACAGACATACCTGACTCAAAACGCCAACAACTTTTTCATACGGACTCCGAATTGGGTGATTCTTTTTTTGTTGGAAAGTAGATTTCATGCTCTTTCCAGCACAATTGGAATCACCTAAAATTCCATCCGGAGCGTTGAGTTATGGACGAAACAATCTGACGCTGCAGGAGAATCCGAGTCAAACTACAAGTCCAGAGGTGTTACGTCACCTCCACTTGGGCCCATGAGCCTTGTACGACCTAGGGTTGGTTTTAGGCTGCCTTGGGACGTCCTCCCACCTCCTTGGCCGCCACCCCTTGCTCCTATATAAGTAGATCCATCTAGTAGTTTTTCCCTTGGGATTTGTTTAGTTAAAAGTTAGCCATTGCAACTTCGTGTACTTCGTTTGTGTCCAACGACCAGACCAAGACCGCTTACGGATCCTCATCTTTATCAATACTTCATACATACTACGCAATATTCAGATTGCTTTTATCATATTCTTGCTTGTTCTTCGATTGCTTGCAGGAATAGACCTTCGTGGTCAGGTTGATTGTGCTCCGGCGTGGTCAATAACCTCTCGGAGTTGGTTTAGCGATTGCTAAGGCGCAACGTCGTGCACGTTTGTAGTCGGATCGTCAAAGTCGTCTCCACCAAATCGATAGTTATCATCTCATCGAAAGATCGGGACACCCTCGGCTCTATCAGCATGATAAAGCGCATGAAGCTTATCAAGATGATATAGAACGATATGCAAAGAATTCATGGGATAATTAGCATGGTGCACAAAGCGACAAATTCTACCATTGTGCAAAATGATGTCATAATGGGATGGTGCATCAAAAGCATGAACATGGCAATGGATGCTCAATATGTATATGTTATCATGCAATTGATTGTGGGCAATATGATCATGATGTATGAATATGCCATCAAGGAAGATCACAACAAATTTGCTAAGGAAGTGAACAAGCTCATATATCATGGATGACATGGGAATACAAGATGCAACAAGGCAATCACAATGTGAGTCAATCCATGCATAGGGTGCAAACTTGTGGTGAGTATGATATGTCCATCGAGCATGACATGTGTGAGCACAATGAACAAATATGAAGGTGTTGGTGTACCAAAGCTCGATGTCGAGGCATGAGTGGAGTGCCGAAGGTGCATCCAATAAGTGCAAGCGCTCCTTAATGTGAAGGTCCATGTAGCCAATCTCCAATGTCGCTCCTCCGTTCACGAGATGTATCATGTAGACAACAAGAAGGAAACAACAATGAAAGAGTGACCCATCCAATATGCATATTTGAGGATTTCTCAAAGAGAAGGAGTTCACCTTTATGAGAATGTCGAAAATGTTGGTGTCGCACATCATGTATGCCTTCACATAACCAATATGTCGCATAACGGCATCGCCTTGTGAAACCTCCAAAATGAGAGAACATGACAAACACTCGGAAAAACAAATGAGGTTAGCGGAAATGCAAAACCTATCATTCGTGTGGTAAGATACCAAACAAGTGTATGCATCATGCTCATCATAAGAAAGTACAAGGGAGCATTTTAAAGTATGGAGGCATATGATGTAAGAACATCCAAATACAAGAGGCTCAGTCAAACAAGCATGCATCACAAGTATAGTGTCCAAGTCTCCGAGATCAATAAGCATAGCAAGTTGGCACTCAATACAAGGTGATATGAGAGATGCAACTAATGGAGACAAGAGACAATGATCATGACAAATCAAGTGAGAGGCATGAGCATATATGTCATCAACCCAAGAAAGCAAGTAATAGTGGAACATGGGTGATGCAACATAGCAAGCAATCATAGTGATCAAGTCAAGCAAGCTAGTAGTGCGAAGATGCAACATACTAGAAGGAATCATGGCAAGCATGTCATGTGTGCAAATAGTGGGCATGAATAATTCACATGACATAGCACAAGCATGAAAGCAAGATGTGAGAAAAATAGCATGAATATCTTGGTGAGAAGCCATATGTAAATAGCAATAAGGCATCGTGACTCTCCCAACACAACAAGCATCAATAGCATAGGGCTCATGATAAACATGGCAAAAGCAACAAGGATCTCCACCAAGCATGCAAATACACATAGAAGTAGGATAATGGTGCATCATGGGTATATGCAAGCAAGGGTCACAATTGCATGGCAAAGGCATAGGAGCAAGCATAACATGCAAAGTGAACACGATAGTATGGGCATAAGGTGACAAGTGGTAAATAGCCCATAGCCGTGTGAGAGCCAAGTAGAGAAGTTGCGCGTAGTCCTTGCGCGAAGGGGACGGTGGTAAGGATAGTCCACGGGATCCCAAAGCATCGTTGCTCTCAAGAGCTCGTTTCGTCAACTCTTGGGATTGAGAGGTTGACGAGTATACGTGGGTACCTACACAAAACAAAGACAAAGGGAAAATTGTGTGTGCGTGGTAGATGTACACATCATCCATCATGATGCGCACGTGCGTGTGTTTGTTAGCACCAAATATCCAACGCTCAAATAAATGAGATGCGTGATATAGAAACATGTCATCCATCATGAGAGGTTTGTTATGATGTATAGCATAATGGAGACTCAAAGGATGTAATGCATCATGAGAAATATCGAGAGCATTGTTATTCATGTTATGCATATGGTGCAAGCAATTATGGGAATTATGCAAAGTATTTAATGCATCAAGATCTCCTAATATGTATGAGGAAACTATGGGGGTCTCCTCATGAGCAAGAGTAGGAACATCATGTGGAGAGTATTGACAACATCCAAAACAATGCATATTTGGAACAATGTGATCATGGCATGACATATTGGATGAATTGCGCAAATCATGTAAAGGGAGCATGGCAATATCATCACAAGAGAAGCAAAAGCCAATGACCATTATCTCGTCATCTATGCCATAGGTGCAAATGGGATTTATTTTAATGGAGCATGCATAGTTACTATGTTGAGATTGTAGGGATGCAATATGGGAGATCTCACTCATAGCATATGACAAGTTCAATGGATTGTCAAACATGAAGTGACCAATAGAATTTTCACATTTTATCCTATGAAGCATAGCATCACAACTAGGCAACTCAACATGCTCATCATCATATTCATCATAAATAGGTAAGTCAAGGCATGAAGAAGTCTCACTAGCATGAAGCATTAATAGGGGCAGAGGTGTCCCGTCTTTCGATGAGATGGTGGATTTCGCTTTGGTGGAAGTCGACTTTGACGATCCGACTACGAGCGTGCGAGGACGTCGCGCCTTAGCAATCGCTAAACCAACTCCGAGAGGTTATTGACCACGCCGGAGCACGATCAACCTGACCACGAGGGTCTATTTCCTGCGAGCAAACGAAGAACAAGCAAGAAACTGAGATTGCAATCTGGATATTGCGAATATAAGATGAAAGCTTTATTGATCAAGGTGGGGTTCTGTGACGCCTTTGTCTGGTCGTTGAACACAAGCGAAATGCGCGAAGTTGCAGCTATGGCGAACTTTTGATCTAAACAAAACCCAAGTCTAAACGGTGCCCTAAGGGCTGTATATATGGAGGAAGAGGGGGTGAATTTCGTGGCCCTTGGTGGAGGGGTCCGAAACTAACCCTATCTCTTGTTTTCCCACACATACGGACTCTAAAATAGCCTATACTAATGTATTTCGAAATTACATGGGCCTGGCCCAATAATAAGGTGACGCAGCACCTAGAATAGCCTATGGACGAATATTATGAAGTGGCATCTTGTATATTTCGTCCAAGGCTTCATGCACTCCTTATGGTGGCTTCAAAGTCCTGAAATCATCACTTGTAACTCCGTTCTTGATCCCCTTAGCATGCCATCAACTCCATGTGTGTTCTTGCTCCAATGTTCATCCTTCTCCAAGCTAGGCCCTTCATTTGTAAGCAAAACAAATGTATCCAATTTAGGCAGCATCATATTCTCATGAACATTAGAATCATTACCAAGAAACGAAAGTACACGGTAATTTAGTTGGCGTCTTGTGAGCTCTAGTAATTGGTCCAAGATGTATAGCAGCAGGGCTGTGGGTGTAACAATGGTATTGATGTCCTCATCATCCTCCCTTCTTGAAATGAAGTCGTCCTCGACGGCAGCTCATCTTCCTCACCCAAATATGGCTTCAAATCTGCAATGTTAAAAGTGGGACTAACCCCAAAATCTGCAGCAGCTCAAGTTTATATGCATTATCATTTACTTTCTCCAACACTTTAAAGGGACCAGCAGCACGTGGCATTAGCTTTGATTTGCGCAAATCAGAAATCTATCCTTACGCAAATGTAACCAAACAAGATCTCCGTGCAAACACAACATGTTTTCTACCCTTATCTCCAGCAAGTTTATATTTAGCATTCATACGCTCAATGTTTTCCTTAGTTAACTCATGCATTTTAAAATCAATTCAGCACGTTCTTTAGCATCAAAATTAACCTTCTCCGAAGATGGAAGAGGCAATAAATCAATAGGTGCACGAGGTAGGAAACCATACACAATTTCAAAAGGGCACATCTTAGTAGTAGAATGCAATGAACGATTATAAGCAAATTCAATATGAGGCAAGCATTCTTCCCACATTTTCTTATTATTCTTCAAAACAGCCCTAAGCATAGTAGACAATGTTCTATTGACTACTTCAGTTTATCCATCAGTTTGGGGGTGACAAGTAGTACTAAAAAGTAGTTTAGTCCCCAACTTAGCCCATAAACATCTCCAAAAGTGGCTAAGAAATTTAGTATCACGATCTGAAACAATAGTATTTGGCACACCATGCAAGCGAATAATTTCACGAAAGAACAAATCAGCAACATTAACAAATCATCGCTTTTATGACATGGTATAAAGTGTGCCATTTTCGAGAATCTATCCACGACAACAAATATGCTATCCCTCCCCTTCTTTGTTCGAGGTAAACCTAAAACAAAGTCCATAGATATATCCTCCCAAGGAACACTAGGTACAGGCAAAGGCATATATAAACCATGAGGATTGAGTCGTGACTTAGCTTTTTGACATGTAGTGCAGCGAGCAACAAAACGCTCAACATCCCGTCTCATCTTTGGCCAAAAGAAATGTGTAGCTAGTATATCCTCAGTCTTCTTCACGCCAAAGTGTCCCATTAGTCCTCCTCCATGCGCCTCCTGCAACAACAAAAGACGAACGGAGCTAGCTGGAATGCATAGCTTGTTAGAACGAAACAGAAATCCATCATTAATGACGAACTTGTTCCATGTTCTACCTTCTTTACAATTCTGCAATACATCTTTAAAATCAGCATCATGCACATATTGATCTTTGATGGTCTCCAAACCAAATATTTTGAAGTCAAGTTGTGAAAGCATAGTATAGCGACGAGACAATGCATCAGCAATAACATTTTCTTTACCCTTCTTGTATTTAATGACATAAGGAAAGTCTCAATGAATTCAACCCATTTAGCATGTCTACGATTCAGTTTAGCTTGACTTTTAATATGTTTCAAAGATTCATGATCAGAATGTATAACAAATTCTTTGGGCCATAAATAATGTTGCCATGTTTCTAAAGTCCGAACAAGAGCATATAATTCTTTATCATAAGTAGAATAATTCAGACTAGGCCCACTCAATTTTTCGAGAAAAGTATGCAACAGGTTTGCCATCTTGTAATAACACACCTCCTAATCCAATTCCACTAGCATCACATTCAAGCTCAAAAGTCTTATTAAAATCAGGAAGTTGGAGTAAAGGAGCATGTGTCAACTTAGCTTTCAATACCGTGAAGGCTTCTTCTTGTGCGGTACCCCAAACAAAAGGCACATCCTTCTTTGTAAGCTCGTTGAGAGGTGCAGCAATGGTGCTGAAATCTCTCACAAAACGCCTATAGAAACCAGCGAGGCCAAGGAAACTCCTCACTTGTGTGACCGTTTTGGGCTGCGGCCAACTCTCAATAGCTTCAATCTTGGCTTTATCAACTTCAATTCCCTGTGGAGTAACAACATAGCCAAGAAAAGATACTCGATCGGTGCAAAAGGTGCACTTCCCAAGGTTACCAAACAAGCGTGCATCACGTAGAGCATTAAAAACAACACGTAAATGTTCCAAATGTTCTTCCAAAGATTTGCTATAAATCAGTATATCATCAAAATAAACTACCACAAATCGTCCAATGAAAGCACGTAAAACTTCGTTCATTAATCTCATGAAAGTACTAGGTGCATTAGTTAACCCAAAAGGCATGACTAACCACTCATATAATCCAAACTTAGTTTTAAATGCTGTTTTCCATTCATCTCCCAATTTCATACGAATTTGATGGTATCCACTCATAAATCAACTTTGGAGAATATTGTAGAGCCACTCAATTCATCAAGCATATCATCTAGCCTAGGAATAGGGTGGCGATAACGAATAGTAATATTATTGATGCCTCTACAATCAACACACATCGTGACCTACCATCCTTTTTCGGCACTAGAATAATAGGAACAGCACAAGGACTAAGGGATTCGCGTATATAACCTTTGTCGAGCAGCTCCTGTACTTGACGATAATCTCCTTCGTCTCCTCTGGATTGGTGCGGTATGGTGCACGGTTGGGTAATGATGCACCGGAATTAAGTCAATTTGATGCTCAATCCCTCGAATAGGTGGTAATCCGGTGGCACGTCTTGTGGAAAGACGTCGTGAACTCTGCAAAATGTTAGTGACAGCGGGGGCAAAGAGGAAGGCACGTCCTCGAATGAAAATAATGCCTCTTTGCACACAAAAGCATAGCAAATAGATTTGCCAAAATCTAGCTCATCAATATCAGATTTGGTGGCAATTAAACATGCACTTTTCAATTTAATTTCGTAAGCAACAGAGATGGTTTATTATTAGGCTTTATGTGTTGCTCAAATTCTTTTGCCACAATCTGATTTTCACTCTTATTTTTCTCCTGTTTTGCTTTATTAGCTCTATTAATATCATCTTTCAAAATGGACTCAGGAGTCATAGGAAGCAAAGTAATATTTTATCCTTATGAACAAGAGTATCTTGATTGTTTCTACCATGGTGTACAGAATTTTTATCAAATTGCCATGGTCTACCAAGTAACAAGGAACATGCTTGCATAGGTACCACATCACAATCAACATAATCAGCATATGTAGAGATACTAAAATGCACACGAACAATGACGTGTTACCTTCACCTTGCCGCTGTTGTTGAACCATTGGATGTAGTAAGGATGTGGATGTGGTCTTGTGGTGAGAGATAGCTTCTCCACCATCTCCATGCTAGCCAAGTTGTTGCAGCTCCCTCCATCTATGATGGCGCTTGAATAGAACGTTCCTTCACAACTCCTTTGTATGGAACAAATTATGCCTCTGATTTTGCTCAGCTTGTGTAACCTGCACACTCAAAACACGTTGAGCAACTAAACATTCATACCTGTCAAGATCTTCAGCAGCCATGTATTGTGTCTCATGATCGAATCATCTCCACCGTGTTCCTCATGTGTAATAAGAGCCAAAGTCTCCTCATCATAGTCACTAGCGGACTCATACCCACCATCCTCGTAGCAATCATCACACGCTGAGATTTGCATTCTCTCAAAAAATGTCCTCTTCCCTTACAACGACGACAAATAATATCACTTGTGTGCCCTGTTGACGCCATGGAAGAAGAGCTCTGTGCAGGCCCAGCAGGTGTGCTCTTGGCGATAGTGGTGGTTGTGCACGCTTTCTTGTATCACGGTTGGAGGTGGTAGCTGAAGGAGGTGCTGGTGCAAAGGAAGTAGATGATGCACGTGGTGTCCATGATGAAGGTCGACCTGCAGAAAAGTTAGTGCGCCGCCAATGCACTGTCGATCCTGCACTTCACGTTCAGCTTTACAAGCAAGATGGAATAAGCGAGTGATATTATTATAATCCTTATAGTCTAGAATGGTCTGAATCTCTCTATTTAATCCACCCGAAAACGTGCAAGCATAGCTTCATTCTCCTCAACAATACCACATCTAATCAAGCCAGTTTGCAATTCCTGATAATATTCTTCACAGAATTTTTCCTTGTCTTAAACGCTGCAATTTTTGAAGTAATTCACGTTGATAATATGGTGGAACCCAACGATTACGCATAGCAGTTTTCAAAGCAGCCCAAGTAGCTGGAACAGGATATAATCTACAATGTTCGGACCACCAAACACATGCAAAGCTAGTGAAAGCACAAACAGCAGCAGAAACACGTCTCTCCTCGGGATATTGTAAACATGTAAATCGTTGTTCAGTTTCTAACTGCCAAGTAAGATATATATCGGGAACATATCTACCCTCAAATGGTGGAATATTCAATTTCAGTTTAGGGAGATGGTCATGATCTCGCACTGAGGGGAGCCCTAATATTGCCATTATTTGCATGTGGACGACCTGGTGGTTGTGGTGCTGGTGGTTGCACGTAGTTCGATGTTGATCAACCTCATCCTCATAATCGTCCACATACTCATCATCCTCCTCGGTACCACCAGCAGCAGAGCAGAGCCAAAGAAGCACCAACAGCGATAGCAGCGGCACCAGAATTTTGTCCTGGCTCAATAGGAACACGCTGAGCTCGTCCATACTGATTCGGAAGGGGGCGTAGTTGTTGTCGTTGCAGAGGTGCGATAGGTGCAGCCGGCGGTGGTTGTGGAAAACGCGCGAGCAATTCATCAAACTTGCTATCAAGCTTTGTTTCAAACGTCTTCTCAATGCCATCTATCTTCTCCATGGCCTCGTCAAATCTGTTTACCACGTCTTGCACCTGTCCAATCATCATTTGCTGAAACTTATCATGTAGCTGTTTGTTCGTCAGGTTCTCCCAATCAGTCTCATCAGCTTGTGATCCTACCATGGTTAGCAGCAAATAGAAACACACAAGAATATGATCCTACAGACTACTAAGAAGTGGTGGTGGTGTATCACAAACCCGTCAAGCAAATCTCAAATTCTTACCAGTTCTTACCCAGCAGCAGGTGGTGATCGGCAACCGTTGTAGTCAAAACTCTCAAAGCTTGGATATAGCGATTACCAGGGAGAATCAAACGCACGACGTAGATGTATGTAGAGCTGGGAAGGCTTATGATATGGTAGCAAAAAATGTCAGCAATAATCAATTCAGAGATGCAAAGTTGAATAAGCGCTCAACGACGGTCTTGTCTTTGGTCCTAGGCTGAACCGTGCTAGAGACGCGAGCCTAGAACACTAACAAAATCACGGCGCTGCACGTAAACAAGGGAGGAGCACACTCTGAATTTTTTTTTTCTCTTTTTTTTTTTTTTTTGCACTTTTTTTTTCTTTTTTTTTTTTGCTCTGCAACAATTTTTTTTTCGGAAAAGTCTACAAATGGTCTAAAAACTGCCTAGCCAGAATTTTCCAGACTTAGTTTTTTTTTTTTTGAAACTGGAACTATTTTTCTTCTGCGGATGGCTTGGAAGTTGGGGAGTCCTCTGCTGTCACGCCTCGGAGTATCGCGTGATCTGGAAATCGAGAACAATGCAACAATTACTGGACTCGGACTAGGACTGGTGGCGGAGATGAATCTGGTGGAACTCGGACTGGTGGCGGAGATGAATCTGGTGGAACTCGGACTGGTGGCGGAGATGAATCTGGTGGAACTCGGACTGGTGGCGGAGATGAATCTGGTGGCGTATATGGATTCGGATTGGCGGTGAATATGTGGTGGTGGTATATGGCAGCGGCGACGTGACAACCTGTGAACAGAACTCGAAACTCTAAAAGACTAGACGCTAAGACCAGCAACTTGACACGACGATGCAACCGCAAATTCAACAAAGCAAATCTGAAAAAGATTATGCAAAGGCTCAGATTGGTTGGACGGGATGAACTAACCCTAATTTTTTTGGCTTTTTGTGGACTATAGGTATGAAGAACAGACTCGATCTAAACTACGAAAAACGTAAAATCTCACCGAGCAACACGGAAATCTGATACCACTTAATAGGGGCAGAGGTGTCCGTCTTTCGATGAGATGGTGGATTTCGCTTTGGTGGAAGTCGACTTTGACGATCCGACTCTGAAGTCGCGAGGACGTCGCGCATATAGCAATCGCTAAACCAACTCCGAGAGGTTATTGACCACGCGAGCACGATCAACGACCACGAGGGTCTATTTCCTGCGAGCAAACGAAGAACAAGCAAGAAACTGAGATTGCAATCTGGATATTGCGAATATAAGATGAAAGCTTTATTGATCAAGGTGGGGTTCTGTGACGCCTTTGTCTGGTCGTTGAACACAAACGAAGTACGCGAAGTTGCAGCTATGGCGAACTTTTGATCTAAACAAAACCCAAGTCTAAACGGTGCCCTAAGGGCTGTATATATGGAGGAAGAGGGGGTGAATTTCGTGGCCCTTGGTGGAGGGGTCCGAAACTAACCCTATCTCTTGTTTTCCCACACATACGGACTCTAAAAATAGCCTATACTAATGTATTTCGAAATTACATGGGCCTGGCCCAATAATAAGGTGACGCAGCACCTAGAATAGCCTATGGACGAATATTATGAAGTGGCATCTTGTATATTTCGTCCAAGGCTTCATGCACTCCTTATGGTGGCTTCAAAGTCCTGAAATCATCACTTGTAACTCCGTTCTTGATCCCTTAGCATGCCATCAACTCCATGTGTGTTCTTGCTCCAATGTTCATCCTTCTCCAAGCTAGGCCCTTCATTTGTAAGCAAAACAAATGTATCCAATTTAGGCAGCATCATATTCTCATGAACATTAGAATCATTACCAAGAAACGAAAGTACCTGGTAATTTAGTTGGCGTGCGCGAGCTCTAGTAATTGGTCCAGTATGTATAGCAGCAGGGGCTGTGGGTGTAACAATGGTATTGATGTCCTCATCAAGCATGGTAATAGGTGGGTCATCATCATGGGAGCAATCATTGTCAAGAGCGTCCACTAGTGGGACAAGAGAAGCACCATCACCTATGTTACCTTTGGAGTGTCGCTCATGTGTTGTAGGTGAGGTGTTGAAGATCGTCTCGTTGTCATCTTTATCTTGATGGAACCATGTGGGGGGTGCATCATCGTCCATCATGGCCATCGTCGTCTCCATAGGAGGTATGGACTCATCAATGGTAGGCGTGTCGTCATGTAGGAGACCTAGCACCAAAGGAGAAAACACATAAGGAGTAGAGGGTAAGTTGTTAGAAATCATAGTGGCCTCACATGCCGTGTCAACTACCTTACTCTTTAAGTGTTCTGACTCACTCACTCCCTCAAGGATGCTCTCACTCATATGGCCGGTGGAGTCACTCAAATGGCGCTCAACCTCACATAGGATGTGTGGCATGTTCTCATGTGTGGGGCTAGTGGTGGTCACACTCATCCTCTCATATGAAATTCTCTCAATGTCACGTATGGTGGAGTCAGTCATGTCACTCATGTGGTGGTGGCTCTCCTCACATGGCACTTGTGTCATCTCATGATATGTGGGTGTCAGAGAGATGTTGGTGCAAATGTCTCCATGGTCAACTCCTATCGCCGTGGTCGAAGGGGATGGCCCTTGCTTGACCTTCTCGTCATCGTCTTGTTGTTGGAGGCCCATATGATGTGGCACCTCATGGCTCGTCTCCATGACCGAAGGGAGTTTCCCATGCTCGGCCATCTTCCTTGAGGGGCTTCCGAAGATGGAAGTGTCGCCCTCACTCAGAGTTGGTCGTCTTGGACTTGATGAAGTCGATGTAGGCGTACTCGTGGGAAGTAGGCGAAGATGCCGTACATCCAAAGGCGAAGATGCCTTGATAGCACTTGGCGAAGATGCCAAAGTGGTTGTTGTAGCCGTAGCGCCGTCTTGGTGGTGGTCATCTCGCGGTCTTCTTTTGCGCTCTTGAAGCTTGGACTTGGCGTGAAGTAGGTCTTGTTGGGACTTGTGCATTTGCGCTTGTGGAGCATCTTCATGATGATGATGTCGTTGTCGTGCTTGAGCTCGTAGTAGATGTCGTTAAATCGTAAATGCGTGCACATGATGCTTGGAGGTGACTTGCCCTTCATGGCGGTGATGATCATGAGCGTGATGGTGATCGCCATGTAGATGTGGACGAGGACGATTTGCACTTGCATCTTTTTCGCGCTCCGAAGACTTGTGGCTTGACCGTCGTCGTCTTGAGGATGATGAAGTGGAAGAAGACTTGATCAAGGCCCGAATCTCTTCCGTCCTCGCATCTTGCTCCTCCTTTTGTGCGGCAAGCTTGTTGTCGATGTAGTCCCTTTTCCTTGCTTCGGAGTGACGAATTTCGATGGAGATGTTCTCGATGCGCTCACGCAATCTTGATTGTGCGCCTTGCATTTGTCGTTGTAGATTGAAGATAGACGCTTTGGAGATGTAGTTGTTCACGCCGTCGTTGTTGTCGTAGACCGGAGAGGGAATGCCTTGCCTATACATCACAAGACTCGAGCAAATATGAGTGGGAGAAAGAGAAGAACGTATACCAATGTACCTGTGACCAAAGTTGAAGATGAATCAAGTTCACTCAAATGTGGACAATGAAATAGCACTATTGGTACCAATCCTTGTCGGTTCTCACACCTACACAAGTAAAGCTTATAGTGGAGCTCAATGAGGATAGTGGCACAAAAATTTAATGCAAAATGTTAGCAAGAGTCAATAATGTTGAAAAAGATTCACAAATTCGCAAGTGAAACAAGTAGACCAATAGCAAATGAGGTACACGGAAACACACACACGGATAGATAAATGGGGTCGTGCAACCAAGGAATGAGCTCAAAATGTGGAATCCACCAAAACGCTCGTGTTGCACAACTCAAGAGAGACGCTAGCACGATTGCTCAATAGGCGGATACGACACCTGTGCACAACCTATAAGATGTGAAATGGATAAACTTTCTATCCCAAGTATGCTATATATGTATGGTGCCCGGTGTTTCTCTCAAGCATGATATCATATGATGTAGATTTGACAATCTTATGTGCAATGGGTATGATGCTATGGCACTTGCTCAGGAGCTCTTTGCTCTCTTTTTGCTTAAAAGCTTTATTTCTTTTTTTTCAATGGCCACTTATGCACAATGCACAAACCAAGATAGCTATTGTGTATATGCGGGAACGAACTTGAGGCACAATGGATGATATGATACCAAGATGATATTGTATGTATGCAATGGATGGTGGATCACTAATGTGCACAAGTAACGTTGCCGGCAATACTCAAATGGCTAGTCTCGATAGGTAAGTGACGCAAAATGGGCTAGGGGTTAACAATGCAATTGCAACGGTATATACAAAGGTGTCGTCGAGGTTACCGTCCTTTGCGATGATGAGTGGCGGTGTTCTTGGTGTAGATACCAAGATGATGGAGACTCGTCCCTAAGTAGCCGAAACACCTTAGGAAACGCAAAAACCACAAACTCAAAATCTCAAATGACAAATGTCAAAATGGTGGTAGCGGAAAGCGGTGGTGGTTTGCACTAGGCAATGCGGATGGAATGATGGATATACACGTGTCGGAGTTGAAGTTGCCGTCCCTAAGTAGCCGAAACACCTTAGGAGACACAAGCTACAACTCAAACAAGCTCAAACAAAGTTGGGTTAAGTTTGGTGTGGAAATGTATGTTGGGTAAGGTTATGCGGAAGTGGTGGTGGTGGTGTTTGATGAAGAAGCAACCGTCCCTAAGTAGCCGAAACACCTTAGGAGACTCTAGTCACAACTCAAACAACCACATATGCGATGGGGAAGAAAATGGGTTAGGTTGCGGAAGTCGGTGGTGGTAATGCGGATGATATGGTGGAGGGCCTAGGCAAACTTGCCAAATTTCAGAAAATATGATGGAGTCAAATGATGTTGGTGGTATTTTTGTGGGATAGGGGATGTCAGTAGCTTCAAAACGAGCTAAAGAACGTCAAAATCGGAGTTCGGATGAATTAGTTATGGACAAAACAAGATTTCAGCCGTGTCAGTTTCAGGGTTAACCGGATGATCCGGGAGGAGGTCCGGATGATCCGGGCTAGGTCCGGATGATCCGGGAGGAAATCCGGATGATCCGGGTTCGTCAGCGCCGGTTCTGTTTTCTGGGTGCGCGATTTATCCGGACGTCCGGGGGGAAGTCCAGCTGATCCGGGCTTGGTCCGGATGATCCGGGAGAAGGTCCGGATGATCCGGGCAAGTCAATCCGCTCGGGATTTGCTCGTGGAGTCCGATTTTGGGGCGGAATTTGGGGATTTTGGGGTCAAAATTTGAGAGATTTCGTGGATGGAAGGTGGGGAAACTTGGGGGAAAGCTAGATCCACTTGAAACCAAGCAAATCCATGGATCAAAATCAACAAAACATCATCAAACCAAAAAATCACAAAAAAAAATTGGGGGCTATTTTTGGTGGGGATTTTTGGATTTAGGACAAAAACAACAAAATCAAGCTAGAAAACAAAGGGTAGGGGCTCCAAAAACGTGATCAACGTGGCTCATGATACCATATGATATAGGGTGGAACCCTAATTCGTCGATCTTTCACGTTTGGAGGGGATCCTACGGAGGAAACACGAAGAACACGCGGAAGCACGAGGGGAAACACGGGGAAAACGAGAGAGAATCTGATGTAGGGTGGAACCCTAATTCCTCGATCTTTCAGGTTTGGAGGGGATCCTACGGAGGAAAACACGAAGAACACGCGGAAGCACGAGAGGAAATCACGGGGAAGAACGAGAGAGACACTCAACCGACAAGAGATCAATCACACAAGGTCTAGATCATCGAAGCACGAGTGATACATGGTCCAAAATCAACAAAGGAAAGATACAAAGGTTACCGTTCTTCTCCCGGAGGAGGTCTTGAATCCACGAGGGGATCTTCCCTTATAGGGGTCTTGAATCCGATGGATCTTCTCCTAGACGGAGGTCCTGATCTCCGTGGAGATGTACCGGTGGATGAGCAAAGGCTCTCACACACAAATATGAGCTAATCCAATACTAACCCTCAAAGTGGGGAGGAGGAGGTCTATTTATAGTGCTAAGCCACGAAGGGGTAAGTGAGGGGCGAAGGGGTACACGGGCCTCGGCCCAAGTCGTCTTGCTGAGCAAGGCGGATGATCCGGACGGGTCCGGATGATCCGGGCGTCGGTCCGGATGATCCGGACGGAGTCCCGGATGATCCGGCTTCGCGTAAGCCTTCGTTGTCTTGGTGCGATTACGGACGATCCGGGAGGTCCGGATGATCCGGCTGGGCCGGATGATCCAGACGGCGGCCGGACGTTCGGCCTGTCTTCAACAGCCGCTCCATCTTCTTCTTCTCCTTTCTTCCGTCTTCTCTTCCATGCTTGGCCTTGGTCCTTGGATTCTCCTTGGCCATCCTGGTTGTACCTGAGTGTATACAAGGTCCACGCATGAGGTAGTAGCCATGTCTCATATGCAGAAAGTGACGGTTCGAAGAGGAGTGAATTCACCTTGTTTCCAATGGCGCATAGTCGAGGTCTCATCTTATGTATCCTTGGGGCTTGGAGAGTAGTCGGAGTGTACATGGGGATGAACGTGGGATGCTCCGCATCATATCCCCCCCCTTGGGAAAGATCCGACCTCGGATCGTGATCCTCATCACCATGGAAACGGTTGTCGTAGACGGACTTGTAGTTGGACGAAGTTGAAGACATGGTGCAATCCGCGTAGTCCAAGGTGTTGCCGGAGTGATAGACATGCAAAAAGAGCAAACACCAGCAACACTCGGAAATACAATGGTTAGCGCACACAAAGTGTCCATCATGTAAGAATGAGTCCGTGCGGCAAGATTGGTTGTTACAAAGCGCATGAAGCTTATCAAGATGATCTAGAATGAGATGCAAAGCATTCATGGGAGGAAATGCAATCATTGTGCACACAAATGTGTTGTAAATATGATCAATGCAACCACGGTGCAAAATGATGTCATAGTGAGACGGTTTATCAATAGCATGAATATGGCAATGGATGCTCCATATGTATATGTTATCATGCAATTGATGATGGGCAATATGATCATGATGTATGAATATGTCATCAAGGAATATCACAACAAATTTGCTAAGGAAGTGAACAAGCTCATATATCATGGATGACATGGTAATACAAGATGCAACAAGGCAATCATAATGTGAGTCAATCCATGCATAGGGTGCAAACTTGTGGTGAGTATGATATGTCCATCGAGCATGACATATATGAGCACAATCAACAAATATGGATGTGGGAGTGCAAGGTGTCAAAGGAGTGTTGATGTACCAATGCTCGATGTCGTGGCATGAGTGGAATTTCGAAGGTGCATCCAATAAGTGCGAGCGCTCCTTAATGTGAAGGTCCATGTAGCCAATCTCCAATGTTGCTCCTCCGGTCGCTAGATGTATCATGTAGACAACAAGAGGGAAACAACAATGAAAGAGTGACCCATCCAATATGCATACTTGAGGGTGGCTCAAAGGGAAGGAGTTCACCTTATGAATGTTCCCGAAGATGTTGGAGTTGCACATCATGTATGCCTTCACATAATCAAGTTGTCGCATAACGGCATCGCCTTGTGAAACCTCCAAAATGAAAGAACATGACAAACACTCGGAAAAACAAATGAGGTTAGCGGAAATGCAAAACCTATCATTCGTGTGGTAAGATACCAAACAAGTGTACGCATCATGCTCATCATAAGAAAGTACAAGGGAGCATTTTAAAGTATGGAGGCATATGATGTAAGAACATCCAAATACAAGAGGCTCAGTCAAACAAGCATGCATCACAAGTATAGTGTCCAAGTCTCCGAGATCAATAAGCATAGCAAGTTGGCACTCAATACAAGGTGATATGAGAGATGCAACTAATGGAGACAAGAGACAATGATCATGACAAATCAAGTGAGAGGCATGAGCATATATGTCATCAACCCAAGAAAGCAAGTAATAGTGGAACATGGGTGATGCAACATAGCAAGCAATCATAGCGATCAAGTTAAGCAAGCTAGTAGTGCAAAGATGCAACATACTAGAAGGAATCATGGCAAGCATGTCATGTGTGCAAAAAGTGGGCATGAATAATTCACATGACATAGCACAAGCATGAAAGCAAGATGTGAGAAAAATAGCATGAATATCTTGGTGAGAAGCCATATGTAAATAGCAATAAGGCATCGTGACTCTCCCAACACAACAAGCATCAATAGCATGGGGCTCATGATAAACATGGCAAAAGCAACAAGGATCTCCACCAAGCATGCAAATACACATAGAAGTAGGATAATGGTGCATCATGGGTATATGCAAGCAAGGGTCGCAATTGCATGGCAAAGGCATAGGAGCAAGCATAACATGCAAAGTGAACACGATAGTATGGGCATAAGGTGACAAGTGGTAAATAGCCCATAGCCGTGTGAGAGCCAAGTAGAGGAGTTCTTGCGTAGTCCTTGCGCCAAGGGGACGGTGGTGAGGATAGTCCATGGGATCCCAAAGCATCATTGCTCTCAAGAGCTCGTTTAACAACTCTTGGGATTGAGAGGTTGACGAGTATACATGAGTACCTACACAAAACAAAGACAAAGGGAAAATTGTGTGTGCGTGGTATATGTACACATCATCCATCATGATCTTGCGTGCATGTGTTTGTTAGCGCAAAATAGCCAATGCTCAAATAAATGAGATGTGTGATATAGAAACATGTCATCCATCATGAGAGGTTTGTTATTATGTATCGCATAATGGAGACTCAAATTGTGTAATGCATCATGAGAAATATCTAGAGCATTGTTATTCATGGAATGCATAAGGTGCACGCAGTCATGGGAATCATGCAAAGTATGGAATGCATCAAGATCTCCTAATATGTATGAGGAAACTATGGGGGTCTCCTCATGAGCAAGAGTAGTAACATCATGTGGAGAATATTGACAACATCCAAAACAATGCATATTTGGAACAAAGTGATCATGGCATGACATATTGGATGAATTGCGCAAATCATGTAAAGGAAGCATGGCAATATCATCACATGAAAAACAAAAGCCAATGACCATCATCTCGTCATCTATGCCATAAGTGCAAATGGGATTGATTTTAATGGGGCATGCATAGTTACTATGTTGAGATTGTAGGGATGCAATATGGGAGATCTCACTCATAGCATATGACAAGTTCAATGGATTGTCAAACATGAAGTGACCAATAGAATTTTCACATGATATCCTATGAAGCATAGCATCACAACTAGGCAACTCAACATGCTCATCATCATATTCATCATAAATAGGTAAGTCAAGGCATGAAGAAGTCTTACTAGCATGAAGCATGGTAATAGGTGGGTCATCATCATGGGAGCAATCATCGTCAAGAGTGTCCACTAGTGGGACAAGAGAAGCACCATCACCTATGTTACCTTTGGAGCGTCGCTCATGTGTTGTAGGTGAGGTGTTGAAGATCGTCTCATTGTCATCTTCATCTTGATGGAACCATGTGGGGGGTGCATCTTCGTCCATCATGGCCATCGTCGTCTCCATAGGAGGTATGGACTCATCAATGGTAGGCGTGTCATCATGTAGGAGACCTAGCACCAAAGGAGAAAACACACAAGGAGTAGAGGGTAAGTCGTTAGAAATCATAGTGGCCTCACATGCCGTGTCAACTACCTCACTCTCTAAGTGTTGTGGCTCACTCACTCCCTCAAGGATGCATTCACTCATATTGTTGGTGGAGTCACACAAATGGTGCTCAACCTCACATAGGATGTGTGGCATGCTCTCATGTGTGGGGTTAGTGGTGGTCACACTCATCCTCTCATAGGAAATGCTCTCTATGTCACGTATGGTGGAGTCACTCATGTCACTCAAGTGGTGGTGGCTCTCCTCACATGGCACTTGGGGCATCTCGACATATGTGGGTGTCGGAGGGATGTAGGTGCAAATGTCTCCATGCTCAACTACTATCATCGCCTTGGTTGAAGGGATAGTCCCATGCTCAACCTTCTTGTCACCGTCTTGTGGTTGGAGGCCCATATGATGTGGCACCTCATAGCTCGTCTCCATGACCGAAGGGAGTTTCCCATACTCGGCTATCTTCCTTGGGGGGCTTCCGAAGATGGAAGTGTCACCCTCTCTCGTAGGTAGTCGCCTTGGACTTGATGAAGTAGATGTAGGCGTACTCGTGGGAAGTAGGCGAAGATGCCGTACGTCCAAAGGCGAAGATGCCTTGAGAACACTTAGCGAAGATGCCGAAGTGGTTGATGTAGTCGTAGCGCCGTCTTGGTGGTGGTCGTCTCACGGTCTTCTTTTGTTCTCTTGAAGCTTGGACTTGGCGTGTTGGGACTTGTGCATTTGCGCTTGTGGAGCATCTTCATGACGATGATGTCGTTATCGTGCTTGAGCTCGTAGTAGATGTCGTTCGTCGTCGTCGTGCACATGTTGCTTGGAGGTGACTTGGCCTTCATGGCGATGTGGATCGTGAACGTGATGATGATCGCCATGTAGATGTGGACGAGGACGATTTGCACTTGCATCTTTTTCGCGCTCCGAAGACTTGTGGCTTGACCGTCGTCGTCTTGAGGATGATGAAGGGGAAGAAGACTTGATCAAGGCTCTAATCTCCTCCATCCTTGCATCTTGCTCCTCTTTATGTGCGGCAAGCTTCTTGTCGAAGTAGTCCCTTTTCCTTGCTTGGAGTGACGAATGTCGATGGAGATGTTCTCGATCGCGCCTCGCATTCTTGATTGTCGCCTTGCATTTGTCGTTCTAGATCGAAGATAGGCGCTTTGGAGATGTAGTTGTTCACGCCGTCGTTGTTGTCGTGAGACCGGAGAGGAATGCCTTGCCTATCCATCACAAGACTCGAGCAAATATGAGTGGGAGAAAGAGAAGAACGATACCAATGTACCTTTGACCGAAGTTGAAGATGAATCAAGTTCACTCAAATGTGGACAATGAAATAGCACTATTGGTACCAATCCTTGTCGGTTCTCACACCTACACAAGTAAAGCTTATAGTGGAGCTCGGTGAGGATAGTGGCACAAAATTTAATGCAAAATGTTAGCAAGAGTCAATAATGTTGAAAGAGATTCACAAATTATAAGCGAAACAAGTAGACCAATAGCAATGAAAGGTACACGGAAACACACACATGTATAGATAAATGGGGTCGTGCAACCAAGGAATGAGCTCAAAATGTGGAATCCACCAAAACGCTCGTGTTGCACAACTCAAGAGAGACGCTAGCCGATTGCTCAATAGGCGGATCGACACTTGTGCACAACCTATAAGATGCAAAATGGGTATTCTTTCTATCCCAAGTATGCTATGTATGTATGGTTCCCGGTGTTTCTCTCAAGCATGAGATCATATGATGTAGATTTGACAATCTTATGTGCAATGGGTATGATGCTATGGCACTTGCTCACGAGCTCTTTGCTCTCTTTTTGCTTAAAAGCTTTTTTTTTCTATGGCCAATTTGCACAATGCACAAACCAAGATAGCAATTGTGTATATGCGGGAACAAACTTGAGGCACAATGGATGATATGATACCAAGATGATATGGTATGTATGCAATGGATGGTATGGACCACTAATGTGCACAAGTAACGTTGCCGGCAATACTCAAATGGCTAGTCTCGATAGGTAAGTGACGCAAAATGGGCTAGGGGTTAACAATGCAATTGCAAGGGTATATACAAAGGTGTCGTCGAGGTTACCATCCTTTGCGATGATGAGTGGCGGTGTTCTTGGTGTAGATTCCAAGATGATGGAGACTCGTCCCTAAGTAGCCGAAACACCTTAGGAAACGAAAAAAACCGCAAACTCAAAATCTCAAATGACAAATGTCAAATGGTGGTAGCGGAAAGCGGTGGTGGTGTTGCACTAGGAATGCGGACGGAATGATGGGCTATACACGAGTCGGAGTTGAAGTTGCCGTCCCTAAGTAGCCGAAACACCTTAGGAGACACAAGCCACAACTCGAACAAGCTCAAACAACAATTGGGTTAAGTTGGGTTGTCGAAAGTGTATGGTGGGAAGGTTATGTGGAAGTGGTGGTGGTGGTGGTTGATGAAGAAGCAACCGTCCCTAAGTAGCCGAAACACCTTAGGAGACTCAAGTCACTACTCAAAGAACCTCAAATACTATGGGGAACAAAATGGTGTTGGTGGTATTTTTGTTGGATGGGGGATGTCAATAGCTTCAAAACAAGCTAAAGAACGTCGAAAACGGACTCCGGATGAATTAGTTATGACCGAAACAAGATTTCAGCCGTGTCAGTTTCAGGGTTAACCGGATGATCCGGGAGGAGGTCCGGATGATCCGGGCTAGGTCCGGATGATCCGGGAGGAAATCCGGATGATCCGGGTTCGTCAGCGCCGGTTCTGTTTTCTGGGTGCGCGATTTATCCGGACGTCCGGGGGGGCGTCCAGCTGATCGGGGTGAGGTCCAGATGATCTGGGAGAATGTCCGGATGATCCGGCCAAGTCAACCCGCTCGGGATTTGCTCTCGGGGACGAATTTTTGGGCGGAAATGGATGATTTTTGGGGCAAAATTTGAGGGATTTCGTGGATGGAAGGTGGGGAAACTTGGGGGAAAGCTAGATCCACTTGAAACCAAGCAAATCCATGGATCAAAATCAAGAAAACATCATAAAAACCAACAAATCACAAAAATTTTGGGGCTATTTTTGGTGGGGATTTTCGGATTTTAGGACGAAAACAACAAAATCAAGCTAGAAATCACGGGGTAGGGGCTCCAAAAACATGATCAACGTGGCTCATGATACCATATGATGAAGGGTGGAACCCTAATTCGTTGATCTTTCACGTTTGGAGGGGATCCTACGGAGGAAAACACGAAGAACACGCGGAAGCACGAGAGGAAATCACGGGGAAGAACGAGAGAGACACTCAACCGACAAGAGATCAATCACACAAGGTCTAGATCATCGAAGCACGAGTGATACATGGTCCAAAATCAACAAAGGAAAGATACAAAGGTAACCGTTCTTCTCCCGGAGGAGGTCTTGAATCCACGAGGGGATCTTCCCTTATAGGGGTCTTGAATCCGATGGATTGATGTAGGGTGGAACCCTAATTCGTCGATCTTTCACGTTTGGAGGGGATCCTACGGAGAACACGATGAACACGGGGAAGAACGGGGAGAAATCACAAGGGGAAACACTCAAGAACAAGTCCAAATCACACATCCACTAGACAATCAAACACACAAGATCACAAGGTACATGAACAACAAAGGGAAAGATACAAGGTAAGGTTCATCTCCAAGAGGAGGTCTTGATGATATCCTAGATGGATCTTCCCACAAGGGGTCTTGATGATATCCCATGGGATCTTCTCCTAGATGGAGGTCTTGGCCTCCAATGGAGTAGTGGTCTCTCTCTCTCAAGAGTAGAGATAGGTAGGAGCAAAGCTCACCTAAGAATGAGCTATCACTTTGCTAACCTTAGAAAGGAGGTGGAGGTGGTCTATTTATAGTCTAAGCCACGAAGGGGTAAGTGGGAGAGGGATACAAGGCCAAAGGCCCGTGGCTGCTTGCCTGCAGGCGGCGGTAGTACCGGACTCATGGGTGGTAGTACCGCTTGAGCGGTAGTACCGCTTGCTTTGGGCGGTAGTACCGCTTGAGCGGTAGTACCGCTTGCTTTGGGCGGTAGTACCGCCCTTTCTGACTGGCAGGTCCTTCTTCTTCCGTCTTCGCTTCCATGCTTCCCTCATGACGGTGTAGGTGTTCCTTGGCGCTTGCACTCCTCCTCGTCATGCGTGAAGCTCCGACAATACCTATGCATGCACACGAGTGGAGTGTCAAGTAGTATACCATCCTCAAAGGGGTCAAGTGAACACGTGTAAGGAGAAGATTCACCTTTATGTATGAGAAGTAGAGGTCGCACGTGTCACTTGCCAAACGGACTCTTGACATGGTGATGTCCGTAGGATGCTCCGCATCATCCCCTCCCCCTTGGGAAAGATCCGACCTCGAATCGAAAACCAAATCACCATGGGAAAGAGATGGCGTTGCCGTGTAGAAGTGGTCGATCACCAAGTTCTTGTCATCTTGAAGTTCCAAATGGGCACTCTCCAATGTCTCACCGTCTTGTAATTCCTTCAAAAGTAGCAAAGATAACAAGCACTTGGAAAAACAAATGTGGTTGTCGTAAGAGCAAAACCAAGCATTCAAGAGGTGATTCACCCAACAAGTGTTGTCATCAAGCATAGCATATGGTTTGACAAAGAAGTGTGTCATGACATTTGGACATATAAATTGAGCACAATCAAGTACATCATGGGAACAAGCATGTAAATGGGAGGTCAAGATGCAAATATATGTGATAAGTGAACAAGCATCTACCTCAAGTTCATAGCAAGCATGCATAAAGAGCTCAATGAACGGTCTATGGTAGGCATAAGAGTCATTCACAACACCAAATATAGTGAAATGTCTAAACACATGGGGCAAGTGCAAGACAATCCAAGTATAACGTGCATAGGGTGTAGAGAAGATATCGTGGCACTCAACACAATGGAGATAGCAATTGTTCATCATGTGTGAGGCAATCAAGTCAAGCATGTGATAAGCAAAGGGACATGGCATATGTGAAGAAATGATCTTGGTGCAACCAACCATATGATAGTAGCAAGTAGTCCAAGAATTGGATGCAACACACAAGGTATATATATCATGAAGCATGGAAATGTGGTTATCATGGGTGCAAGCAATATCTCGAACATGCGTGCAAATGGTGCAAGCAACACATGAAGTATGATCCACAATATCCATGCTCATGGTTTGGGAGTTCTCAAAAGAGAAGGATATCACCTTGAAAGCATGTCCTTGTGCATTCTTCACAATGTCGAGACACAAGCAAGTGCGATGTAGAATCGTCGTGGTAGAAGGTGGCTCGTTCTCAAGAGCTCGAATGGTCAACTCACGTGAAGTGGAAGTCGACACGAAGTCCAAGTATCCTACACATGCACAAAACAAAACAAAGAAAGTATGCGCATGGTAGACAAACACATCATCCATCATGATGGTTCTCATCTTTTGCACATAGCCATTAGAAGCACAAGTGCATGAATAATATGATGCAACAATGGCTATATTCATGGCACTAGGTATATGGTGCAAAGAAGTAAGACAAGCATGCTTCACAAGAATTGTGTCAAAATCTCCAAACATGTGTGAGAATGCTATGGGGGCAATCTCATGAACAAGAAGAGAATCATTGTTGCACTCAATACATAGCAAAGCATCTAGCATGAGAGAGGCAACACATGGAAATATATGACAAGAAGCAATACGAATCATGTGCAAAGCATATAGATGGTTGTCATCAACCGCATGATATGAGCACTTATAACACAAGAGACCATGATGAAGATATATCATGTGAGAGGCATGAGCATATATGTCATCAACCCAGGAAAGCAAGTAGTGGAACATGGGTGATGCAATATAGCGAGCATTGATAGCTATCAAATCAAGCAAGCTAGTAGTGCGAAAATGCAACATACTAGGAGGAATCATGGCAAACATGTCATTGGTGCAAATAGTGGGCATGAATAATTCACAAGTCATAGCACAAGCATGAAAGCAAGATATGAGTACAATATCATGAATGTATTGGCGAGAGGCCATATGTGAATAGCAATGGGTCATCATGACTCTCCCAACACAACAAGCATCAATAAAATGGGGCACATGATAAACATGGCAAAAGCAACAAGGATCTCCACCAAGCATGCAAATACACATAGGAATATCATAATGGAGAATCATGGGTAGATGCAAACAAGGGTCACAATTGCATGGCAAAGGCATAGAAGCAAGCATAGCATGCAAAGTGAACACGGTAAAATGAGCATAATGTGAGAAGTGGTAAATGGCCCATAGCCGTGTGAGAGCCAAGTAGAGGAGTTGCGCGTAGTCCTTGCGCGAAGGGGACGGTGGTAAAGAAAATCCACGTGATCCCAATTCATCGTTGCTCTCTAAAGCTCGTTTTGTCAACTCGTGGGATTGCGAGGTTGACAAGTATTCATGGGTACCTACACAAAAGAGACACAAACCAAAGAAATTGTGCGCGTGGTAAATGTACACATCATCCATCATGATGTGTATGTGCACGTGTGAGTTAGCACAAGATAAGCATCGCTCAAAGAAATTTGATGCGTGGTATAGGAACATGTCATCCATCATGAAAGAATAGTTGTTATGTATGACACGATGGGGACACAAATTGAGAATGCAAGTATATGGCACATCAATAGTATGTTTATTCGTGGGTAGCATATGGTGCAAACAAGTATGGGGATCATGCAATGAATGGGATGGATCAAATTCCCTAACATGTATGAGGAAACTATGGGGCCTCCTCATGAGCAATATCGGAAACATCATATGGAGAAAATGGACAACATCCAAAACAATGCATATCCGAAGCTAGGTGGTCATGGCATGGCATATGAGATAAATGATGCAAAGGAGCATATCAATATCATCACAAGAGAAACAAATGCCAATAACCATGGGCTTGTCATCTATGCCATATGTGCAAATTGGGTTTATTTTAATGGCATATGCATAGTCACTATGAAGAGATTGCAAATAAGACATATGGTTGATCTCATGCATAGCATATGACAAGTCAAGCGGATTATCAAACATGATGTGACCTAAGGAATTGTCACAAGAAATTCTATGTAACATGGCATCACAACTAATAGACTCCACAATAGAATCATCGTACTCATCATAAATGGGCAAATCATCGCATGGGGAAATCATACTAGCATGAACCATGGCAATAGGTAGATCAACATCATGCAAGCAATCAATGTCAAGAATGTCCACTAGTGGGACTAGAGCATGACCTTCACCTATGTTACCTTTGTCATTCCACTCAAGTGGTGTAGGTGAGGTGGGAAAGACCAAATGGTGGTCATCTTCATCTTGATGGAACCATGTGGGGGGTGCATCATAATCCACCATGGCCATCGTCTTGTCCAAAGGGAGGACGAAGTCGTCGAGGATCGGCGCGTCATCATAAATGGGACCTGGCACCAAACGAGAAGACACAGTAGAGGTAGAGGTCAAGTTGTTAGAAATGCAAATGGCCTCACGAGACCTATCAACTATCTCACTCTCTCTATGTGGTGGTTCACTCACTCCCTCAAAAAAGGTGCACTCAAACTCACGTATGGTGGAGTCACTCATCTCACTCAAGTGGTGGGGGTTGTGGCTCTCCTCACATGGGAATTGTGGCAACTCATCATATATGGGGCTAGTGGTGAAGTCACTCTCACTCTCAATATGGTGACACAAGTCACTCAAGTCATCATCGTCGCCGTGGTCGAAGGAAGATCCCATGCTCAACCATCTCGTCGTAAATGCCGCCGTGGATGAAGGCGAAGATGGCACATCATCACTCTCCTCCATGACCGAAGGGAAATTCCCATGCTCGATCATCTCGTCACCGTCGCCGTAGATGAAGGCGAAGATGGCACATCATCACTCTCGCCTCAAGGATGGAAGCATCATCCTTGCTCGCCACCTTGTCGCCGCCTCCAAAGCTTGGTCCTTGAGGGTCTCCGTGAGTCGTACTCGTCGCGGCACCGTCTTGAAAAAGAGTCAAAGTAGAATCGGCATCATCAATGCCACAAAGAGGGATGGCGGTGAAGTCACACTTGGGAGCATCGTCTTGGAGCTTGTCGGCCTTGGACATCATGGTGGTACTAGCCTCATGCTTGTCGTGAGCTTGGTCGCCTGAAGTTTGCTTGGGGTGGAGAAGCCTTGGCCTTCATGAGTTCTTGTTCATGTTGAGAGCACCAATGTAGTAGTCGTCGATGGACTTGTAGTTCTCGAGGAAGATGGTCTTGGAGATGTCGTTGTGCAATCCCATCATGAAGTGGAACTTCATTGACATGGGGTCGTCCACGCCGGCTCGTCGCAAGGCAATCATGATCTCCTTGAAGTACTTGTCGATGGACTTGGATCCTTGGGTGGTGTTCTCCAATTGGCGTCGAAGTTGTTCCGTGTAGGTTGGAGGCACAAACTCTCGCCGTAAAGCTCTCTTCGTCTTGGGCCAACTCATGTCGTAGTACTCCGAAGGTGTGTGAAGCCACCATGACGAGGCGTAGTCGTGGAAGTTTCTTGTGGCGCACTTCACTTGATCTTCGGGACGAACTTGATG
This sequence comes from Aegilops speltoides, assembly GCA_021437245.1. Lineage (NCBI taxonomy): Eukaryota > Viridiplantae > Streptophyta > Magnoliopsida > Poales > Poaceae > Aegilops > Aegilops speltoides. Next base: position 244,706,468 of record CM038146.1, read on the forward strand.
TAGCTTGAGGTAGTCGTCCATCAAACGCTCCCACTCGAGGTACTCCTCGGGTTCTTGAGTCCCATAGAAAGGAATCTTGTGGTCGTTGTCGAGGTCGTAGTAGCTCGTGGAAGTCGCGGACTTGAGCTTGGGTAGCTTCTCTTGAGTGTAGTCTTGAGGTTCTTGTTGGCGAAGATGCCATATGTCCGTAGGCGAAGATGCCTTGAAGTCGCTTGGCGAAGATGCCAAGGAGATGGTGAAGTCGTTGAGCGGTTGTTGGTGTTGAGCTCTTGACCTTCACGTTCTTGTTGTTGATGGTGTCGATGCCGATGTGATCTTGCGGAGGTGGTAGCTCGGAAGGATGTGCTCTTGGCGTCTTCTCAAAGATGAGGAAGATCGCTTGTAGGACTTGATGAGGGCCTTGATCTCCTCCATGCGCTTGTCCATCTTGGCGTCGTAGTTGTTGTTCATGGCATCGAACTCGTCGTTGTTGTTGTAGACCGAAAGTGAAATGCCTTGCCTATCCATCACAAGACTCGAGTAGAGGAGAGTAGGAAATGAGATAAACAATACCAAGTTGCCTTTTCCCAAAGTTGAGGATGTATCCCGTGTAACTCAATGTGAGATGAAAGAATAGTGGAATTGGTACCGGACTTGTTCACTCACACCTACAAGTAAAGGCTTATGGTAGAGTTCGGTGAGGATAGTGGCACAAAAATTTGATGCAAAATGTTAGCAAGAGTCAATAATGTTGAAAAAGATTCACAAATTTGCAAGTGAAACAAATGGACCAATAGCAATGAAAGGTACACGGAAACACACACACGGATAGATAAATGGGGTCGTGCAACCAAGGAATGAGCACAAAATGTGGAATCCACGGAAAACGCTCGTGTTGCACAACTCAAGAGAGACGCTAGCACGATTGCTCAATAGGCGGATACGACACTTGTGCACAACCTATAAGATGCAAAATGGATATTCGTTCTATCCCAAGTATGCTATATATGTATGGTTCCAGGTGTTTCTCTCAAGCATGATATCATATGATGTAGATTTTGGTATGGCTCTTATGTGCAATGGGGTATGATGCTATGGCACTTGCTCACGAGCTCTTTGCTCTCTTTTTGCTTAAAGCTTTTTCTCCTTTTTTTTCTCTATGGCCACTTTTGTACAATGCACAAACCAAGATAGCAATTGTGTATATGCGGGAACAAACTTGAGGCACAATGGATGATATGATACCAATATGATATGGTATGTATGCAATGGAAGTTATGGACCACTAATGTGCACAAGTAACGTTGCCGGCAATACTCAACTGGCTAGTCTCGATAGGTAAGTGACGCAAAATGGGCTAGGGGTTAACAATGCAATTTGCAAGGGGATATACAAAGGTGTCGTCGAGGTTACCGTCCTTTGCGATGATGAGTGGCGGTGTTCTTGGTGTAGATACCAAGATTATGGAGACTCGTCCCTAAGTAGCCGAAACACCTTAGGAAACGGAAAAACCGCAAACTCAAAATCTCAAATGACAAATGTCAAATGGTGGTAGCGGAAAGCGGTGGTGGTTGCACTAGGCAATGCGGAAGTGGGATGATGGGTTATACACGGTGTAAGAGTTGGAAGCGCACGGTCCCTAAGTAGCCGAAACACCTTAGGAGACACAAGCCACAACTCGAAAAAGCTCAAACAACAATTGGGTTAAGTTGGGTTGTCGGAAGTGTATGGTTGGCAAGGTTATGTGGAAGTGGTGGCGGTGGTGGTGGTTGATGAAGAAGCAACGGTCCCTAAGTAGCCTAAACACCTTAGGAGACTCAAATCACAACTCAAACAACCACTAATGCTATGGGGAACAAAATGGGTTAGGTTGCGGAAGTCGGTGGTGGTAATGCGGATGATATGGTGGGGGGCCTAGGCAAACTTGCCAAATTTCAGAAAATACTATGGAGTCAAATGATGTTGGTGGTATTTTTGTGGGAAGGGGGATGTCAATAGCTTCAAAACGAGCTAAAGAACGTCAAAATCGGAGTTCGGATGAATTAGTTATGGGCAAAACGGTGAAACTCGGAAAGCTGAAACAGGCCAGGGCGGTAGTACCGCTCGGGAGGGCGGTAGTACCGCTCGTGTCGGGATTTTTCGACTATTTCGGGTGGAACGGGGCCTGGCGGTAGTACCGTTCGCGGGGCGGTAGTACCGCTTGAGGTTCTCAGCGGTAGTACCGCTCTGTAGGGCGGTAGTACCGCTCGTGTCGGGATTTTTCGCAGATCGAATCGGGGCGCGATTTTGGGGCGGAAATGGATGATTTCGGGGGCAAAATTTGATGGATTTCGTGGATGGAAAGAGGGGAAACTTGGGGGAATGCTAGATCCACTTGAAACCAAGCAAATCCACGGATCAAAATCAACAAAACATCATCAAACCAACAAATCACAAAAAATTTTGGGGGCTATTTTTGGTGGGGATTTTCGGATTTAGGATGAAAACAACAAAATCAAGCTAGAAAAAGAGGGGTAGGGGCTCCAAAAACGTGATCAACGTGGCTCATGATACCATATGATGTAGGGTGGAACCCTAATTCGTCGATCTTTCACGTTTGGAGGGGATCCTACGGAGAACACGATGAACACGGGGAAGAACGGGGAGAAATCACAAGGGGAAACACTCAAGAACAAGTCCAAATCACACATCCACTAGACAATCAAACACACAAGATCACAAGGTACATGAACAACAAAGGGAAAGATACAAGGTAAGGTTCATCTCCAAGAGGAGGTCTTGATGATATCCTAGATGGATCTTCCCACAAGGGGTCTTGATGATATCCTCATGGATCTTCTCCTACATGGAGGTCTTGGCCTCCAATGGAGTAGTGGTCTCTCTCTCTCAAGAGTAGAGATAGGTAGGAGCAAAGCTCACCTAAGAATGAGCTATCACTTTGCTAACCCTAGAAAGGAGGTGGAGGTGGTCTATTTATAGTCTAAGCCACGAAGGGTTAAGTGGGAGAGGGATACAAGGCCAAAGGCCCGCGGCTGCGCACAGGCAGGGCGGTAGTACCGGACTCATGGGCGGTAGTACCGCTTGAGCGGTAGTACCGCTTGCTTTGGGCGGTAGTACCGCTTGAGCGGTAGTACCGCTTGCTTTGGGCGGTAGTACCGCCCTTTCTGGACTGGGCAGGTCCTTCTTCTTCCGTCTTCGCTTCCATGCTTCCCTCGCGGACGGTGTAGGTGTTCCTTGGCGCTTGCACTCCTCCTCGTCATGCGTGAAGCTCCGACAATACCTATGCATGCACACGAGTGGAGTGTCAAGTAGTATACCATCCTCAAAGGGGTCAAGTGAACACGTGTAAAGGAGAAGATTCACCTTTATGTATGAGAAGTAGAGGTCGCACGTGTCACTTGCCAAACGGACTCTTGACATGGTGATGTCCGTAGGATGCTCCGCATCATGGATCTTCTCCTAGACGGAGGTCCTGATCTCCGTGGAGAAGTACCGGTGAATGAGCAAAGGCTCTCACACACAAATATGAGCTAATCCAATGCTAACCCTCAAAGTGGGGAGGAGGAGGTCTATTTATAGTGCTAAGCCACGAAGGGGTAAGTGAGGGGCGAAGGGGTACACGGGCCTCGGCCCAAGTCGTGCGCGCAGGCAAGGCCGGATGATCCGGACGGGGTCCTGGATGATCCGAACGGAGTCCCGGATGATCCGGCTTCGGCAGAAGCCTTCTGTTCTCTTCGGCGTAGTTACCCGGACGATCCGGGGGAGGGTCCGGATGATCCGGCTGGGCCCGGATGATCCGGACGGCGGCCCGGACGTCCGGCCTGTCTTCAACAGCCGCTCCATCTTCTTCTTCTCCTTTCTTCCGTCTTCTCTTCCATGCTTGGCCTTGGTCCTTGGATTCTCCTTGGCCATCCTGGTTGTACCTGAGTGTATACAAGGTCCACGCATGAGGTAGTAGCCATGTCTCATATGCAGAAAGTGACGGTTCGAAGAGGAGTGAATTCACCTTGTGTCCAATGGCGCATAGTCGAGGTCTCATCTTATGTATCCTTGGGGCTTGGAGAGTAGTCGGAGTGTACATGGGGATGAACGTGGGATGCTCCGCATCAGAATCACTCAACCAACAAGGAATCGATCACACAAGTGCTAGATCAACATACACACATGAGATCCACAAGATACATAGTCAACTAGGGTAAGGATACAAAGGAACCGTTCATCTCCAAGAGGAGGTCTTGAATCCACGAGGGGATCTTCCCGTAAAGGGGTCTTGCATCCGAGAGGATATTCTCCTAGATGGAGGCCGCGGTCTCTCACGAGGAGGAGATCCGATAGATGAGCGTAGCTCTATATCTAACATGAGCTAAATCAACGCTAACCCTCAAAGTGGGGAGGAGGAGGTCTATTTATAGTGCTAAGCCACGAAGGGGTAAGTGAGGGGCGAAGGGGTACACGGGCCTCGGCCCAAGTCACGCGCGCAGGCGGGGTCCGGATGATCCGGATGGTGGCCCGGATGATCCGGGTGTCGGGGGTCCGGATGATCCGGGCGACCGTCCGGATGATCCGGCTTCGTCGGGCCGCTTCTGTTGTCTTCGGTGCATTTACCCGGATGATCCGGGGGAGGGTCTGGATGATCCGGCTGAGCCCGGATGATCCGGACGGCGGCCCGGATGTCCGGCCTGGCTCCACCAGCCGCTCCGTCTTCTTCTTCTCCTTTCTTTCGTCTTCTCTTCCATGCTTGGCCTTGGTCCTTGGATTCTCCGTGGTCATCTTGGTTGTACCTGAGTGTATGCAAGGTCCGTGCATGAGGTAGTAGCCATGTCTCATATGCCGAAAGTGACGGTTCGAAGAGGAGTGAATTCACCTTGTGTCCAATGGCGTATGTTCGAGGTCTCGTCATATGTCCTCTTGGGGCTTGGAGAGTAGTCGGAGTGTACATGGGGATGAACGTGGGATGCTCCGCATCATCACTCTCACTCTCAATATGGTGGCACAAGTCACTCAAGTCATCATACGTCGCCGTGGTCGAAGGGAAGATCCCATGCTAAACCATCTCGTCGTGGTCGCCGTGGATGAAGGCCGAAGATGGCACATCATCACTCTCGTCGTGGATGAAGGCCGAAGATGGCACATCATCACTCTCGCCTCCTAAGATGGAAGCATCATCCTTGCTCGCCACCTTGTCGCTCGCCTCCAAAGCTTGGTCCTTGGGAGCATCGTCTTGGAGCTCGTCGGGCTTGGACATCTTGGTCGTAGAGCTTGGTCGCCTCGAAGTTTGCTTGGGGTGGAGAAGCCTTGGCCTTGATGAGTTCTTGTTCCGCCTTGAGAGCACCAATGTAGTAGTCGTCGATGGACTTGTAGTTCTCGAGGAAGATGGTCTTGGAGATGTCGTTGTGCAATCCCATCATGAAGTGGAACTTCATCAAAATGGGGTCGTCCACGCCGGCTCGTTGCAAGGCAATCATCATCTCCTTGAAGTACTTGTCGATGGACTTGGATCCTTGGGTGGTGTTCTCCAATTGGCGTCGAAGTTGTTCCATGTAGGTTGGAGGCACAAACTCTCGCCGTAAAGCTCTCTTCGTCTTGGGCCAACTCATCTCGTAGCTCTCCGAAGGTGTGTGAAGCCACCATGTCGAGGCGTAGTCGTGGAAGTTTCTTGTGGCGCACTTCACTTGATCTTCGGGACGAACTTGATGTAGCTTGAGGTAGTCGTCCATCAAACGCTCCCGCTCGAGGTACTCCTCGGGTTCTTGGGTCCCATAGAAAGGAATCGCATGGTCGATGTCGAGGTCGTAGTAGCTAGTGGAAGTCGCGGACTTGAGCTTGGGGAGCTTCTCTTGAGCGTAGTCTTGTGGTTCTTGTTGGCGAAGATGCCGTATGTCCGTAGGCGAAGATGCCTTGAAGTCTCTTGGCGAAGATGCCAAGGGAGATGGTGAAGTCATTGAGCGGTTGTTGATGTAGAGCTCTTGACCTTCACGTTCTTGTTGGTGATGGTGTCGATGCTGATGTGATCTTGCCGGAGATGGTAGCTCGGAAGCATGTGCTCTTGAGCGTCTTCTCGAAGATGAGGAAGATCGCTTGTAGGACTTGATGAGGGCTTTGATCTCCTCCATTTTAGCTTGCATCTTGGCATCAGAGTTGTTGTTCATGGCATCGAACTCGTCGTTATTGTTGTAGACCGAAGATGAAATGCCTTGCCTATCCATCACAAGACTCGAGTAGAGGTGAGTAGGAAATGAGATAAACAATACCAAGTTACCTTTTCCCAAAGTTGAGGATGTATCCCGTTTCACTCAATGTGAAATGAAAGAATAGTGGAATTGGTACCGGACTTGTTCACTCACACCTATCAAGTAAAGCTTATGGTAGAGCTCGGTGAGGATAGTGGCACAAAAATTTAATGCAAAATGTTAGCAAGAGTCAATAATGTTGAAAGAGATTCACAAATTCGCAAGTGAAACAAATGGACCAATAGCAATGAAAGGTACACGGAAACACACACACGGATAGATAAATGGGGTCGTGCAACCAAGGAATGAGCACAAAATGTGGAATCCACGGAAAACGCTCGTGTTGCACAACTCAAGAGAGACGCTAGCACGATTGCTCAATAGGCGGATACGACGCTTGTGCACAACCTATGAGATGCAAAATGGATAAACTTTCTATCCCAAGTATGCTATGTATGTATGGTTTCCGGTGTTTCTCTCAAGCATGATATCATATGATGTAGATTTTGTTATGGCTCTTATGTGCAATGGGGTATGATGCTATGGCACTTGCTCACGAGCTCTTTGCTCTCTTTTTTTTGCTTAAAAGCTTTTTCTCTTTTTTTTCCAATGGCCACGTTTGCACAATGCACAAACCAAGATAGCTATTGTGTATATGCGGGAACGATATTGTGACACAAAGGATGATATGATACCAATATGATATGGGATGTATGCAATGGAATGGTGGATCACTAATGTACACAAGTAACGTTGCCGACAATACTCAAATGGCTAGTCTCGATAGGTAAGTGACGCAAAATGGGCTAGGGGTTAACAATGCAATTGCAAGGGGAATATACAAAGGTGTCGTCGAGGTTATCGTCCTTTGCGATGATGAGTGGCGGTGTTCTTGGTGTAGATACCAAGATGATGGAGACTCGTCCCTAAGTAGCCGAAACACCTTAGGAAACGGAAAAACCGCAAACTCAAAATCTCAAATGACAAATGTCAAATTGGTGGTAGCGGAAAGCGGTGGTGGTGTTGCACTAGGCAATGCGGATGGATGATGGGCTATACACGAGTCGGAGTTGAAGTTGCTGTCCCTAAGTAGCCGAAACACCTTAGGAGACACAAGCCACAACTCAAACAAGCTCAAACAACAATTGGGTTAAGTTTGGGTGGCGGAAGTGTATGGTGGGCACGTCTATGCGGAAGTGGTGGTGGTTGATGAAGAAGCAACCGTCCCTAAGTAGCCGAAACACCTTAGGAGACTCAAGTCACTACTCAAAGAACCTCAAATGCTATGGGGAACAAAATGGGTTAGGTTGCGGAAGTCGGTGGTGGCTATGCGGATGATATGGTGGAAGGCCTAGGCAAACTTGCCAAATTTCAGAAAATATGATGGAGTCAAATGATGTTGGTGGTATTTTTGTGGGATGGGGGATGTCAAGAGCTTCAAAACGAGCTAAAGAACGTCGAAAACGGACTCCGGATGAATTAGTTATGGCCGAAACAAGAATTCAGCCGAGTCAGTGTCAGGGTTAACCGGACATCCGGGAGGAGGTCCGGATGATCCGGGCTCGGTCCGGATGATCCGGGAGGAAATCCGGATGATCTGGGTTCGTCAGCGCCGGTTCTGTTTTCTGGGTGCGTGATTTATCTGGACGTCCGGGGGGGCGTCCAGCTGATCCGGGGGTTGTCCGGATGATCCGGGAGAAGGTCCGAATGATCCGGGCAAGTAAAACTGCTCGGGATTTGCTCGTGGAGACGAATTTTTGGGCGGAATTTGGGGATTTTGGGGTCAAAATTGACGAGATTTCGTGGATGGAAGGTGGGGAAACTTGGGGAAATGCTAGATCCACTTGAAACCAAGCAAATCCACGGATCAAAATCAACAAAACATCATCAAACCAACAAATCAGAAAAAAAAATTGGGGGCTATTTTTGGTGGGGATTTTCGGATTTAGGACGAAATCAACAAAATCAAGCTAGAAAAAGAGGGGTAGGGGCTCCAAAAACGTGATCAACCTGGCTCATGATACCATATGATGTAGGGTGGAACCCTAATTCGTCGATCTTTCACGTTTGGAGGGGATCCTACGGAGAACACGATGAACACGGGGAAGAACGGAGAGAAATCACAAGGGGAAACACTCAAGAACAAGTCCAAATCACACATCCTCTAGACAATCAAACACACAAGATCACAAGGTACATGAACAACAAAGGGAAAGATACAAGGTAAGGTTCATCTCCAAGAGGAGGTCTTGATGATATCCTAGATGGATCTTCCCTAAAGAGGGGTCTTGAATCCGCAGGGGGATCTTCTCCTAGATGGAGGTCTTGGCCTCCAATGGAGTAGTGGTCTCTCTCTCTCAAGAGTAGAGATAGGTAGGAGCAAAGCTCACTTAAGAATGAGCTATCACTTTGCTAACCCTAGAAAGGAGGTGGAGGAGGTCTATTTATAGCCCAAGGGGCGAAGGGGTAAGTGAGGGGCGAAGGGGTACACGGGCTTCGGTCCAAGTCACGCACGCAGGCGGGGTCCGGATGATCCGGATGGTGGCCCGGATGATCCGGGTGTCGGGGGTCCGGATGATCCGGGCGACCGTCCGGATGATCGGGCTTCGTCGGGCAGCTTCTGTTGTCGTCGGGCACATTAGCCGGATCGTCCGGGAGGTCGTCCGGATCATCCGGGCTCGGTCCGGATCGTCCGGCTGGGGGTCCGGATGATCCGGGCAACTCCAGTCCTACTCCATTCTTCTTCTTCCTTTCTTCCGTCTTCTCTTCCACGCTTCCCTCGTGGATGGTGTAGTCGTTCCTTGGCGCTTGCACTCCTCCTCGTCGTCCGTAAAGTTCCGACAATACCTATGCATGCACACGGGAGAAGTGTCAAGTAGTATACCATCCTCGAGAGTGTCAAGTGAGCATGTGTAAAGGAGATGATTCACCTTTGTGTATGTGAAGTAGATGTCGCACGTGTCACTTGCCAAATGGACTCTTGACATGGTGATGTCCGTAGGATGCTCCGCATCAGATCCACTCCAAACGTGAAAGATCGACGAATTAGGGTTCCACCCTACATCAGAATCCATAAAAATACTCCCCGCTTGCGCCAGGAGGCCCGGAGTACTGTCAAATACGGCCTTAAGCAGGACTTTTTGCCCCTGAAAGTCAAAGAACATCATTCGTCGCTGTTTTTCAGACAAGTTTCTGAACCCATTGGCACTTTCTTTTGTAGGAAATTTGAGAGATTATGTTGCTTATAGACATTAGCCCCCCTGGTAGGGACAAACATACCTTTCTGCAGATGCTCTATGATCCGGGCAATCTCATTTGGCCTTAAAATGAAGAAAATCCAGCGGCTATATGCCTTATTCTCCTTGTTTTCGCCGGATGGCATGCTGTAACTCATGCGCGTGAAAGCCAAGAACAAAAGGGCATTCCTGGCATGTCAATATATATGTTGAAACGATATCTCCACTATAGAGGACAAGATATTTTTGGGCGTTCAGGCAAAAAGCGCACGAGAAAATGAAGTACTTTCAAGGACTACCATAGAATGGATAGATGTTCACTAAAACGGTCATAATTTTATCATTCGAAGTTCGTGTCGGACCCACAAGTACTCAAACTACTCGCGGCGAGCATGCGAATCTAGAAAATACTCCACGCTCGCGCCAGGACGCCCGAAGTACCCTCAAATACAGCCTTAAGCAGGACTTTTTGCCCCTGAAAGTCAAAGAACATCATTCATCGCTATTTTTTAGACAAGTTTCTGAACCCATTGGCACTTCCTTTTGAAGGAACTTCGAGAGATTATGTTGCTGATAGACATTAGCCCCCTGGTAGGGACAAACGTACCTTTCTGCAGATGCTCTATGATCCAGGCAATCTCATTTGGCCGGAAATTGAAGAAATCCAGCGGCTCTATGCCTTATTGTCCTTGTTTTCGCCGGATGGCATGCTGTAACTCATGCGCGTGAAAGCCAAGAACAAAACGGCATTCCTGGCATCGGTCAATATATATGTGGAAACGATATCTCCACTATAGAGGACAATAAATTTTGGGGCAATCAGGCAAAAAGCGCATGGGAAAATGAAGTACTTTCAAGGACTGCCATAGAATGGACATATGTTTACTAAAACAGTCATAATTTTGTCATTCGGAGTCTGTGTCGGACCCAAAGTACTCAAACTGCTGGCGGCGAGCGTGCGAATCCATAAAATAGTCCCCGCATGCGCCATGAGGCCCGGAGTACCCTCAAATTCGGACTTAAGTAGGACTTTTTGCCCTTGAAAGTCAAAGAACATTATTCGTCGCTGTGTTTCAGACAAGTTTTTGAACCCATTGGCACTTTCTTTTGGAGGAAATTCGAGAGATTATGTTGCTTATAGACATTAGCCCCCTGGTAGGGACAAACATACCTTTCTGCAGATGCTCTATGATCCGGGCAATCTCATTTTGCCTTAAATTGAAGAAAATCCAGCGGCTATATGCCTTATTCTCCTTGTTTTCGCCGGATGGCATGCTGTAACTCATGCGCGTGAAAGCCAAGATGATGCAGAGCATCCTACGGTCATCACCATGTCAAGATTCCGTTTGGCAAGTGACACGTGCGACCTCTACTTCTCATACATAAAGGTGAATCTTCTCCTATACACTAGTTCACTTGACCCCTTTGAGGATGGTATACTACTTCACACTCCACTCGTGTGCATGCATAGGTATTGTCGGAGCTTCACGAACGATGAGGAGGAGTGCAAGCACCAAGGAACGCCTACACCGTCCGCGAGGGAAGCGTGGAAGCAAAGATGGAAGAAGAAGGACCTGCCTAGTCCAGAAAGGGCGGTACTACCGCCCAAAGCAAGCGGTACTACCGCTCAAGCGGTACTACCGCCCATGAGCCGCGGGCCTTTGGCCTTGTATCCCTCTCCCACTTACCCCTTCGTGGCTTGAACTATAAATAGACCACCTCCACCTCCTTTCTAGGGTTAGCAAAGTGATAGCTCATTTGTATATGAGCTTTGCTCCTACCTATCTCTACTCTTGAGAGAGAGAGACCACTACTCCATTGGAGGCCAAGACCTCCATCTAGGAGAAGATCCTGCGGGATATCATCAAGACCCCCTCGTGGGAAGATCCGTCTAGGATATCATCAAGACCTCCTCTTGGAGATGAACCTTACCTTGTATCTTTCCCTTTGTTGTTCATGTACCTTGTGATCTTGTGTGTTTGATTGTCTAGTGGATGTGTGATTAGACTTGTTCTTGAGTGTTTCCCCTTGTGATTTCTCTCCGTTCTTCCCCGCGTTCATCGTGTTCTTCGAGGGATCCCACTCCAAACGTGAAAGATTGGCCTACACCGGGTTAGCCTCGTATCATCTATGGTATCATGAGCCACGTTGATCACGTTTTTGGAGCCCCTATGATGAGGACATGACTACCTTGTATATGACCAAAAATATTGCATACATGCATATTTGTCAGGTGATTTCTAGTGCAAACTATTCAATAATCTATTTATGTTATCCAGAACAAAAATACTTCACACACTTTTGTGTTTTGTCTAATTGCGGGTGTATGGGACATTTGTACAATCCACATATGAAGATAAGGAAGAAAGAGATGTTTATTTGCTGTTCAAAAATTCCTCTCACGTCACTTTTGGCCCAAGAGAAGATAGAGTCCAAGTCTCTCACGTTCTGGATTCAGATTCGGACTGCACAGACATACCTGACTCAAAACGCCAACAACTTTTTCATACGGACTCCGAATTGGGTGATTCTTTTTTTGTTGGAAAGTAGATTTCATGCTCTTTCCAGCACAATTAGAATCACCTTAAATTCCGTCCGGAGTGTTGAGTTATGAACGAAACAATCTGACGCTGCAGCAGAATCCGAGTCAAACTACAAGTCCAAAGGTGTTACGTCACCTCCACTTGGGCCCATGAGCCTTGTACGACCTAGGGTTGGTTTTAGGCTGCCTTGGGACGTTCTCCCACCTCCTTGGCCGCCACCCCTTGCTCCTATATAAGTAGATCCATCTAGTAGCTTTTTCCTTGGGTTTTGTTTAGATCAAAAGTTCGCCATAGCTGCAACTTCGCGTACTTCGTTTGTGTTCAACGACCAGACAAAGGCGTCACAGAACCCCATCTTGATCAATAAAGCTTTCATCTTATATTCGCAATATCCAGATTGCAATCTCAGTTTCTTGCTTGTTCTTCGTTTGCTCGCAGGAAATAGACCCTCGTGGTCAGGTTGATCGTGCTCCGGCGTGGTCAATAACCTCTCGGAGTTGGTTTAGCGATTGCTAAGGTGCGACGTCCTCGCACGCTCGTAGTCGGATCGTCAAAGTCGACTTCCACCAAAGCGAAATCCACCATCTCATCGAAAGACGGGACACCTTTGCCTCTATCAAGTGGTATCAGGTTCATGTTTCTATACCACCATTTAATGGCCGTTTTAGACCTGCTTTATATATTGAATGGGAGTTAGAATTAAATAATATATTTGCTTCCCATAATTTTGATGAACGTAAAAAAGTTACGGTTGCGGTTGGTTCTTTCACTGGTTATGCTCTAGTTTGGTGGAGTGAATATTGTCGGTTACACCCTGATTATGTACCTAATACTTGGGATGATTTAAAACAAGTCATGAGAGAGAGATTCGTTGATGTTTATACTCGTGGCATGATTAAAAAACTGGAACATTTAAAACAAGGTAGTGACACCGTAACAAAATATTATGATGATTTACAAACCACCATGTTGCACTCATTTTTAGAAGAAAGTGAAGAAGATTTTATGGATAGATTTTGGGGAGGATTAAACCATAATATTCAGGAGATACTAATTCATGAAGAGTGTTATCCTATGGACCATTTGTTTCGTCTTGCTTGCAAAGCTGAACAGGAAATAAAACGACGTGTTGCCCACAAGGAGAACAAGCGCACGGTGCACATTCCAACTGTTGATACAGATGTTTATTCAACTACTAGGCGTACTATGACAACCACATCCGTTGTTGCGAGGACTACATCATCTCCACCATTTGACACATCACCATCGAGAGTGCCTGCATCATCTGAGTTGACTATAAGAGGTAATGACAAAGGTACAGATTTTCCAATTTTACATGAGAATGATGCATGCCTAGTTAACTTGAATACATCATCTGTTGAGCTACCCACTACTTTGATCACACCACCTATTTTAGAGGATTATGTTGATAATTTGACTTTGCCATGTGATCAAACAACTGTAATACCAACAATTTTGAGAGCACCAATTGAATTAACTGTTGATGCAAAAGAATCAATGTTTAATCATTTTGATATGACCTCTAATCTTGGTGATGATTCTGTGTCGAATGACTCATTGCATGTTTGCTTATCTAAGCATGTTGTAGCATGTAAATTTGATTCAAATAAGGTTTATTCACCAATGTTGGGATGGTTTAATGATGAACATTGTCAATCTTTTGAAATAAATAAGAGCTTCATTTATATGTGCAAACTGAGTTGCAATATTTTCATGCCTTCTAGTTCTTGTGCTAATTTGTTGGCTTTAGATTTTATGAACTATGCAAGTTACTCATCTATTCATGTGTCATATATGCAAAAATCAAGGGAAGTAAAAATGGATGACGTATACATATACAACATGTACACCTTGTCTCTTTTGTTAACCACATTTCAGATTAAGCAACGCCGAGGACGGCTTTATTTTCAAAAAGGGGAGGATGATGAGGACATGACTACCTTGTATATGACCAAAATATTGCATACATGCATATTTGTCGGTGATTTCTAGTGCAAACTATTCAATAATCTATTTATGTTATCCGAACAAAAATACTTCACACACTTTTGTGTTTTGTCTAATTGCAGGTGTATGGGACATTTGTACAATCCACATATGAAGATAAGGAAGAAAGAGATGTTTATTTGCTGTTCAAAAAGTCCTCTCACGTCACTTTTGGCCCAAGAGAAGATAGAGTCCAAGTCTCTCATGTTCTGGATTCAGATTCGGACTGCACAGACATACCTGACTCAAAACGCCAACAACTTTTTCATACGGACTCCGAATTGGGTGATTCGTTTTTTGTTGGAAAGTAGATTTCATGCTCTTTCCAGCACAATTAGAATCACCTTAAAATCCGTCCGGAGCGTTGAGTTATGGACGAAACAATCTGACGCTGCAGCAGAATCCGAGTCAAACTACAAGTCCAAAGGTGTTACGTCACCTCCACTTGGGCCCATGAGCCTTGTACGACCTAGGGTTGGTTTTAGGCTGCCTTGGGACGTTCTCCCACCTCCTTGGCCGCCACCCCTTGCTCTTATATAAGTAGATCCATCTAGTAGCTTTTTCCTTGGGTTTTGTTTAGATCAAAAGTTCGCCATAGCTGCAACTTCGCGTACTTCGTTTGTGTTCAACGACCAGACAAAGGCGTCACAGAACCCCACCTTGATCAATAAAGATTTCATCTTATATTTGCAATATCCAGATTGCAATCTCAGTTTCTTGCTTGTTCTTCGTTTGCTCGCAGGAAATAGACCCTCGTGGTCAGGTTGATCGTGCTCCGGCGTGGTCAATAACCTCTCGGAGTTGGTTTAGCGATTGCTAAGGCGCGACGTCCTCGCACGCTCGTAGTCGGATCGTCAAAGTCGACTTCCACCAAAGCGAAATCCACCATCTCATCGAAAGACGGGACACCTTTGCCTCTATCACCCTACCCCATGTTTTCTAGCTTGATTTTGTTGTTTTCGTCCTAAATCCGAAAATCCCCGCCAAAATAGCCCCAAATTTTTTTGTAATTTGTTGGTTTGATGATGTTTTGTTGATTTTGATCCATGGATTTGCTTGGTTTCAAGTGGATCTAGCATTCCCCCAAGTTTCCCCTCTTTCCATCCACAAAATCCATCGAATTTTGGCCCCGAAATCATCCATTTCCGCCACAAAATCGCGCAACGATTTGAGAAGTCGGGAAAATCCCGACACGAGCGGTACTACCGCCCTCCAAGCGGCACTACCGCTGAGAAACCCAAGCGGTACTACCACTGAGAAACTCAGGCGGTACTACCGCCCCGCATACGGTACTACCGCCAGACCCTGTTTCAGCCGAAACAGTCGAAAAATCCCGACATGAGCGGTACTACCGCCCTTCCGAGTGGTACTACCGCCCAGGCCAGTTTCAGCGTTCCGAGTTTCACCGTTTTGGCCATAACTAATTCATCCGAACTCCGATTTTGACGTTCTTTAGCTCGTTTTGAAGCTATTGACATCCCCCATCCCACAAAAATACCACCAACACAATTTGACTCCATTAAATTTTCCAAAATTTGGCAAGTTTGCCTAGGCCCTCCACCATATCATCCGCATAGCCACCACCGACTTCTGCAACCTAACCCATTTTGTTCCCCATAGCATTAGTGGTTGCTTGAGTAGTGATTCTAGTCTCCTAAGGTGTTTCGGCTACTTAGGGACGATTGCTTCTTCATCAACAACCACCACCACTTCCGCATAGGCGTGCCCACCATACACTTCCGCCACCCCCAACTTAACCCAATAGTTGTTTGAGCTTGTTTGAGTTGTGGCTTGTGTCTCCTAAGGTGTTTCGGCTACTTAGGGACGGCAACTTCAACTTCGACACGTGTATAGCCATCACTCCACTTCCGCATTGCCTAGTGCAAACCACCACCGCTTTCCGCTACCACCATTTGACATTTGTCATTTGAGATTTTGAGTTCGCGGTTTTTCCGTTTCCTAAGGTGGTTCGGCTACTTAGGGACGAGTCCCCATCATCTTGGTATCTACATCAAGAACACCGCCACTCATCATCCCAAAGGACGGTAACCTCGACGACACCATTGTATATTCCCCTTGCAATTGCATTGATAACCCCTAGCCCATTTTGCGTTACTTGCCTATCGAGACTAGCCATTTGAGTATTGCCGGCAACGTGACTTGTGCACATTAGTGATCATACCTTCGATTACATACCATACCATATCATATTGGTATCATATCATCCTTTGTGTCTCAAGTTTGTTCCCGCATATACACAATTGCTATCTTGGTTTGTGCATTTTGCATAGTGGCCATATAAAAAAAGACAAAAAAGAGAGAATAAGCTTTTAAGCAAAAGAGAAATAGCAACGAGCTTGTAAGCAATAGCCATAGCATCAAAATATATCATATGGTATCATACTTGATCATTTTGGATCATTGTGTGAGAAACACCGGGAACCATACATATATAGCATACTTGGGATAGAAAGTATATCCATTTTGCATCTTATAGGTTGTGCACAAGTGTCGTATCCTCCTATTGAGCAATCGTGCTAGCGTCTCTCTTGAGTTGTGCAACACGAGCGTTTTCCGTGGATTCCACATTTTGTGCTCATTCCTTGGTTGCATGACCCCATTTATCTATCCGTGTGTGTGTTTCTGTGTGCCACATATTGCTATTGGTCTACTTGTTTCGGTTGCGAATTTGTGAATCTCTTTCAACATTATTGACTCTTGCTAACATTTTGCATCAAATTTTTTGTGCCACTATCCTCACCGAGCTCTACCATAAGCTTTACTTGATTGGTGTGAGTGAACAAGTCCGGTACCAATTCCACTATTCTTTCATCTCACATTGAGTGAAACGGGATACATCCTCAACTTTGGGAAAAGGTAACTTGGTATTGTTTATCTCATTTCCTACTCACCTCTACTCGAGTCTTGTGATGGATAGGCAAGGCATTTCACCTTCGCAACAACGATGAGTTCGATGCCACGAACAACAACTCCAACGCCAAGATGCAAGCTCAAATGGAGGAGATCAAAGCCCTCATCAAGTCCTACAAGCGATCTTCCTCATCTTCACGAAGACGCTCAAGAGCACATTCTTCCGAGCTACCATCTCCGGCAAGATCACATCAGCATCGACACCATCACCAACAAGAACGTGAAGGTCAAGAGCTCAACACCAACAACCGCTCAACGACTTCACCATCTCACTTGGCATCTTCGCCAAGCAACTTCAAGGCATCTTCCCCTACGGACATACGGCATCTTCGCCAACAAGCACCTCAAGACTACGCTCAAGAGAAGCTCCCCAAGCTCAAGTCCACGACTTCCACGAGCTACTACGACCTCGACATCGACCCGATTCCTTTCTATGGGATTCAAGAACCCGAGGAGTATCTCGAGTGGGAGCGTTTGATGGACGACTACCTCAAGCAAAATCAAGTTCGTCCCGAAGATCAAGTGAAGTGCGCCGCAAGAAACCTCCATGACTACACCTTGTCTTGGTGGCTTCACACACCTTTGGAGTACTACGACATGAGTTGGCCCAAGACGAAGAGAGCTTTGTAGCGAGAGTTCGTGCCTCCAACCTACACGGAACAACTTCGACGCCAATTGGAGAACACCATCCAAGGATCCAAGTCCATCGACAAGTACTTCAAGGAGATGTAGATTGCCTTGCGTTGAGCCGGCGTGGACGACCCCATTTCGATGAAGTTCCACTTCATGATGGGATTGCACAACGACATCTCCAAGAACATCTTCCTCGAGAACTACAAGTCCATTGACGACTACTACATTGGTGCTCTCAAGGCAGAACAAGAATTCAGGAAGGCCAAGGCTTCTCCACCCCAAGCAAACTTCGCAGCGACCAAGCTCCATGAGAACAAGCGTGAGGATAGTACCACCAAGATGTCCAAGCCCGACGAGCTCCAAGACGATGCTCCCAAGTTCGACTTCATCGCCATCCCTCTTTGTGGCATTGATGATGCCGAGTCTACTTCTACTCTTTTTCAAGACGGTGTGGTGACGAGTACGACTACGGAGACCCTCGAGGACCAAGCTTTGGAAGCGAGCGACAAGGTGGCGAGCGAGGATGATGCTTCCATCTTTGGAGGCGAGAGCGATGATGTGCCATCTTCGGCCTTCATCCACGGCGACGGTGACGAGATGATTGAGCATGGGATTTTCCCTTCGGTCATGGAGGAGACTGATGATGTGCCATCTTCGGCCTTCATCCACGGCGACCACGACGAGATGGTTGAGAATGGGATTTTCCCTTCGACCACGGTGATGTATGATGACTTGAGTGACTTGTGCCACCATATTGAGAGTGAGAGTGACTTCACCACTAGCCCCATATATGATGTGTTGCCACAAATCCCATGTCAGGAGAGCCACAACCCCCACCACTTAAGTGAGATGAGTGACTCCACCATATGTGACTTTGAGTGCACCTACTTTGAGGGAGTGAGTGAAACACCTCATAGAGAGAGTAATATAGTTGATAGGTCTCGTGCGGCCATTTGCATTTTTAATAACTTGACCTCTACCTCTGTTGTGTCTTCTCATTTGGTGCTAAGTCCCATTTATGATGATGAGTCGATCCTCGATGACTCCGTTCTCCCTTTGGACAAGACGATGGTGATGTAGGGTGGAACCCTAATTCGTCGATCTTTCACGTTTGGAGGGGATCCTACAGAGGAAACACGAAGAACACGCGGAAGCACAAGGGGAAACACGGGGAAAAACGAGAGAGAATCACTCAACCAACAAGGAATCGATCACACAAGTGCTAGATCAACATACACACATGAGATCCACAAGATACATAGTCAACTAGGGTAAGGATACAAAGGAACCGTTCATCTCCAAGAGGAGGCCTTGATGTTCTTCCCGAGATAGGGGTCTTGAATCCGCAAGGGGATCTTCTCCGAGGAGGTCCTGATCTCCGAGGAGAAGTAACCGAGTGGATGAGCAAAGGCTCTCACACAAATATGAGCTAATCCAATGCTCAGTGATAGAGGCGAGGGTGTCCTGATCTTTCGATGAGATGATAACTATCGATTTGGTGGAGACGACTTTGACGATCCGACTACAAACGTGCACGACGTTGCGCCTTAGCAATCGCTAAACCAACTCCGAGAGGTTATTGACCACGCCGGAGCACAATCAACCTGACCACGAAGGTTATTCCTGCAAGCAATCGAAGAACAAGCATGAATATGATAAAAGCAATCTGAATATTGCGAGTATATATGAAGTATTGATAAAGGTGGGGATCCGTGGCGGTCTTGGTCTGTCGTTGGACACAAGCGAAGTACACGGTTGCAATGGCTAACTTTAACTAAACAAATCCCAAGGAAAAGCTACTAGATGGATCTACTTATATAGGAGCAAGGGGTGGCGGCCAAGAAGGTGGGAGGACGTCCCAAGGCAGCCTAAAACTAACCCTAGGTCGTACAAGGCCAATGGGCCCAAGTGGAGGTGACGTAACACCTTTGGACTTGTAGTTTGACTCGGATTCTGGTGCAGCGTCAGATTGTTTCGTCCATAACTCAATGCTCCGGATGGAATTTTAGGTGATTCCAATTGTGCTGGAAAGAGCATGAAATCTACTTTCCAACAAAAAAAGAATCACCCAATTCGGAGTCCGTATGAAAAAGTTGTTGGCGTTTTGAGTCAGGTATGTCTGTGCAGTCCGAATCTGAATCTAGAACGTGAGAGACTTGGACTCTATCTTCTCTTGGCCCAAAAGTGACGTGAGAAGACTTTTTGAACACCACCTAAACTTCTCCTTTTCCCTTATCTTCATATGTGGATTGTACAAATGTCCCATACACCTGCAATTAGACAAAACACAAAAGTGTGTGAAGTATTTTTGTTCTGGATAACATAAATAGATTATTGAATAGTTTGCTCTAGAAATCACCTGAAAAATATGCATGTATGCAATATTTTTGGTCATATCAAAGGTAGTCATGTCCTCATCATCCTCCCCTTCTTGAAAATAGAGCCGTCCTCGGCGTTGCTTAATCTGAAATGTGGCTAACAAAAGAGACAAGGTGTACATGTTGTATATGTATATGTCATCCATTTTTACTTCCCTCGATTTTTGCATATATGACACATGAGTAGATGAGTAACTTGCATAGTTCATAAAATATAAAGCCAAAAAATTAGCACAAGAAGTAGAAGGCATGAAAATATTGCAACTCAGTTTGCACATATAAGTGAAGCTCTTATTCATTTCAAAAGATTGACAATGTTCATCATTAAACCATCCCAACGTAGGTGAATAAACCTTACTTGCATCAAATTGACATGCTACAACATGCTTAGATAAGCAAACATGCAATGAGTCATTCGACATAGAATCATCACCAAGATTAGAGGTCATATCAAAATGATTAAACATTGATTCTTTTGCATCAACAGTTAATTCAATGGGTGCACTCAAAATTGTTGGTATTTCAGTTGTTTGATCACATGACGCATTCATGACAGTATCAAGATTCTCTAAAATAGGTGATGTGCTCAAATCACTAGGTAACTCAACACATGATGCATTCAAGTTAACTAGGGATGCATCATTCTCATGTGAAGTTATATCATCAATACCTTTACTGTTACCTTGTCGCAAAGGCGTTGCTGATGTAGGTACAGACGTACACAATGCACCATACTCTTGAGATGATGTCGCGCTCACAATCCGAGGTGGGGCTGCTCTAGTAGGTGCAACGGTGGAGGAACCAACCGGCGGTGGTGAGCATGAACTGGAATAGTAGTTGTTGTAGTCACCCAATGCATCCTCCTGTAACTGTCTCTCAAAGGTACAAGCACGAACATACTTACCAGTAATGCAACAAGGAATATACTGAAATCTTGCCTGAATATCATGGTTCAAACCACCAAAAAATCTATTCATTGTATCATCCTCAGATTCTTCTATGTCATAATGATGCATATAAGATTTGAACTCTTGGTAGTAAGCATGAACAGTGTTATTGCCTTGTTTAAATTGTTCAAATTTGCGAAGCAATTCACGACGATAGTAAGGAGGGAAAACTGTTTTCTCATTACATCTTTCAAATCTTTCCAAGTTGTGGGTTGGTTATCAATGTTTTTCTTACAATGCACACTCCACCAAACAGAAGCAAAACCAGTAAATGCTCTAGTGGCAGCTCGTACTCGCTCAAGTTCAGAAAAAACATGGTGACTAAAAACTTGTTCTACTTTAAGCTCCCAAGCTAGATAAATAGCAGGATTAAATCTACCCTCAAATGACGGTAAAGAGCTAACCTGGCCATGTGCTTGTGTGTGTTGTCCCAACTCTCGTGATGGTGAAGATGTGTTAAATCGTCCAAGAACTTCTATCTCCGAAACCTGTCATGATTAGTAGAAACAAGAAACAAAATTCGAGAATAATGTTCCTATGAACTACTAGGATGTGGTTGTAAAGTGCTCACAGTAAAGCAAATATCAATATCTTACAAGTTCTTACCATGCGGCAGGTGGTGACAGGCAACCAGCGGTGTCAAGTAACTCTGAAGATTGTGTAAAGTGATTGCCAGGGGAACGTATGTATACATGGTGTAGAAATATGTGGAGCTGGATTGGCTATATATGGTAGCAAAATATTTAGCAATAATCAATTCAAAGATGCAATGTTGAATAAACGCTCAACGACGGTACTGTGCTGGTCCTAGGCTAGACCGGACTAGAGACGCGAGCCTAGAACACTAATGAGGTCACGGCGTAGCACAACTAGCATCAGTGAAGCTAAGTAGCTCTTGACAGCAAGATAGAAGTGAAGATCACAACGGTAGTGAAGATAATGATGAAAAACAACTACCAAGCAGGACATACAACAACTCTCTCTCCAACTTTCCTCTTGAAAAGTTTGAGCCAATTTTCTGATAAATTCTTTCAAAGAATGCCACTAACTCAAGCTTTCCAATGCAAAAAGAATCACTCAATTCCGAGTTGATATGAGGATTCAAAGAATTCTAAAACTGGCCTGAAAAATTGGAACAAGCTGTGTTCACGAACTTCAGAGGGCAAAAAGACCTATTTAGAAGCCGATTTTGAGGTGTCAAATAATGAACTAGCTTCTGCAACTATTTAGATGCGTCTCGTTGCTTGCTTCAATTTGAGTAGTCACGGAGCCAAAACGGACTTCGTATGAGGAAGATACACCTGTTTTACTGAACAGTGCGCAAAACAGATTCTAATCCGAATTCAGCTACGAGATTGATTCTAGATAGATCCGTTTTTTTCTCTCTTTTTTTCTCACGATTTTTTTCTTTTTCTTCTCTCTCTTTTTCTTTTTTTTTCTTTCCTTTTTTTCTCTCCTTTTTTTCTCTCTTTTTTTTCTCCCTCTTTCCAAGACAAACTAGATAAGAGGCAGATTGGATCAGGCGAAGATGTGAATGACCTCAACTATGATTATGACAATGAACAGCACGTAGCACATGGTGGAAATTAATAGATGGGATGGTGGACAGCGGAAGGGATATTGATGCAGCGGCGGCGTGACTAATGTGAACAGAACTCGAAACTCTAAAGGAACTAGACACTAAGACCAACAACTGACACGATGATGTAACCGATAATTCAACTATGCAAGCAATGAATAGAAAATTGCAAAGTCTCAGATTGGCTTGGATAGTGGATGAATAGATCTAACTTTTTTTTGTGGGTTTTTCTTGGACAAAAGATAAGAAAATAAATCTAATCTAAGGATAACTGAAAATTCTCACCGAGCAACCTGAAAACTGATACCACTGGATAGAGGCGAGGGTGTCCCGATCTTTCGATGAGATGATAACTATCGATTTGGTGGTGATGAGGACATCAATACCATTGTTACACCCACAGCCCCTGCTGCTGTACATACTGGACCAATTACTAGAGCTCGCGCACGCCAACTAAATTACCAGGTACTTTCGTTTCTTGGTAATGATTCTAATGTTCATGAGAATATGATGCTGCCTAAATTGGATACATTTGTTTTGCTTACAAATGAAGGGCCTAGCTTGGAGAAGGATGAACATTGGAGCAAGAACAAGCATGGAGATGATGGCATGCGCAAGGGGAAGAAGAACGGACTTACAAGTGATGATTTCAGGACTTTGAAGCCACCATAATGGGTGCACGAAGCCTTGGACGAAATATACAAGATGCCACTTCATAAATTTCGTCCAGAGGCTATTCTAGGTGCTGCGTGATAGAGGTGGGGGTGTCCCGATCTTTCGATGAGATGATAACTATCGATTGGTGGAGACGACTTTGACGATCCGACTACAAACGTGCACGACGTTGCGCCTTAGCAATCGCTAAACCAACTCCGAGAGGTTATTGACCACGCCAGAGCACAATCAACCTGACCACGAAGGTCTATTCCTGCAAGCAATCGAAGAACAAGCAAGAATATGATAAAAGCAATCTGAATATTGCGAGTATGTATGAAGTATTGATAAAGGTGGGGATCCGTAAGCGGTCTTGGTCTGGTCGTTGGACACAAACGAAGTACACGAAGTTGCAATGGCTAACTTTTAACTAAACAAATCCCAAGCAAAAAGCTACTAGATGGATCTACTTATATAGGAGCAAGGGGTGACGGCCAAGGAGGTGGGAGAACGTCCCAAGGCAGCCTAAAACTAACCCTAGGTCGTACAAGGCCAATGGGCCCAAGTGGAGGTGACGTAACACCTTTGGACTTGTAGTTTGACTCGGATTCTGGTGCAGCGTCAGATTGTTTCGTCCACAACTCAACGCTCCGGACGGATTTTAAGGTGATTCCAATTGTGCTGGAAAGAGCATGAAATCTACTTTCCAACAAAAAAGAATCACCCAATTCGGAGTCCGTATGAAAAAGTTGTTGACGTTTTGAGTCAGGTATGTCTGTGCAGTCCGAATCTGAATCCAGAACGTGAGAGACTTGGACTCTATCTTCTCTTGGCCCAAAAGTGACGTGAGAAGACTTTTGAACAGCACCTAAACTTCTCCTTTTCCTTATCTTCATATGTGGATTGTACAAATGTCCCACACACCTGCAATTAGACAAAACACAAAAGTATGTGAAGTATTTTTGTTCGGATAACATAAATATATTATTGAATAGTTTGCACTAGAAATCACCTGAAAAATATGCATGTATGCAATATTTTGGTCTTATCAAAGGTAGTCATGTCCTCATCATCCTCCCTTCTTGAAAACAAAGCCGTCCTCGGTGTTGCTTAATCTGAAATGTGGCTAACAAAAGAGACAAGGTGTACATGTTGTATATGTATCGTCATCCATTTTACTTCCTTGATTTTTGCATATATGACACATGAATAGATGAGTAACTTGCATACTTCATAAAATCTAAAGCCAACAAATTAGCACAAGAACTAGAAGGCATGAAAATATTGCAACTCAGTTTGCACATGTAAGTGAAGCTCTTATTTATTTCAAAAGATTGACAATGTTCATCATTAAACCATCCCAACATTGGTGAATAAACCTTACTTGCATCAAATTTACATGCTACAATATGCTTAAATAAGCAAACATGCAATGAGTCATTCGACACAGAATCATCACCAAGATTAGAGGTCATATCAAAACGATTAAACATTGATTCTTTTGCATCAACAGTTAATTCAATGGGTGCACTCAAAGTTGTTGGTATTTCAGTTGTTTGATCACATGACGCATTCATGACAGTGTCAAGATTCTCTAAAATAGGTGATGTGCTCAAATCACCGGTAACTCAACACATGATGCATTCAAGTTAACTACGGATGCATCATTCTCATGTAAAGTTATATCATCAATACCTTTACTGTTACCTTGTCGCAAAGACGTAGCTGATGTAGGTACAGACGTAGACAATGCACCATGCTCTTGAGATGATGCTGCGCTCACAATCCGAGGTGGGGCTGCTCTAGTAGGTGCAACGGTGGAGGAACCAACCAGCGGTGGTGAGCATGAACTGGAATAGTAGTTGTTGTAGTCACCCAATGCATCCTTCAGAATCGTCTCTCAAAGGTACAAGCACGAACATACATACCAGTAATGCAACGAGGAATATACTGAAATCTTGCCTGAATATCATGGTTCAAACCACCAAAAAATCTATTCATTGTATCATCCTTAGATTCTTCTATGTCACAATGATGCATATAAGATTTGAACTCTTTGTAGTAAGCATGGACAGTGTTGTTGCCTTGTTTAAATTGTTCAAATTTGCGAAGCAATTCACGACGATAGTAAGGAGGGAAAAAATGTTGTCTCATTACATATTTCAAATCTTTCCAAGTTGTGGGTTGGTTATCAATATTTTTCTTACAATGCACACTCCACCAAACTGAAGCAAAACCAGTAAATGCTCTAGTGGCAGCTCGTACTCGCTCAAGTTCAGAAAAGTCATGGTTACTAAAAACTTGTTCTACTTCAAACTCCCAAGCTAGATAAATAGCAGGATTAAATCTACCCTCAAATGACGTTAAAGAGATAACCTGACCATGTGGTTGTGTGTGTTGTCCCAACTCTCGTGATGGTGAAGATGTGTCCATCGTCCAAGAACTTCTATCTCCAAAACCTGTCATGATTAGTAGAAACAAGAAACAAAATTCCAGAATAATGTTCCTATGAACTACTAGGATGTGGTTGTAAAGTGCTCACAGTAAAGCAAATATCAATATCTTACAACTTCTTACCATGCGGCAGGTGGTGACAGGCAACCAGCGATGTCAAATAACTCTGAAGATTGTGTAAAGCGATTGCCGGGAAGCGACGTATACGATGTAGAAATATGTGGAGCTGGGTTGGCTATATACGGTAGCAAAAGATTAGCAATAATCAATTCAGAGATGCAATGTTGAATAAACGCTCAACGACGGTACTGTGCTGGTCCTAGGCTAGACCGGACTAGAGACGCGAGCCTAGAACACTAATGAGGTCACGGCGTAGCACAACTAGCATCAATGAAGGATACTAAGTAGCTCTTGACAGTAAAATATAAGTGAAGATAATGATGAAAAACAACTGCCAAGTAGGATATACAACAACTCTCTCTCCAACTTTCTTCTTAAAAAGTTTGAGCCAATTTTCTGATAAATTCTTGCAAAGAATGCTACTAACTCAAGCTTTCCAATACAAAGAGAATCACTCAATTCCGAGTTGATATGAGGAGTCAAAGAATTCTAAAACTGGCCTGAAAAATTGGAACAAGCTGTGTTCACGAATTTCGGAGGGCAAAAAGACCTATTTAGAAGCCGATTTTGAGGTGTCAAATATTGAACTAGCTTCTGTAACTATTTACATGCGGCTCGTCATTAGCTTCAATTTGAGTACTCACGGAGCCAAAACGGACTTCGTATGAGGAAGATACACCTGTTTTACTGAACAGTGCGCAAAACAGATTCCAATCCGAATTCAGGTACGAGATTGATTCTAGATAGATCTGAATTTTTTTCTTCTCTTTTTTTTTTCTCACACTTTTTTTTTCTTTTCAAGACAAACTAGATAAGATGCAGATTGGATCAGGCAAAGATGTGAATGACCTCAACTATGATTATGACAATGAACAGCGCGTAGCACGTGGTGGAAATTAATAGATGGGATGGTGGACAGCGGAAGGGATAATGATGCAGCGGCGTGACTAATGTGAACAGAACTCGAAACTCTAAAGGAACTAGACACTAAGACCAGCAACTCGACACGACGATGCAACCGATAATTCAATAATGCAACCAATGAAAAGACAATTGCAAAGGCTCAGAGTGGCTTGGACAAAGGGTGAATAGATCTAACTATTTTTGTGGCTTTTTCTTGGACAATAGGTAAGAAAATAAATCTAATCTAGGAAAACTGGAAATTCTCACCGAGCAACCTGAAAACTGATACCACTTGATAGAGGTGGGGTGTCCCGATCTTCGATGAGATGATAACTATCGATTGGTGGAGCGACTTTGACGATCCGACTACAAGCGTGCCTGACGTTGCGCCTTAGCAATCGCTAAACCAACTCCGAGAGGTTATTGACCACGCCAGAGCACAATCAACGACCACGAAGGTCTATTCCTGCAAGCAATCGAAGAACAAGCAAGAATATGATAAAAGCAATCTGAATATTGCGAGTATGTATGAAGTATTGATAAAGGTGGGGATCCGTAAGCGGTCTTGGTCTGGTCGTTGGACACAAACGAAGTACACGGTTGCAATGGCTAACTTTAACTAAACAAATCCCAAGCAAAAAGCTACTAGATGGATCTACTTATATAGGAGCAAGGGTGACGGCCAAGGAGGTGGGAGAACGTCCCAAGGCAGCCTAAAACTAACCCTAGGTCGTACAAGGCCAATGGGCCCAAGTGGAGGTGACGTAACACCTTTGGACTTGTAGTTTGACTCGGATTCTGGTGCAGCGTCAGATTGTTTTGTCCACAACTCAACGCTCCGGACGGATTTTAAGGTGATTCCAATTGTGCTGGAAATAGCATGAAATCTACTTTCCAACAAAAAAAGAATCACCCAATTCGGAGTCCGTATGAAAAAGTTGTTGACGTTTTGAGTCAGGTATGTCTGTGCAGTCCGAATCTGAATCCAGAACGTGAGAGACTTGGACTCTATCTTCTCTTGGCCCAAAAGTGACGTGAGAAGACTTTTTGAACAGCACCTAAACTTCTCCTTTTCCCTTATCTTCATATGTGGATTGTACAAATGTCCCACACACCTGCAATTAGACAAAACACAAAAGTATGTGAAGTATTTTTGTTCTGGATAACATAAATATATTATTGAATAGTTTGCACTAGAAATCACCTGAAAAATATGCATGTATGCAATATTTTTGGTCTTATCCAAGGTAGTCATGTCCTCATCACTGCGTCACCTTATTATTGGGCCAGGCCCATGTAATTTCGAATACATAAGTATTGGCTATTTTTAGAGTCCGTATGTGTGGGGAAACAAGAGATAGGGTTAGTTTCGGACCCCTCCACCAAGGGCCACGAAATTCACCCCCTCTTTCTCCATATATACAGCCCTTAGGGCACCGTTTAGACTTTGGGTTTTGTTTAGATTAAAAGTTCGCCATAGATAGACTTTGTCTGCAACGACCAGACAAAGGCGTCACAGAACCCCACCTTGCTCAATAAAGCTTTCATCTTATATTCGCAATATCCAGATTGCAATCTCAGTTTCTTGCTTGTTCTTCGTTTGCTCGCAGGAAACAGACCCTCGTGGTCAGGTTGATCGTGCTCCGGCGTGGTCAATAACATCTCGGAGTTGGTTTAGCGATTGCTAAGGCGCGACGTCCTCGCACGTTCGTAGTCGGATCGTCAAAGTCGACTTCCACCAAAGCGAAATCCACCATCTCATCGAAAGACGGGACACCTTTGCCTCTATCAAGTGGTATCAGATTTCCAGGTTGCTCGGTGAGATTTTACAGTTTTTCATAGTTTAGATCGAGTCTGTTCTTCATACCTATAGTCCACGAAAAAGCCAAAAAAAAATTAGGGTTAGTTCATCCCATCCGAACCAATCTGAGCCTTTGCATAATCTTTTCTGTATTTGCTTTGTTGAATTTGCGGTTGCATCGTCGTGTAAAGTTGCTGGTCTTAGCGTCTAGTCTTTTAGAGTTCCGAGTTCTGTTCACAGGTTGTCACGTCGCCGCTGCCATATACCCGCCACCAGTCCGAGTTCCACCAGATTCATCTCCGCCACCAGTCCGAGTTCCACCAGATTCATCTCCGCCACCAGTCCGCGTCCCACCAGTTTCATCTCTGCCACCAGTCCTAGTCCGAGTCCAGTAATTGTTGCATTGTTCTCGATTTCCAGATCACGCGATACTCCGAGTTGTGATAGAGAAGGACTCACGAACTTCCGAGCCCTCCGCAGAAGAAAAATAGTTCCAGTTTCAAAAAAAAACTAAGTCTGGAAAATTCTGGCTAGGCAGTTTTTTGACCATTTGTAGACTTTTTCGAAAAAAATTTGTTGCAGAGCAAAAAAAAAGAGGAAAAAAAAGTGAAAAAAAGTGAAAAAAAAAATCAGTGTGTGCTCCTCCCTTGTTTACGTGCAGCGCCGTGATTTTGTTAGTGTTCTAGGCTCGCGTCTCTAGCACGGTCTAGCCTAGGACCAGCACAGTACCGTCGTTGAGCGTTTATTCAACTCTGCATCTCTGAATTGATTATTGCTGACCCTTTTTGCTACCATATTATAAGCCTTCCCAGCTCCACATACATCTACGTCGTGCGTTTGACTCTCCCTGGGAATCGCTCTATCCAAGCTTTTGAGAGTTTTGATTACAACGGTTGCCGATCACCGCCTGCTGCTGGGTAAGAACTGGTAAGTATTTGAGATTTACTTGACGGATTTGTGACACCCACCACCACCTCTTGTTAGTAGTCTGTAGGATCATATTCTTGTGTGTTTCTATTGCTGCTAACCATGGCAGGATCACAAGCCGACGAGACTGACTGGGAGAACCTGACGAACAAACAGCTACATGATAAATTTCAGCAAATGATGAGTGGACAGGTGCAAGATGTGCTAAACAGATTTGACGAGGCCATGGAGAAGATAGATGGCATTGAGAAGACGTTTGAAACAAAGCTTGATAGCAAGTTTGATGAATTGCTCGCGCGTTTTCCACAACCACCGCCGGCTGCACCTATCGCACCTCTGCAACGACAACAACTACGCCCCCTTCCGAATCAGTATGGACGAGCTCAGCGTGTTCCTATTGAGCCAGGACAAAATTCTGGTGCCGCTACTACTGCTGTTGGTGCTTCTTTGGCTCTTGCTCCTGCTGCTGCTGGTATCGAGGAGGATGATGAGTATGCGGGCGATTATGAGGATGAGGTTGATCAACATCAGAACTACGTGCAACCACCAGCACCACAACCACCAGGTCGTCCACATGCAAATAATGGCAATGTTCGGGCTCCCCCTCAGGTACGAGATCATGACCATCTCCCTAAACTGAAATTGAATATTCCACCATTTGAGGGTAGATATGTTCCTGATATATATCTTACTTGGGAGTTAGAAACTGAACAACGATTTACATGTTTACAATATCCTGAGGAGAGACGTGTTCCTACTGCTGTTTGTGCTTTCACTAGCTTTGCATGTGTTTGGTGGTCTGAACATTGTAGATTATATCCTGTTCCAGCTACTTGGGCTGCTTTGAAAACTGCTATGCGTACTCGTTGGGTTCCACCATATTATCAACGTGAATTACTTCAAAAATTGCAGCGCTTAAGACAAGGAAAAAATTCAGTGAAGAATATTATCGGGAATTACAAACTGGCTTGATTAGATGTGGTATTGTTGAGGGAATGAAGCTATGCTTGCACTGTGACGAGCGTGTACGCTTCTTTCAGAAGCGTGTAATTATCACTGACCAGCGGTACTATCGCTTCCACTGCTGCCGCCACTACTGGCCAACCCGGCAAGTACTAGTGTTCGCACGATCCGGTCTGGCATTACTGGTCACAGCCTAAGCGGCATGCACCGGGCTGAGTGGCATTTTCACGCCTTTGGCGGGTACTACCGCCTGCTTGCATCAGCAGAGTCGGGCAGAGGCCCATGTATCCCTCCTCACTTACCCCTTCGTGGACATATGCTATATAAACTCCCACCACCTCCTCCTAGCTAGGGTTAGCATCTGGATTAGCTCATGTTTGTGTGAGAGCCTTTGCTCATCCACTTGGTTACTTCTCCTCGGAGTTCACGACCTCTTCGGAGAAGATCCCCTGCCGGATTCAAGACCCCTTCTAGGGAAGAACATCAAGGCCTCCTCTTGGAGAAGAACGGTTCTTTGTATCCTTACCTTTGTTGACTTTGGATCTCGTGAATTTTATGTGTATGATGATCTAGCACTTGTGTGATCGATTCCCTTGTTGGTTGAGTGATTCTCTCTCGTTTTCCCCTGTTTTCCCTTGTGCTCCGCTGTTCTTCGTGATTCCTCCGTGAGGATCCCTCCAAACGTGAAAGATCGATTTAATTAGGGTTCCAATCTTCACATCACTATTCCTAGGCTAGGATGATATGCTTGATGAATTGGAGTGGCTCTACAATATTCTCCAAAGTTGATTTGGTGAGTGGATACCATCAAATCTATATGAAATTGGGAGATGAACAAAAAACAGCATTTAAAACTAAGTTTGATTATATGAGTGGTTATCATGCCTTTTGCTTAACTAATGCACCTAGTACTTTCATGGGATTAATGAACTAAAGTTTTACGAAGTTTCATTGGACGCATTTGTGGTAGTCTATTTTGATGATATACTGATTTATAGCAAATCTTTGGAAGAACATTTGGAACATTTATGCAACTGTTGTTTTTAATGCTCTACGTGATGCACGCTTGTTTGGTAACCTTGGGAAGTGCAATCTTGGGTAACGATCCAGGTCTTTCTCTTGGCTATGTTGTTACTCCACATGGAATTGAA
Source organism: Aegilops speltoides (assembly GCA_021437245.1). Lineage (NCBI taxonomy): Eukaryota > Viridiplantae > Streptophyta > Magnoliopsida > Poales > Poaceae > Aegilops > Aegilops speltoides. Next base: position 244,737,904 of record CM038146.1, read on the forward strand.
GTTGATAAAGCCAAGATCAAGCTTATTGAGAGTTGCCGCAGCCCAAAACGGTCACACAAGGAGGAGTTTTTTTGGCCTCGCTGATTCTATAGCGCTTTGTGAGAGATTTCAGCACCATTGCTGAACTCTCTCAATGAGCTTACAAAGAAGGATGTGCCTTGTTTGGGGTACCGCACAGGAAGAAGCCTTCACGTGGTTGAAAGATAAGTTGACACATGTTCCTTTACTCCAACTTCCTGATTTTAATAAGACTTTTGAGCTTGAATGTGATGCTAGTGGAATTGATTAGGAGGTGTGTTATTACAAGATGGCAAAACCTGTTGCATACTTCTTTCTTTGAAATTGAGGGGCCTAGTGTGACTATATTCTACTTATGATAAAGAGTTATATGCTCTTGTTCGGACTTTAGAAACATGGCAACATTATTTATGGCGCCAAAGAATTTGTTATAATATTCTGATCATGAATTTTGAACATATTAAAAGTCAAGCTTTAAACTGAATCGTAGACATGCTAAATGGGTTGAATTCATTGGAGACTTCTCCTTATGTCATTAAACACAAGGGTAAAGAAATGTTATTGCTGATGCATTGTCTGTCAGTTATACTATGCTATCACAACTTGACTTCCAAAATATTTGGTTTGGAGACCATCAAAGATCAATATGTGCATGATGCTGATTTTAAAGATGTATTGCAGAATTGTAATGAAGGAAGAACATGGAACAAGTTTGTCGTTAATGATGGATTTGTGTTCCGTGCTAACAAGCTATGCATTCCAGCTTAGCCCGCTCGCCTTTTGTTGTTGCAGGAGGCGCATGGAGGAGGACTAATGGGATAATTTGGCGTGAAGAAGATCAGAGACTTTATTTGCTACTACATTTCTTTTTTAGCCAAAGATGAGACGTGGATGTTGAGCATTTTATTGCTCGCTGCACTACATGTCAAAAAGTCTAAGTCAGCACTAATCCTCATGGTTTATATATACTCGCTCGCAGCCTAGTGTTCCTTGGGAGGATATATCTATGGACTTTGTTTTAGTTTACTCTCAACAAAGAAGGGAGGATAGCATATTTGTTGTTGTCGGATAGATTCTCGAAAATGGCACACTTTATACCATGTCATAAAAGCGATGATGTTGTTAATGTTGCTGATTTGTTCTTTCGTGAAATTATTCGCCATGTATGGTGTGCCAAATACTATTGTTTCCAGATCGTGATACTAAATTTCTAGCCACTTTTGGAGATGTTTATGGGCTAAGTTGGGGACTAAACTGCTTTTTAGTACTAATTGTCACCCCAAACTGATGGATAAACCTGAAGTAGTCAATAGAACATTGTCTACTATGCTTAGGGCTGTTGAAGAATAATAAGAAAATGTGGGAAGAGTGTTTGCCTCATATTGAATTTGCTTATAATCGCTTCATTGCATTCTACTACTAAGATGTGCCCTTTGAAATTGTGTATGGTTTCCTACCTCGCAGGCACCTATTGATTTGTTGCCTCTTCCATCTTCTCGGAGAAGGTTAATTTTGATGCTAAAGAGCGTGTTGAATTGATTTTAAAAATGCATGAGTTAACTAAGGAAAATGATTGAGATGTATGAATGCTAAATATAAACTTGTTGGAGATAAGGGTAGAAAACATGTTGTGTTTACACCTGAGATCTTGTTTGGTTACATTTGGCGTAAGGATATTTCCTGATCGCGCTAAATCAAAGCTAATGCCACGTGCTGCTGGTCCCTTTAAGGTGTTGGAGAGGCAAAGATAATGCAAATAAACTTGAGCTGCCTGGGCAGATTTTGGGTTAGTCCCACTTTTTAACATTGCAGATTTGAAGCCATATTTGGGTGAGGAAGATGAACTTCCGCCGAGACGTGGATAGAGGCAAAGGTGTCCTGCCTTCGATGAGACAGTGGATTTCGCTTTGGTGGAGGTCGATTTTGACGATCCGATCACGAACGGTACGAGGACGCTACGCTTCAGCAATCGCTAAACCAACTCCGAGAGGTTATTGACCACGCCGAGCATTTCCATCAACCTGACCACAAGGGTCTATTTCTGCAGCAAACGAAGAACAAGCAAGAAACTGAGATTGCAATCTGATATTAAGTAATATAAGATGAAAGCTTTATTGATCAAGGTGGGGTTCTGTGGACGCTTTGTCTGGTCGTGGAACACAAACGGTAGCACGCGAAAGCTATGGTGAACTTTTAATCTAAACAAAACCCAAGTTCAAACGGTGCCCTAAGGGCTGTATATATGGAGGAAGAGGGGGAATTTCGTGGTCTTTGGAGGAGGGGTCCAAACTAACCCTATCTCTTGTTTCCCCACACACAACGGACTCTAAAAATAGCCTATACTAATGTATTTTGAAATTACATGGGCCTGGCCCAATAATAAGGTGACGAAGTTTCCAGAATAGCCTATGGACTAATATTATGAAGTGGCATCTTGTATATTTCGTCCAAGGCTTCATGCACTCCTTATGGTGGCTTCAAAGTCCTGAAATCATCACTTGTAACTCTTTCTGGATCTCCTTGCATGCCATCAACTCCATGTGTGTTCTTGCTCCAATGTTCATCCTTCTCCAAGCTAGGCCCTTCATTTGTAAGCAAAACAAATGTATCCAATTTAGGCAGCATCATATTCTCATGAACATTAGAATCATTACCAAGAAACGAAAGTACCTGGTAATTTAGTTGGCGTGCGCGAGCTCTAGTAATTGGTCCAGTATGTATAGCAGCAGGGGCTGTGGGTGTAACAATGGTATTGATGTCCTCATCATCCTCCCCTTCTTGAAATGAAGTCGTCCTCGACGGAAGTTCATCTTCCTCACCCAAATATGGCTTCAAATCTGCAATGTTAAAAGTGGAACTAACCCCAAAATCTGCAGGCAGCTCAAGTTTATATGCATTATCATTTACTTTCTCCAACACCTTAAAGGGACCAGCAGCACGTGGCATTAGCTTTGATTTGCAAATCAGAAATCTATCTCACGCAAATGTAACCAAACAAGATCTCCAGGTGCAAACACAACATGTTTTCTACCTTATCTCCAGCAAGTTTATATTTAGCATTCATACGCTCAATGTTTTCCTTAGTTAACTCATGCATTTTTAAAATCAACTCAGCACGTTCTTAGCATCAAAATTAACCTTCTCTGAAGATGGAAGAGGCAACAAATCAATAGGTGCACGAGGTAGGAAACCATACACAACTTCAAAAGGGCACATCTTAGTAGTAGAATGCAATGAACGATTATAAGCAAATTCAATATGAGGCAAGCATTCCTCCCACATTTTCTTATTTTTTAGAACAGCCCTAAGCATAGTAGACAATGTTCTATTGACTACTTCAGTTTGTCCATCAGTTTGGGGGTGACAAGTAGTACTAAAAAGCAGTTTAGTCCCCAACTTAGCCCATAAACATCTCCAAAAGTGGCTAAGAAATTTAGTATCACGATCTGAAACAATAGTATTTGGCACACCATGCAATACGAATACTCAATAAAGAACAAATCAGCAACATTGATAAAGATCATCGCTTTTATGACATGGTATAAAGTGTGCCATTTTTAGAATCTATCCACACAAACAATATGCTATCCTCCCTTTCTTTGTTCTAGGTAAACCTAAAACAAAGTCCATAGATATATCCTCCCAAGGAACACTAGGTAGTGTAAAGGCATATATAAACCATGAGGATTGAGTCGTGACTTAGCTTTTTGACATGTAGTGCAGCGAGCAATAAAACGCTCAACATCCTGGCCTCATCTTTGGCCAAAAGAAATGTAGTAGGTACGTCTGCCTCTTTCACGCCCAAAGTGTCCCATTAGTCCTCCTCCATGCGCCTCGCTGCAACAAAAGACGAACGGAGCTAGTTGGAATGCATAGCTTGTTAGCACGGAACACAAATCCATCATTAACGACAAACTTGTTCCATGTTCTTTCTTCTTTACACCCTGCAATACATCTTTAAAATCAGCATCATGCACATATTGATCTTTGATGGTCTCCAAACCAAATATTTTGAAGTCAAGTTGTGAAAGCATAGTATAAATGACGTAGACAATGCATCAGCAACATTTTCTTACCTTCTTCTTGTGTTTAATGACATAAGGGAAAGTCTCAATGAATTCAACCCATTTAGCATGTCTACCATTCAGTTTAGCTTGACTTTTAATATGTTTCAAAGATTCGTGATCAGAATGTAACAAATTCTTTGGGCCAAATAATGTTGCCATGTTTCTAAAGTCCCAACAAGAGCATATAATTCTTTTATCAGTAGAGTAATTCAGACTAGGCCCACTCAATTTTTCAGAAAAAGTATGCAACAGGTTTGCTATCTTGTAATAACACACCTCCTAATCCAATTCCACTAGCATCACATTCAAGCTCAAAAGTCTTATTAAAATCAGGAAGTTGGAGTAAAGGAGCATGTGTCAACTTAGCTTCAACACCGTGGAAGGCTTCTTCCCAAAGGCACCCAAACAAAAGGCACATCCTTCTTTGTAAGCTCGTTGAGAGGTGCAAAGAATGGTGTTGAAATCTCTCACAAACGCCTATAGAAACCAGCGGTACAAGGAAACTCCTCACTTGTGTGACCGCTTTGGGCTGCGCCAACTCAATAGCTTCAATCTTGGCTTTATCAACTTCAATTCCCTCGTGGAGGTAACAACATAGCCAAGAAAAGATACTCGGTCGTGCAAAAGGTGCACTTCCCAAGGTTACTAAACAAACGTGCAATCACGAGAGCATTAAAAACAGCATTTAAATGTTCCAAATGTTCTTCCAAAGATATGCTATAAATCAGTATATCATCAAAAATAGACTACCACAAATCGTCAATGAAAGCACGTGAAACTTCGTTCATTAATCTCATGCAAGCACTAGGTAATTAGTTAACCCAAAAGGGCATGACTAACCACTCATATAATCCAAACTTAGTTTTAAATGCTGTTTCTTCATTCATCTCCCAATTTCATACCTAATTTGATGGTATCCACTACGCAAATCAACTTTGGGAGAGAATATTGTATAGCCACCAATTCATCAAGCATATCATCTAACCTAGGAATAGGGTGACGATAACGAATAGTAATATTATTGATGCCTCTACAATCAACACATACACGTGACGTACCATCCTTTTTCGCACTAGAATAATAGGAACAGACAAGGACTAAGGGATTCACGATATAACCTTTTGTCGAAAGCTCATTTGGACGATAATCTCCTTCGCTCCGGATTGGTACGATGGTGCACGGTTGGTAATGATGCACCGAATTAAGTCAATTTGATGCTCAATCCTAATAGGTGGATCCTGTGGCACGCCTTGTGGAAAGACTAACTCCCGCAAAATGTTAGTGACAGGGCAAAGAGGAAGGCACGCCCTCGAATGAAAATAATGCCTTTGCACACAAAAGCATAGCAAATAGATTTGCAAAAATCTAGCTATCAATATCAGATTTGGTGGCAAGTAAACATGCACTTTTCAATTTAATTTCGTAAATAAAGAGATGGTTTATTATTAGGCTTCATGTGTCGTCAAATTTTGCCACAATCTGATTTTCACTCTATTTTCTTTGTTTTGCTTTTATTATTAATAATATCATCTTTCAAATGGACCGTAGTCATAGGAAGCAAAGTAATATTTTTATCCTTGTGAACAAGAGTATAACGATTGTTTCTACCATGGTGTACAGAATTTTTATAAATTGCCATATTCACCAAGTAAGGAAATGTTGTATAGGTACCACATCACAATCAACATAATCAGCATATGTAGAGATACTAAATGCACACGAACAGTACGTGTTACCTTCACCTTGCCGCTGTTGTTGAACCATTGGATGTAGTAAGGATGTGGATGTGGGTCTTGTGGTGAGAGATAGCTTCTCCCACCATCTCCATGCTAGCCAAGTTGTTGCAGCCCTCCATCTATGATGACGCGTAATAGAACGTTCCTTCACAACTCCTTTGTATGGAACAAATTATGCCTCTGATTTGTTTCAGCTTGTGTAACCTGTGCACACTCAAACACGTTGAGCAATCTAAACATTCATACCTCACAAGATCTTCAAAGAGCCATGTATTGTGTCTCATGATCAGAATCATCTCCACTGTTCCTCATGTGTAATAAGAGCCAAAGTCCTCAAATCATAGTCACTCAGCGGACTCATACCCACCATCCTCCAGAGCAATCATCACACGCTGAGATTTGCATTCTCTCAAGAAAATGTCCTCTTCTTACAAACGATTTACAAATAATATCACTTGTGTGCCCTGCTGACGCCATGGAAGAAGAAGAGCCTGCAGGCCCGGCAGTGTGTTCTTGGCGAGTGGTGGTTGTGCCTGCTTTGTATCACGGTTGGAGGTGGCATCCAAGGAGGTGCAGGTGCAAAGGAAGTAGATGATGCACGTGGTGTCCATGATGAAGGTCGACCTGCAGAAAAGTTAGTATGCCGCCAATGCCTGTCGATCCTGCACTTCACGCTCAGCTTTACAAGCAAGATGGAATAAACGAAAGTGATATTATTATAATCCTTATAGTCTAGAATGGTCTGAATCTCTATTTAATCCACCCAATACGTGCAAGCATAGCTTCATTCTCCTCAACAATACCACATCTAATCAAGCCAGTTTGCAATTCCTGATAATATTCTTCACAGAATTTTTTCCTTGTCTTAAACGCTGCAATTTTTGAAGTAATTCACGTTGATAATATGGTGGAACCCAACAGTACGCATAGCAGTTTTCAAAGCAGCCCAAGTAGCTGGAACAGGATATAATCTACAATGTTGGACCACCAAACACATGCAAAGCTAGTGAAAGCACAAACAGCAGCAGAACACGCCTCTCCTGGATATTATAAACATGTAAATCGTTGTTCAGTTTCTAACTCCCAAGTAAGATATATATCAGGAACATATCTACCCTCAAATGGTGGAATATTCAATTTCAGTTTAGGGAGATGGTCATGATCTCGTACCTGAGGGGGAGCCCTAACATTGCCATTATTTGCATGTGGACGACCTGGTGGTTGTGGTGCTGGTAGTTGCACGTAGTTCTGATGTTGATCAACCTCATCCTCGTAATCTTCCACATAATCATCCTCTCTTGTATCAGCAAAGAGCAGCAGTAGCAGGAGCCAAAGAAGAACCAACAGCAGCAGAGAGCGGCACCAGAATTTTGTCCTGGCTCAATAGGAACACTGAGCTCGTCCATACTGATTCGAAGGGGTTGCGAGTTGTTGTCAAGTAGAGGTGCGATAGTGCAGCTATGTGGTTGTGGAAAACGCGCGAGCAATTCATCAAACTTGCTATCAAGCTTTGTTTCAAACGTCTTCTCAATGCCATCTATCTTCCATGGCCTCACAAATCTGTTTACCACATCTTGCACCTGTCCAATCATCATTTGCTGAAACTTATCATGTAGCTGTTTGTTTGTCGTGTTCTCCCAATCAGTCTCATCGGCTTGTGATCCTACCATGGTTAGCAGCAATAGAAACACACAAGAATATGATCCCACAGACTACTAAGAAGTGGTGGTGGTGTATCACAAACCAAGGCAAGCAAATCTCAAATTCTTACCAGTTCTCAAAGCAGGTAGTGATCGGCAAACTCGTAGTCAAAACTCTCAAAGCTTGATAGAGCGATTACTTGGAGAGTCCAAACGCATTTGACGATGTATGTGGAGCTGGGAAGGCTTATAATATGGTAGCAAAAGGTCACAATAATCAATTCAGAGATGCAAAGTTGAATAAACGCCAACGACGGTAATCATGGCTGGTCCTAGGCTAGACTGTGCTAGAGACGCGAGCCTAGAACACCAACAAAATCAATGCGCCGCACGTAAACAAGGGAGGAGCACACTCTGAATTTTTTTTTTTTCTTTTTTTTTTCCTTTTTTGCACTTTTTTTTTTCCTCTTTTTTTTTTTGCTTGCCCAACAAATTTTTTTCAAAAAGTCTACAAATGGCCTAAAACTGCCTAGCCAGAATTTCCAGCACTTAGTTTTTTTTTTTTGAACCGAACTATTTTTCTTCTCATGGATGTTTCGAAGTTGGGGAGTCTCTTCCGCTGTCACGACTCGAGTATCGCATGATTTGGAAATCGAGAACAATGCAATTACTACTGGACTCGGACTAGGACCGTGGCGTAGATGAATCTGGTGGAACTCGGACTGGTGGCTAAGATGAATCTGGTGGAACTCGGATCTGTGGCGCAGATGAATCTGTGGAATTGGACCGGTGGCGTGATATATGTTGTGGACTGGATGGGCGGATGGCGGATATGTGGTGGGCGATATGGATTCGGATCAAGGTGAATATGTGGTGGAGGCATATGGCGCAAGGACGTGACAACCGTGAACAGAACTCGAACTCTAAAAGACTAGACGCTAAGACCAAAGAACTTGACACACGACGATGCAACCGCAAATTCAACAAAGCAAATACAGAAAAGATTATGCAAAGGCTCAGATTGGTTCGGATGGGATGAACTAACCCTATTTTTTTTGTGGTTTTTCGTGGACTATAGGTATGAAGAACAGATTCGATCTAAACTACTTAAAATTGTAAAATCTCACCCAGCAACCTGGAACTCTGATACCACTTGATAGAGGCAAAGGTGTCCTGGCTTAGCGATGAGATGGTGGATTTCGCTGGTGGAGGTCGACTTTGACGATCCGATCATTTAGCGGCGAGACGCCGCTACTTAGCAATCGCTAAACCAACTCCGAGGTTATTGACCACGCCGGATATTGATCAACTAGACCACAGGGTCTATTTCTGCAGCAAACGAAGAACAAGCATGAAACCGAGATTGCATCTGCATATTGCTAATATAAGATGAAAGCTTTATTGATCAAGGTGGGTTCTGTGACGCCTTTGTCTGGTCGTGAAACACAAACGGCACGCCGGGTTGCAGCCATGGGCGTAACTTTTAATCTAAACAAAACCCAAGTCTAAACGGAAGTTTTATGGTTGCATAAGAGGGTGAGTCTGAATTCTATCTTGCGCTAAGGTCATACGACTTAAATGGTAGTTTATAGTCTCTAACGGTTTTCGAATATAGGCTTCTGGTTCAGACGGCAAGATGCTCATGGACGACATATGGCCTTGTACCTGCATGCTTCTCGTCCATACTCTTCATGCATTTTATGGTGGCTTTGTTTGCAACCTCGCCATGATTCAATATGAACAGCAGGTTGGGTGCAACAATGGTATTGATGTCCTCATCAGACGACTTCATTTCAAGAAGGGAGGATGATGAGGACATCAATACCATTGTTACATCCATGTTCCTACCTGCTATACATACTCGGACCACTAATAGAGCTCACAAGACGCCAACTAAATTACCTGTGTACTTTCGTTTCTTGGTAATGATTCTAATGTTCATGAGAATATGATGTTGCTTAAATTGGATACATTTGTTTTGCTTACAAATGAAGGGCCTAGCTTGGAGAAGGATGAACATTGGAGCAAGAACAAGCATGGAGATGATGGCATGCAAGAAGGAAGAAGAACGGAGTTACAAGTGATGATTTCAGGACTTTGAAGCCACCATAATGGTGCAATGGGCCTTGGACGAAATATACAAGATGCCACTTCATAAATTTCGTCTAGAGGCTATTCTAGGTGCTGCGCCACCTATTATTGGGCCAGGCCCATGTAATTTTGAAATACATAAGTATTGGCTATTTTAGAGTCCAGAGTGTGGGGAAATAAGATATAGGTTAGTTTCGACCCTCCACCAAGGGCCACGAAATTCACCCCCTCTTCTCCATATATACAGCCCTAATGGACATCACCATGTCAAGAGCCCAGTTGGCAAGTGAACGGCGTACATCTATCTACATACAACAAAGGTGAATCATCTCCTTTACACGAGACTCAATTGACACTCGAGGATGGTATACTACTTGACACTCCTACGTAGCATGCATAGGTATTAATCGAGCTTCACGGATGTCAAGGAGGAGTGCAAGCGCCAAGGAACCATCACACCATCCGCGAGGAAGCGTGGAAGAGGAGACGGAAGAAAGGAGAAGAAGATCGGATACTGGATCATCCGGACGCCCAGCCGGATGATCCGGACTGAGCCCGGACGATCCGGACGACCTCCCGACGATCCGCTAACGCGCTCCAAGACTATGCGAACTCAGCTCGACGAAGTCGATCATCCGACAGTCGCTCGATCATCCGGACTTCGACACCCGGATCATCTGGCTACCGTCCGGATTCATCCGGACTCTGCCAGGCGCTGCAGGATTTAGGCCGAAGCCCGCGGTACTTTCTTCGCCACTCACTTACCTCTTCGCCTGGGCTATAATAGACCCCTCCACCTCTTTTCTAGGGTTATGATGCGGAGCATCCTACGGACATCACCATGTCAAGAGTCCATTTGGCAAGTGACACGCGGCGACATCTACTTTACATAACAAAGGTGAATCATCTCCTTACACGTGCTCACTTGACACCTTCGAGGATGGTATACTACTTGACACTTCTCCCTGTGCATGCATAGGTATTGTTTGAGCTTCACGGATGTCAAGGAGGAGTGCAAGCGCCAAGGAACGACATCACACCATCCGCGTAGGAGGCATGGAAGAGAAGACGAAGAAAGGAGAAGAAGAAGATTGAGTTGCCCGGATCATCCGGACGCTAGCACGACGATCCGACCGAGTTCGGACGATCCGGACGAACTCCCGGACGATCCGCTAGTGCGCTCAAGACTACAGAATCCTACTGACAAGCCGATCATCCGGACAATGTCTCCCGGATCATCCGACTTCGACACCCGGATCATCCGGCCACCGTCCCGGATCATCCGGACTCCCGCCAGGCGCTGACTTGGGCAAGCCGCCTGGTACCCCTTCGCCACTCACTTACCCCTTCGCCCCTTAGGCTATAAATAGACCTCCTCCACCTCCTTTCTAGGGTTAGCAAATAGGGTAACTCATTTGTAATGTGAGCTTTGCTCCTACCTATCTCTACTCTTGAGAGAGAGACTATTACTCCATTGGAGGCCAAGACCTCCATCTAGGAGAAGATCCTGCGGATATCATCAAGACTTCTTGTGGAAGATCCATCTAGGATATCATCAAGACCTCCTCTTGGAGATGAACCTTACTTTGTATCTTTCCTTTGTTGTCTGGTAAATTTTGTGACCTTGTGTGTTTGATTGTCTAGTGGATGTGTGCTTGACTTGTTCTTGAGTGTTTCTTGTGATTTTCTCCCTCTGCTTCTTTCCCGTGTTCATCGTGGTTCTTCGAGGGATCCCACTCAAACGTGAAAGATCGATTTAATTAGGTTCCACCTACATCAAAGTTAGCAAAGTGATAGCTCATTCTTAGGTGAGCTTTGTTCTACCTATCTCTACTCTTTGAGAGAGAGACCACTACTCATTTGGAGGCCAAGACCTCCATCTAGGAGAAGATCCCATGATATCATCAAGACTTCCTTGTGGGAAGATCCATCTAGGATATCATCAAGACCTCCTCTTGAAGATGAACCTACCTTGTATCTTTCCCTTTGTTGTTCAATGTACCTTGTGATCTTGTGTGTTTGATTGTCTAGTGGATGTGTGATTTGACTTGTTTTGAGTGTTTCCTGTGATTTCTCCTGCTCTTCCTGCGGTTCATCGTGTTCTTCGAGGGATCCCACCCAAACGTGAAAGATCGATGCCATAGGGTTCCACCCTACATCATTATGGTATCATGAGCCACGATCACGCTTTTGGAGCCCCCACCTGTGTTTTCTAGCTTGATTTTGTTGTTTTCATTCTAAACTGAAAAATCCTCACCAAAAATAGCCCCAAATTTTTTTTGTGATTTATTGGTTTGATGATGTTTTGTTGATTTTGATCCGTGGATTTGCTTGGTTTTAAGTGGATCTAGCATTTCCCAAGTTTCCCCACCTTCCATCCACGAAATCCTCAAATTTTGCCCCAAAATCATCCATTTCCGCTTAAAATTCAAACCCATAAATCCCAAGAAGTTTGACTTCCGGATCATCCGGACCTTCCGGATCATCCGGACCAAGCCTCGATCAGCTGGACGCCCTGTGACGTCCGGATAAATCGCTGCACTCCAAAACAGATCCGGGCGTCGACGAATCCGGATCATCCGGATTTCTCCCGATCATCCGGACCGAGCTCCGGATCATTCGGACTTCTCCCGGATCATCCGGTTTATTCTTCTGAAACTGACTTCGCTGATTTTTGTTTTGTCCATAACTAATCTATCCGAACTCTGATTTTGACGCTCTTAGCCTGTTTGGAAGCTATTGACATCCCCTATCCCACAAAAATACCATCAACACCATTTGACACCATCAACTTTTCGGAAATTTTGCATCTTTGCCTAGGCCTCCACCATATCATCCGTGATTACTACCCACCGACTCCTAACCCAACCCATTTTGTTCCTCATAGCATTTGAGGTTGTTTGAGGTGACTTGAGTCTCCTAAGAAGTTGCACACTTAGGACGCGGTTGCTTCTTCATCAACCACCACCACCACCACTTCCACATAACCTTGCCCACCATACACTTCCTCAAACCCAACTTAACCACATTGTTGTTTGAGCTTGTTCGAGTTGTGGCTAGTTCTCCTAAGGTATTTCGAGACTTAGGACGCAACTTCAACTCCTAACTACGGTATATCCATCATTCCACTTCCAAGATTTGCCTAGTGCAAAACCACCACCGCTTTCTGCTACCACCATTTGACATTTGTCATTTGAGATTTTGAGCTTGCGGTTTTCCGCTTCCTAAGGTGTTTCGCTACTTAGGGATCTAGTCTCCATCATCTTGGTACCTAAACCAAGAACACCGCCACTCTATCATCACCAAGGACGGTAACCTCGATTTACACCTTTGTATATTCCCTTGCAATTGCATTGTTAACCCCAGCCCATTTTGCGCCACTTACCTATCGAGATTAGCTATTTGAGTATTGCTTTTAACGTTATTTGTGCACATTAGTGGTCCATACCTTCCATAGCATACATACCATGATGAGGACATCAATACCATTGTTACACCCATACCCCCTCCAAGGCTATACATACTGGACCAATTACTAGAGCTCACAAGACGCCAACTAAATTACCGTGTACTTTCGCTTGGTAATGATTCTAATGTTCATGAGAATATGATGTCTTAAATTGGATACATTTGTTTTGCTTACAAAATGAAGGGACTAGCTTGGAGAAGGATGAACATTGGAGCAAGAAGGTTGTGAGAGATGATGGCATGCAAGGGGGACAAGAATGGAGTTACAAGTGATGATTTCAGGACTTTGAAGCCACCATAATGAGTGTGATGAAGCCTTGGACGAAATATACAAGATGCCACTTCATAAATCTCGCCCGTGAGGCTATTCTAGGTGCTGCTCACCTTATTATTGGGCCAGGCCCATGTAATTTCGAAATACATTAGTATAGGCTATTTTAGAGTCCGTATGTGTGGGGAAATAAGAGATAGGGTTAGCTTTTGACCTCTCCACCAAGGGCCACGAAATTCACCCTCTTCCTCCATATATACAGTTTCGTAGGGCACCGCTAGACTTTGGGTTTTGTTTAGATCAAAAGTTCACGGCAGCTGTAACTTCACATTTCTTTGTGTTCAACGCACAGATAAAGATATGATTGCTTGCTATGTTGCATCACCCATGTTCCACTATTACTTGCTTTCTTGGGTTGATGACATAGATGTTGATGCCTCTCACTTGATTTGTCATGATCATTGTCTCTTGTCTCCATTAGTTGCATCTCTCATATCACCTTGTATTGAGTGCCAACTTACTATGCTTATTGATCTTGGAGATTTGGACACTTTACTTGTGATGCATGCTTGTTTGATTGAGCCTATTGCACATGGTTGTTCTTGCATCATATGCCTCCATACTATGACACGCTCCTTGTACTTTCTTATGACGAGCATGATGCATACACTTGTTGGGTATCTTACCACTCGAATGATAGGTTTTGCATTTCCGCTAACCTCATTTGTTTTTCCGAGTGTTTGTCATGTTCTTTCATTTTGGAGGTTTCACAAGGTGATGCCGTTATCACGACATATTGGTTATGTGAAGGCATACATGATGTGCGGCACCAACATTTTTGACATTCTCATAAAGGTGAACTCCTTCTCTTTGAGCAATCCTCAAATATGCATATTGGATGGGTCACTCTTTCATTGTTGTTTCCTTCTTGTTGTCTACATGATACATCTCGTGAAAGGAGGAGCGACATTGGAGATTGGCTACATGGACCTTCACATTGAGGAGCGCTTGCACTTATTGGAGGCACCTTCGACACTCCACTCATGCCTCGACATCGAGCTTTGGTACACCAACACCTTCATATTTCTTGATTGTGCTCACACATGTCATGCTCGATGGACGTATCATACTCACCACAAGTTTGCACACTATGCATGGATTGACTCACATTGTGATTGCCTTGTTGCATCTTGTATTCCCATGTCATCCATGATATATGAGCTTGCGCATTTCCTTAGCAAATTTGTTGTGATCTACCTTGAAGGCATATTCATACATCATGATCATATTGTCCATCATCAATTGCATGATAACATATACATATTGAGCATCCATTGCCATATTCATGCTATTGATAAAACATCTCACTATGACATCATTTTGCACCGTGGTTGCATAGATCATATTACAACACATTTGTTTACACAATGATTGCATTTCCTCCATGAATGCTTTGCATCTCATTCTAGATCATCTTGATATGCTTCATGCGCTTTGTCACGACCAATCTTACCGCACGGACTCATTCTTACATGATGGACCTTTTGTGTGCGCTAACCATTGTATTTCCGAGTGTTGCTTGTGTTTGCTCTTTTGCATGTCTATCACTCCGTGACACCTTGGACTACTTGGATTGCGCCATGTCTTCAACTTCTTCCAACTACAAGTCCGCCTATGACAACCGTTTCCATGGTGATGAGGATCACGATCCGAGGTCGGATCCTTCCCAAGGGAGGGAGATGATGCGGAGCATCCTATGGACATCACCATGTCAAGAGTCCGCTCGGCAAGTGACACGTCGCGACATGTACTTCACATACACAAAGGTGAATCATCTCCTTTACACGTGCTCACTTGACCCCTCGAGGATGGTATACTACTTGACATTCCACTGTGTGCATGCATAGGTATTGTCGGAACACTAAGGACGACGAGGAGGAGGTGCAAGCGCCAAGGAACAACTACACCATCCGCGAGGGAAGCCCGAAGCGACGACGGAAGAAGACCGGGACGAGCGGTACTACACGCCCGTAAGCGGTACTACGCTGACCAGCGGTACTACCGCCCCCCTGCCGCCGCCACTACCGCTCAACCCGGCAAGTACTAGTGTTCGCACGATCCGGGCCGGTATTACCGCTCAGCCCAAGCGGCACTACGCTTGAGCGGTACTACCGCCTCTTTGGCCGGTACTACCGCCTCGCTTGCATCGCAGAGTCGGGCCAGAGGCCCATGTATCCCTCCTCACTTACCCCTTCGTGACATATGCTATATAAACTCCCCACCTCCTCCTAGCTAGGGTTAGCACTGGATTAGCTCATGTTTGTGTGAGAGCCTTTGCTCATCCACTTGGTTACTTCTCCTCGGAGTTCACGACCTCTTGGAGAAGATCCCCAAGCGGATTCAAGACCCCTTCTAGGGAAGAACATCAAGGCCTCCTCTTGGAGAAGAACGGTTCCTTTGTATCCTTACCTTTGTTGACTTTGGATCTCGTGAATCTCTTATGTGTATGATGATCTAGCACTTGTGTGATCGATTCCCTTGTTGGTTGAGTGATTCTCTCTCGTTTTCCCCGTGTTTTCCCTTGTGCTTCCGCGTGTTCTTCGTATTCCCTCCGTAGGATCCCCTCCAAACGTGAAAGATCGACGAATTAGGGTTCCACCCTACATCACTATTCCTAGGCTAGATGATATGCTTGATGAATTGAGTGGCTCTACAATATTCTCCAAAGTTGATTTGCGTAGTGGATACCATCAAATTCATATGAAATTGGGAGATGAATGGAAAACAGCATTTAAAACTAAGTTTGGATTATATGAGTGGTTAGTCATGCCTTTTGGGTTAACTAATGCACCTAGTACTTTCATGGGATTAATGAACGAAGTTTTACGTGCTTTCATTGGACGATTTGTGGTAGTCTATTTTGATGATATACTGATTTATAGCAAATCTTTGGAAGAACATTTGGAACATTTACGTGCTGTTTTTAATGCTCTACGTGATGCACGTTTGTTTGGTAACCTTGGGAAGTGCACCTTTTGCACCGACCGAGTGTCTTTTCTTGGCTATGTTGTTACTCCACAGGGAATTGAAGTTGATAAAGCCAAGATTGAAGCTATTGAGAGTTGGCCTCAGCCCAAAACGGTCACACAAGTGAGGAGTTTTCTTGGCCTCGCTGGATTCTATAGGCGTTTTGTGAGAGATTTCAGCACCATTGCTGCACCTCTCAATGAGCTTACAAAGAAGGATGTGCCTTTTGTTTGGGGTACCGTGACAGAAGAAGCCTTCACGGTGTTGAAAGATAAGTTGACACATGCTCCTTTACTCCAACTTCCTGATTTTAATAAGACTTTTGAGCTTGAATGTGATGCTAGTGGAATTGGATTAGGAGGTGTGTTATTACAAGATGGCAAACCTGTTGCATACTTTTCTGAAAAATTGAGTGGGCCTAGTGTGAATTATTCTACTTATGATAAAGAGTTATATGCTCTTGTTCGGACTTTAGAAACATGGCAACATTATTTATGGCCCAAAGAATTTGTTATACATTCTGATCATGAATCTTTGAAACATATTAAAAGTCAAGCTAAACTGAATCGTAGACATGCTAAATGGGTTGAATTCATTGAGACTTTCCCTTATGTCATTAAACACAAGGGTAAAGAAAATGTTATTGCTGATGCATTGTCTCGTCGCTATACTATGCTATCACAACTTGACTTCAAAATATTTGGTTTGGAGACCATCAAAGATCAATATGTGCATGATGCTGATTTTAAAGATGTATTGCAGAATTGTAATGAAGGAAGAACATGGAACAAGTTTGTCGTTAATGATGGATTTGTGTTCCGTGCTAACAAGCTATGCATTCCAGCTAGCTCCGTTCGTCTTTTGTTGTTGCAGGAGGCGCATGGAGGAGGACTAATGGGACACTTTGGCGTGAAGAAGACGGAGGACGTACTTGCTACACATTTCTTTTAGCCAAAGATGAGACGGGATGTTGAGCATTTTGTTGCTCGCTGCACTACATGTCAAAAAGCTAAGTCACGACTCAATCCTCATGGTTTATATATGCCTTTGCCTGTACCTAGTGTTCCTTGGGAGGATATATCTATGGACTTTGTTTTAGGTTTACCTCGAACAAAGAAGGGGAGGGATAGCATATTTGTTGTCGTGGATAGATTCTCAAAAATGGCACACTTTATACCATGTCATAAAAGCGATGATGCTGTTAATGTTGCTGATTTGTTCTTTCGTGAAATTATTCGCTTGCATGGTGTGCCAAATACTATTGTTTCAGATCGTGATACTAAATTTCTTAGCCACTTTTGGAGATGTTTATGGGCTAAGTTGGGGACTAAACTGCTTTTTAGTACTACTTGTCACCCCCAAACTGATGGACAAACTGAAGTAGTCAATAGAACATTGTCTACTATGCTTAGGGCTGTTTTGAAGAATAATAAGAAAATGTGGGAAGAGTGCTTGCCTCATATTGAATTTGCTTATAATCGTTCATTGCATTCTACTACTAAGATGTGCCCTTTTGAAATTGTGTATGGTTTCCTACCTCGTGCACCTATTGATTTGTTGCCTCTTCCATCTTCGGAGAAGGTTAATTTTGATGCTAAAGAGCGTGCTGAATTGATTTTAAAAATGCATGAGTTAACTAAGGAAAACATTGAGCGTATGAATGCTAAATATAAACTTGCTGGAGATAAGGGTAGAAAACATGTTGTGTTTACACCGGAGATCTTGTTTGGTTACATTTGCGTGAGATAGATTTCTGATTTGGCGCAAATCAAAGCTAATGCCACGTGCTGCTGGTCCCTTTAAGGTGTTGGAGAAAGTAAAAGATAATGCAAATAAACTTGAGCTGCCTGCAGATTTTGGGGTTAGTCCCACTTTTAACATTGCAGATTTGAAGCCATATTTGGGTGAGGAAGATGAACTTCCGTCGAGGACGTGATAGAGGCAAAGGTGTCCCGTCTTTCGATGAGATGGTGGATTTCGCTTTGGTGGAGGTCGACTTTGACGATCCGACTACGAGCGTGCGAGGACGTCGCGCCTTAGCAATCGCTAAACCAACTCCGAGAGGTTATTGACCACGCCGGAGCACGATCAACCTGACCACAAGGGTCTATTTCCTGCGAGCAAACGAAGAACAAGCAAGAAACTGAGATTGCAATCTGGATATTGCGAATATAAGATGAAAACTTTATTGATCAAGGTGGGGTTCTGTGACGCCTTTGTCTGGTCGTGGAACACAAACGAAGTACGCGAAGTTGCAGCTATGGTGAACTTTTAATCTAAACAAAACCCAAGTCTAAACGGTGCCCTAAGGGCTGTATATATGGAGGAAGAGGGGGTGAATTTCGTGGCCCTTGGAGGAGGGGTCCGAAACTAACCCTATCTCTTGTTTCCCCACACATACGGACTCTAAAAATAGCCTATACTAATGTATTTCGAAATTACATGGGCCTGGCCCAATAATAAGGTGACGCAGCACCTAGAATAGCCTATGGACGAATATTATGAAGTGGCATCTTGTATATTTCGTCCAAGGCTTCATGCACTCCTTATGGTGGCTTCAAAGTCCCGAAATCATCACTTGTAACTCCGTTCTGATCTCCTTGCGCATGCCATCAACTCCATGTGTGTTCTTGCTCCAATGTTCATCCTTCTCCAAGCTAGGCCCTTCATTTGTAAGCAAAACAAATGTATCCAATTTAGGCAGCATCATATTCTCATGAACATTAGAATCATTACCAAGAAACGAAAGTACCGGTAATTTAGTTGGCGCATGTGAGCTCTAGTAATTGGTCCAAGATGTATAGCAGCAGGGCTGTGGGTGTAACAATGGTATTGATGTCCTCATCATCCTCCCTTCTTGAAATGAAGTCGCCCTCGACGGAAGTTCATCTTCCTCACCCAAATATGGCTTCAAATCTGCAATGTTAAAAGTGGACTAACCCCAAAATCTGCAGGCAGCTCAAGTTTATATGCATTATCATTTACTTTCTCCAACACCTTAAAGGGACCAGCAGCACGTGGCATTAGCTTTGATTTGCGCAAATCAGAAATCTATCCTTACGCAAATGTAACCAAACAAGATCTCCAGTGCAAACACAACATGTTTTCTACCCTTATCTCCAGAAGTTTATATTTAGCATTCATACGCTCAATGTTTTCCTTAGTTAACTCATGCATTTTTAAAATCAATTCAGCACGTTCTTTAGCATCAAAATTAACCTTCTCCAAGATGGAAGAGGCAACAAATCAATAGGTGCACGAGGTAGGAAACCATACACAACTTCAAAAGGGCACATCTTAGTAGTAGAATGCAATGAACGATTATAAGCAAATTCAATATGAGGCAAGCATTCCTCCCACATTTTCTTATTTTTCTTTAGAACAGCCCTAAGCATAGTAGACAATGTTCTATTGACTACTTCAGTTTGTCCATCAGTTTGGGGTGACAAGTAGTACTAAAAAGCAGTTTAGTCCCCAACTTAGCCCATAAACATCTCCAAAAGTGGCTAAGAAATTTAGTATCACGATCTGAAACAATAGTATTTGGCACACCATGCAAACGAATAATTTCACGAAAGAACAAATCAGCAACATTGACAAAGATCATCGCTTTTATGACATGGTATAAAGTGTGCCATTTTCGAGAATCTATCCACGACAACAAATATGCTATCCTTCCCCTTCTTTGTTCTAGGTAAACCTAAAACAAAGTCCATAGATATATCCTCCCAAGGAACACTAGGTACAGGCAAAGGCATATATAAACCATGAGGATTGAGTCGTGACTTAGCTTTTTGACATGTAGTGCAGCGAGCAATAAACGCCAACATCCCGCCTCATCTTTGGCCAAAAGAAATGTGTAGCAAGTACGCCCTCCGCCTTCTTCACGCCAAAGTGTCCCATTAGTCCTCCTCCATGCGCCTCCTGCAACAACAAAAGACGAACGGAGCTAGCTGAATGCATAGCTTGTTAGCACGAACACAAATCCATCATTAACGACAAACTTGTTCCATGTTCTTCCTTCTTTACAATTCTGCAATACATCTTTAAAATCAGCATCATGCACATATTGATCTTTGATGGTCTCCAAACCAAATATTTTGAAGTCAAGTTGTGAAAGCATAGTATAGCGACGAGACAATGCATCAGAATAACATTTTCTTTACCCTTCTTGTGTTTAATGACATAAGGGAAAGTCTCAATGAATTCAACCCATTTAGCATGTCTACGATTCAGTTTAGCTTGACTTTTAATATGTTTCAAAGATTCATGATCGAATGTATAACAAATTCTTTGGGCCATAAATAATGTTGCCATGTTTCTAAAGTCCTAACAAGAGCATATAATTCTTTATCATAAGTAGAGTAATTCAGACTAGGCCCACTCAATTTTTCGAAAAGTATGCAACAGGTTTGCCATCTTGTAATAACACACCTCCTAATCCAATTCCACTAGCATCACATTCAAGCTCAAAAGTCTTATTAAAATCAGGAAGTTGGAGTAAAGGAGCATGTGTCAACTTAGCTTTCAATACCGTGAAGGCTTCTTCCGTATGGTACCCCAAACAAAAGGCACATCCTTCTTTGTAAGCTCATTGAGAGGTGCAGCAATGGTGCTGAAATCTCTCACAAAACGCCTATAGAAACCAGCGAGGCCAAGGAAACTCCTCACTTGTGTGACCGCTTTGGGCTGCGCCAACTCTCAATAGCTTCAATCTTGGCTTTATCAACTTCAATTCCCTGTGGAGTAACAACATAGCCAAGAAAAGATACTCGGTCGGTGCAAAAGGTGCACTTCCCAAGGTTACCAAACAAACGTGCATCACGAGAGCATTAAAAACAGCACGTAAATGTTCCAAATGTTCTTCCAAAGATTTGCTATAAATCAGTATATCATCAAAATAGACTACCACAAATCGTCCAATGAAAGCACGTAAAACTTCGCTCATTAATCTCATGAAAGTACTAGGTGCATTAGTTAACCCAAAAGGCATGACTAACCACTCATATAATCCAAACTTAGTTTTAAATGCTGTTTTCCATTCATCTCCCAATTTCATACGAATTTGATGGTATCCACTACGCAAATCAACTTTGGAGAATATTGTAGAGCCACTCAATTCATCAAGCATATCATCTAGCCTAGGAATAGGGTGACGATAACGAATAGTAATATTATTGATGCCTCTACAATCAACACACACACGCGTGACGTACCATCCTTTTCGCACTAGAATAATAGGAACAGCACAAGGACTAAGGGATTCGCAGATATAACCTTTGTCGAGCAGCTCCTCGATTTGACGATAATCTCCTTCGCTCCTCCGGATTGGTACGGTATGGTGCACGGTTGGTAATGATGCACCGAATTAAGTCAATTTGATGCTCAATCCTCGAATAGGTGGTAATCCCGTGGCACGCCTTGTGGAAAGACGCCGCCGAACTCCTGCAAAATGTTAGTGACAGCAGGGGCAAAGAGGAAGGCACGCCCTCGAATGAAAATAATGCCTCTTTGCACACAAAAGCATAGCAAATAGATTTGCAAAAATCTAGCTCATCAATATCAGATTTGGTGGCAAGTAAACATGCACTTTTCAATTTAATTTCGTAAGCAACAGAGATGGTTTATTATTAGGCTTCATGTGTTGCTCAAATTCTTTTGCCACAATCTGATTTTCACTCTTATTTTTCTCCTGTTTTGCTTTATTAGCTCTATTAATATCATCTTTCAAAATGGACTCAGGAGTCATAGGAAGCAAAGTAATATTTTTATCCTTATGAACAAGAGTATACTTGATTGTTTCTACCATGGTGTACAGAATTTTATCAAATTGCCATGGTCTACCAAGTAACAAGGAACATGCTTGCATAGGTACCACATCACAATCAACATAATCAGCATATGTAGAGATACTAAAATGCACACTAACAAGACGTGTTACCTTCACCTTGCCGCTGTTGTTGAACCATTGGATGTAGTAAGGATGTGGATGTGGTCTTGTGGTGAGAGATAGCTTCTCCACCATCTCCATGCTAGCCAAGTTGTTGCAGCTCCTCCATCTATGATGACGCTAATAGAACGCTCCTTCACAACTCCCTTTGTATGGAACAAATTATGCCTCTGATTTTGCTCAGCTTGTGTAACCTGCACACTCAAAACACGTTGAGCAACTAAACATTCATACCTGCCAAGATCTTCAGAGCCATGTATTGTGTCTCATGATCGTAATCATCTCCACCGTGTTCCTCATGTGTAATAAGAGCCAAAGTCTCCTCATCATAGTCACTAGCGGACTCATACCCACCATCCTCGTGAGCAATCATCACACGCTGAGATTTGCATTCTCTCAAAAATGTCCTCTTCCCTTACAACGATTTACAAATAATATCACTTGTGTGCCCTGCTGACGCCATGGAAGAAGAAGAGCTCTGCAGGCCCGCAGTGTGCTCTTGGCGATAGTGGTGGTTGTGCCTGCTTTCTTGTATCACGGTTGGAGGTGGCACCTGAAGGAGGTGATGGTGCAAAGGAAGTAGATGATGCACGTGGTGTCCATGATGAAGGTCGACCTGCAGAAAAGTTAGTGCGCCGCCAATGCCCGCCGATCCTGCACTTCACGCTCAGCTTTACAAGCAAGATGGAATAAACGAGTGATATTATTATAATCCTTATAGTCTAGAATGGTCTGAATCTCTATTTAATCCACCCGAAAACGTGCAAGCATAGCTTCATTCTCCTCAACAATACCACATCTAATCAAGCCAGTTTGTAATTCCCGATAATATTCTTCTACAGAATTTTTTCCTTGTCTTAAACGCTGCAATTTTTGAAGTAATTCACGTTGATAATATGGTGGAACCCAACGAGTACGCATAGCAGTTTTCAAAGCAGCCCAAGTAGCTGGAACAGGATATAATCTACAATGTTCGACCACCAAACACATGCAAAGCTAGTGAAAGCACAAACAGCAGCAGAACACGCCTCTCCTCGTGATATTGTAAACATGTAAATCGTTGTTCAGTTTCTAACTCCCAAGTAAGATATATATCGTGAACATATCTACCCTCAAATGGTGGAATATTCAATTTCAGTTTAGGGAGATGGTCATGATCTCGTACCTGAGGGGGAGCCCTAACATTGCCATTATTTGCATGTGGACGACCTGGTGGTTGTGGTGCTGGTGGTTGCACGTAGTTCGATGTTGATCAACCTCATCCTCGTAATCTTCCACATAATCATCCTCGTCGGTACCAAAGCAGCAGCAGAGCAGGAGCCAAAGAAGCACCAACAGCAGAGAGCGCGGCACCAGAATTTTGTCCTCGCTCAATAGGAACACGCCGAGCTCGCCCATACCGATTCGAAGGGGCGAAGTTGTTGTCGCTGCAGAGGTGCGATAGGTGCAGCCGGCGGTGGTTGTGGAAAACGCGCGAGCAATTCATCAAACTTGCTATCAAGCTTTGTTTCAAACGCCTTCTCAATGCCATCTATCTTCCATGGCCTCGCAAATCTGTTTACCACATCTTGCACCTGTCCAATCATCATTTGCTGAAACTTATCATGTAGCTGTTTGTTTGTCGTTCTCCCAATCAGTCTCATCGGCTTGTGATCCTACCATGGTTAGCAGCAATAGAAACACACAAGAATATGATCCTACAGACTACTAAGAAGTGGTGGTGGTGTATCACAAACCCGTCAAGCAAATCTCAAATTCTTACCAGTTCTACCCAAAGAGCAGGTGGTGATCGGCAACCGCTAGTAGTCAAAACTCTCAAAGCTTGATAGAGCGATTACTGTGGAGAGTCCAACGCACGACGAGATGTATGTGGAGCTGGGAAGGCTTATAATATGGTAGCAAAAGGGTCAAGAATAATCAATTCAGAGATGCAAAGTTGAATAAACGCCAACGACGGTACATCGGTTGGTCCTAGGCTAGACCGTGCTAGAGACGCGAGCCTAGAACACTAACAAAATCACGGCGCTGCACGTAAACAAGGGAGGAGCACACTCTGAATTTTTTTTTCTTTTTTTTCCTTTTTTTGCACTTTTTTTTCCTCTTTTTTTTTTTTTTCCGCAACAAATTTTTTTCAAAAGTCTACAAATGGCCTAAAACTGCCTAGCCAGAATTTTCCAGACTTAGTTTTTTTTTTTTGAAACTGAACTATTTTTCTTCTCAAGGATGGCTCGGAAGTTGGGGAGTCCTCTCTTGTCACGACTTCGGAGTATCGCGTGATTTGGAAATCGAGAACAATGCAACAATTATCGGACTCGGACTAGGACCGTGGCGGAGATGAATCTGTGGAACTCGGACTGGTGGCGAAGATGAATCTGTGGAACTTTGATCGGTGGCGCAGATGAATCTGGTGGAACTCGGATCGGTGGCGGATATATGTTGCGTGGACTCGGATGGGCGGATGGCGGCGGATATGTGGTGGCGATATGGATTCGGATTGGCGGTGAATATGTGGTGGTGGTATATGGCAGCGGCGACGTGACAACTCGTGAACAGTAACTCAAACTCTAAAAGACTAGACGCTAAGACCAAAGAACTTGACACGACGATGCAACCGCAAATTCAACAAAGCAAATACGTAAAAGATTATGCAAAGGCTCGATTGGTTCGGATGGGATGAACTAACCCTAATTTTTTTTGTGGCTTTTTCGTGGACTATAGGTATGAAGAATGACTCGATCTAAACTACTTAAAATCAGAAAATCTCACCGAGCAACCCGGAACTCGATACCACTTGATAGAGGCAAAGGTGTCCCGCCTTCGATGAGATGGTGGATTTCGCTTTGGTGGAGGTCGACTTTGACGATCCGACTACGAAGCGCGGCGAGGACGCCGCGCTTTAGCAATCGCTAAACCAACTCCGAGAGGTTATTGACCACGCCGAGCACGCATCAACCCGACCACGAGGGTCTATTTCCGCGAGCAAACGAAGAACAAGCAAGAAACTGAGATTGCAACTGGATATTGCGTAATATAAGATGAAAGCTTTATTGATCAAGGTGGGGTTCTCGTGACGCTTTGTCCGGTCGTGGAACACAAACGGCACGCGGTTGCAGCTATGGCGAACTTTAATCTAAACAAAACCCAAGTCTAAACGGTGCCCTAACCCCACTGGTCAAATAGTCAGAATAGCATATGTCTGCATCTTGTCCAAGGCTTCATATGTCAATACATCATTCACCCGCTTCATGATGCAACTATATCAACTGGGCGCAAGTATCACATGTGTACAGGGCTGGTGTAACAATGGTATTGATGTCCTCATCAGACGACTTCATTTCAAGAAGGGAGGATGATGAGGACATCAATACCATTGTTACATCCACAGCCCCAAATGCTATACATACATCGGACCAATTAATAGAGCTCACAAGACGCCAACTAAATTACTGTGTACTTTCGCTTTCTTGGTAATGATTCTAATGTTCATGAGAATATGATGTCTGCCTAAATTGGATACATTTGTTTTGCTTACAAATGAAGG
This sequence comes from Aegilops speltoides, assembly GCA_021437245.1. Lineage (NCBI taxonomy): Eukaryota > Viridiplantae > Streptophyta > Magnoliopsida > Poales > Poaceae > Aegilops > Aegilops speltoides. Next base: position 244,763,713 of record CM038146.1, read on the forward strand.
GCCTAGCTTGGAGAAGGATGAACATTGGAGCAAGAACAAGCATGGAGATGATGGCATGCTAAGGGAAGAAGAACGGAGTTACAAGTGATGATTTCAGGACTTTGAAGCCACCATAATGGTGCACGGCCTTGGACGAAATATACAAGATGCCACTTCATAAATTTCTGTCCAGAGGCTATTCTAGGTGCTAAGGCACACCTTATTATTGGGCCAGCCCATGTAATTTCGAAATACATAAGTATTGGCTATTTTAGAGTCCGTAGATGTGTGGGGGAAACAAGAGATAGGGTTAGTTTCGGACCCCTCCACCAAGGGCCACGAAATTCACCCCCTCTTTCTCCATATATACAGCCCTACGGACATCACCATGTCAAGAGCCCAGTTGGCAAGTGAACGTGCGACATCTACTTCACATACACAAAGGTGAATCATCTCCTTTACACGTACTCAATTGACACTCTCGAGGATGGTATACTACTTGACACTCCTTACGTGTGCATGCATAGGTATTGCCTGAGCTTCACGATGTCAAGGAGGAGTGCAAGCGCAAGGAACGACTACACCATCCGCGAGGGAAGCGGGAAGAGGAGACTAAGAAAGGAGAAGAAGATCGAGTTGTTTTGATCATCCGGACGCCTACCGGATGATCCGGACCGAGTTCGACGATCCGGACGACCTTCCCGGACGATCCGCTAACGCGCTCCAAGACTACGTAACTCTGCTCGACGAAGCCGATCATCCGGACAGTCGCCTTGATCATCCGGACTTCGACACCCGGATCATCCGCCACCGTCCGGATTATCCGACCCCTCAGGCGCTGCGACTTAGGCCGGGTTCGTGGTACCCTTTCGCCACTCACTTACCCCTTCGCCCGTTGGGCTATAAATAGACCCCCTCCACCTCCTTTCTAGGGTTATGATGCGGAGCATCCTACGGACATCACCATGTCAAGAGTCCATTTGGCAAGTGACACGTGCGACATCTACTTCACATACACAAAGGTGAATCATCTCCTTTACACGTGCTCACTTGACACTCTCGAGGATGGTATACTACTTGACACTTCTCCCGTGTGCATGCATAGGTATTGTCGGAGCTTCACGGATGTCAAGGAGGAGTGCAAGCGCCAAGGAACGACTACACCATCCGCGAGGGAGGCATGGAAGAGAAGACGAAGAAAGGAGAAGAAGAAGATCTGGAGTTGTTCGGATCATCCGGACGCCTAATGGACGATCCGGACCGAGCCCGGACGATCCGGACGAACTCCCCGGACGATCCGCTTAGTGCGCCTCAAGACTACAGTAATCCCATTGACGAAGCCGGATCATCCGGACACGCCTCGGATCATCCGGACTTCGACACCCGGATCATCTGGCCACCGTCCCGGATTATCCGACCCCGCTAGGCACATGATTTGGGCCGGGTCCCGGTACCCCTTCGCCACTCACTTACCCCTTCGCCTTTAGGCTATAAATAGACCTCCACCTCCTTTCTAGGGTTAGCAAATAGGGTAACTCATTTGTATGTGAGCTTTGCTCCTACCTATCTCTACTCTTGAGAGAGAGAGACTACTACTCCATTGGAGGCCAAGACCTCCATCTAGGAGAAGATCCCGCAAGGATATCATCAAGACTCCCTTGTGGAAGATCCATCTAGGATATCATCAAGACCTCCTCTTGGAGATGAACCTTACCTTGTATCTTTCCTTTGTTGTTCATGTACCTTGTGACCTTGTGTGTTTGATTGTCTAGTGGATGTGTGCTTTGGACTTGTTCTTGAGTGTTTCCTCAGATTTTCTCCCCTGCTCTTTCCCGTGTTCATCGTGTTCTTCGAGGGATCCCACTCCAAACGTGAAAGATCGACGAATTAGGGTTCCACCCTACATCAGGTTAGCAAAGTGATAGCTCATTCTTAGGTGAGCTTTGCTCCTACCTATCTCTACTCTTGAGAGAGAGAGACCACTACTCATTTGGAGGCCAAGACCTCCATCTAGGAGAAGATCCCGCGGGATATCATCAAGACCCCCTTGTGGGAAGATCCATCTAGGATATCATCAAGACCTCCTCTTGAAGATGAACCTTACCTTGTATCTTTCCCTTTGTTGTTCATGTACCTTGTGATCTTGTGTGTTTGATTGTCTAGTGGATGTGTGATTTGGACTTGTTCTTGAGTGTTTCCCCTTGTGATTTCTCCCCGTTCTTCCCCGTGTTCATCGTGTTCTTCGAGGGATCCCACTCCAAACGTGAAAGATCGATGCTATAGGGTTCCACCCTACATCATTATGGTATCATGAGCCACGTTGATCACGTTTTTGGAGCCCCTACCCCGTGTTTTCTAGCTTGATTTTGTTGTTTTCGTCCTAAATCCGAAAAATCCCCACCAAAAATAGCCCCAAAATTTTTTTGTGATTTATTGGTTTGATGATGTTTTGTTGATTTTGATCCGTGGATTTGCTTGGTTTTAAGTGGATCTAGCATTTCCCCAAGTTTCCCCACCTTCCATCCACGAAATCCCTCAAATTTTGCCCCAAAATCATCCATTTCCGCCTAAAAATTCGCGTCCGAGAGCAAATCCCGAGCAGTTTGATTTTCCGGATCATCCGGACCTTCTCCCGATCATCCGGACCAAGCTCGATCAGCCGGACGCCCCAGACGTCCGGATAAATCGCGACCCAAAAAATGAATCAAGGCGCCGACGAACCCGGATCATCCGGATTTCTCCCGGATCATCCGGACCGAGCCCGGATCATTCTGGACCTCTCCTCCCGGATCATCCGGTTTACTCCCTGAAACCGACTTCGCTGATTTTTGTTTTGTCCATAACTAATTCATCCGAACTCCGATTTTGACGTTCTTAGCTCGCTTTGGAAGCTATTGACATCCCCTATCCCACAAAAATACCATCAACACCATTTGACACCATCAACTTTTCGAATTTTGGCATCTTTGCCTAGGCCTCCACCATATCATCCGTGATTACCACCACCGACTTCCGCAACCTAACCCATTTTGTTCCCCATAGCATTTGAGGTTGTTTGAGTAGTGACTTGAGTCTCCTAAGGTGTTTCGGCTACTTAGGGACGGTTGCTTCTTCATCAACCACCACCACCACCACTTCCACATAACCTTGCCCACCATACACTTCCGGCAACCCAACTTAACCACATTGTTGTTTGAGCTTGTTCGAGTTGTGGCTTGTGTCTCCTAAGGTATTTCGGCTACTTAGGGACGGCAACTTCAACTCCGACACGTGTATATCCATCATTCCACTTCCGCATTTGCCTAGTGCAAAACCACCACCGCTTTCTGCTACCACCATTTGACATTTGTCATTTGAGATTTTGAGTTTGCGGTTTTTCCGTTTCCTAAGGTGTTTCGGCTACTTAGGGACGAGTCTCCATCATCTTGGTACCTAAACCAAGAACACCGCCACTCATCATCACAAAGGACGGTAACCTCGACGACACCTTTGTATATTCCCTTGCAATTGCATTGTTAACCCCTTTAGCCCATTTTAAGGCCACTTACCTATCGAGACTAGCCATTTGAGTATTGCCGCAACGTTATTTGTGCACATTAGTGGTCCATACCTTCCATAGCATACATACCATGATGAGGACATCAATACCATTGTTACACCCACAGCCCTTCGCCGCCACACACATATCGACCAATTACTAGAGCTCACAAGACGCCAACTAAATTACCGTGTACTTTCGCTTTCTTGGTAATGATTCTAATGTTCATGAGAATATGATGTCTGCTTAAATTGGATACATTTGTTTTGCTTACAAATGAAGGGACTAGCTTGGAGAAGGATGAACATTGGAGCAAGAACAAGCGAGAGATGATGGCATGCTAAGGGGACAAGAATGGAGTTACAAGTGATGATTTCAGACTTTGAAGCCACCATAATGAGTGCATGAAGCCTTGGACGAAATATACAAGATGCCACTTCATAAATCTCGCCCAGAGGCTATTCTAGGTGCTGCGTCACCTTATTATTGGGCCAGGCCCATGTAATTTCGAAATACATTAGTATAGGCTATTTTTAGAGTCCGTATGTGTGGGGAACAAGAGATAGGGTTAGTTTCGACCCTCCACCAAGGGCCACGAAATTCACCCCTCTTCCTCCATATATACAGCCCGTAGGGCACCGCTTAGACTTTGGGTTTTGTTTAGATCAAAAGTTCGCCATAGCTGCAACTTCACAGATTTCGCTTGTGTTCAACGACTGCACAAAGGCGCCACAGTAACCCCACCTTGATCAATAAAGCTTTCATCTTATATTCGCAATATCCAGATTGCAATCTCAGTTTCTTGCTTGTTCTTCGCTTGCTCGCAGGAAATGCACTCGTGGTCGTTGATCGTGTTCCGCGTGGTCAATAACCTCCTGAGTTGGTTTAGCGACATAAGGCGCGACGCCTCTCAAGACGCTCAGAGTCGGATCGCCAAAGTCGACTTCCACAAAGCGAAATCCACCATCTCATCGAAAGACGGACACCTTTGCCTCTATCAAGTGGTATCAGATTTCCGTGTTGCTCGTGAGATTTTACAGTTTTCGTAGTTTAGATCGAGTCCGTTCTTCATACCTACAAATCCACGAAAAAGCCAAAAAAATTTAGGTTAGGTCATCATATCCGAACCAATCTGAGCCTTTGCATAATCTTTTCTCAGATTTGGCGTTGTTGAATTTGCGTTGCATCGCCGTGTCGAGTTGCTGGTCTTAGAGTCTAGTCTTTAGAGTTTCGAAGTTCGGTCATAAGTTGTCACGCCGCCGCACCATCATCATCGCCTCGCCATCTACCACCACCGCTATCCGCCAACGCCAATCAGATCCATATACCACCACCGCTGCCATATACCACCACCGCTGCCATATACCACCACCGCTGCTATATACCACCACCATATATCCACCACCAATCCGAAGTTCCTTGCATATTAGATTTGTTTTCGGATCCATCTAATTTCCGATTCGTGTTTCCTTGTCTCGAGTAGGTTTCGATTCCAGCAATCTTTGTCATTCAGAGAAGAGGTTGGTTTCAAAAAAACGACGGAAAAAAAATTTTCTCGCTATCCTATTTTTGGTGTTTCTAAGCCGTATTGAGCCGTCACAAGAGCTATAGAAAGTTTTTTGACCTGCTTCAGCTTTTGGGTCCGGCAAATAAAAAAATTATTGGTCGAAAAATTTTCGTGCCCATCCCGCTGGCAGCTTTGACCTCGGAAGAGTTTTGAGACACTCGCCATTATAGTGATTTTTCGCAAAAAAAAGCAGCGCTAAAAAAGCAGCGCAAAAAAAAGAGCTAAATTTTTTTTCAGAGTGTGCTTTCCTTTGTTTACGCAGCAGCCCGTGATTTTGTTAGTGTTCTAGGCTCGCCTCTAGCACGGTTCAGCCTAGACCAGCACAAGACTGCTGCTGAGCGCTTATTCAACTTTGCATCTCTCGATTTGATTATTGTCAATCCTTTTGCTACCATATTATAAGCCTTCCCAGCTCCACATACATCTACGCCGCGGCGCTTGATTCTCCCTCGTAATCGCTATAGCCAAGCTTTGAGAGTTTTGACTACAACGTTGCCGATCACCACCGCTGCCGGGTAAGAACCGTAAGAATTTGAGATTTGCTTCACGGATTTGTGACCGCCCACCACACCACCACCACCACTTCCTAGTAGTCTAGAGGATCATATTCTTGTGTGTTTCTATTGCTGCTAACCATGGCAGGAACACAGCCGATGAGACTGATTGGGAGAACCTCGACAAACAAACAGCTACATGATAAGTTTCAGCAAATGATGATTGGACAGCAAGATGTGGTAAACAGATTTGACGAGGCCATGGAGAAGATAGATGGCATTGAGAAGACGCTTGAAACAAAGCTTGATAGCAAGTTTGATGAATTGCTCACAGCTTTTCCACAACCACCGCCGCTGCACCTATCGCACCTTCAAGAACGACAACAACTACGCCCTTCCGAATCAGTATGGACGAGCTCAGCTGTTCCTATTGAGCCAGACAAAATCTGGTGCCACTGCACGCTGTTTGTGCTTTCACTAGTTTTGCATGTGTTTGGTGGTCTCAACATTGTAGATTATATCCTGTTCCAGCTACTTGGGCTGCTTTGAAAACTGCTATGCGACTCTGGGTTCCACCATATTATCAACGTGAATTACTTCAAAATTGCAGCGCTTAAGACAAGGAAAAATTCTGTAGAAGAATATTATCGAATTACAAACCGCTTGATTAGATGTGGTATTGTTGAGGAGAATGAAGCTATGCTTGCACGCTTTCTGGTGGATTAAATAGAGAGATTCAGACCATTCTAGACTATAAAGATTATAATAATATCACTGCTTATTCCATCTTGCTTGTAAAGCTGAACGTGAAGTGCAGGATCGATGCATTGGCGCCGCACTCAACTTTTTCGCAGTCGACCTTCATCATGGACACCACGCGCATCATCTACTTCCACTACACCATCACCTCCTTCAAAGCCACCTCCAACCGTGATACAAGAAAGGTGCACAACCACCACTATCTCGCCAAGAGCACACCGCCTGGCCTGCACAGTAGCTCTTCTTCTTCCATGGCGCCAACAGGCACACAAGGATATTATTTGTCGTCATTGTAAGGGAAGAGGACATTTTATGAGAGAATGCAAATCTCAGCGCAGTGATGATTGCTAACGAGGATGGTGGGTATGAGTCCGCTTAGTGACTATGATGAGGAGACTTTGGCTCTTATTACACATGAGGAACACGGGAGATGATTCTGATCATGAGACACAATACATGGCTGTCAAGATGCCGACAGTATGAATGTTTAGTTGCTCAACGTGTTTTGAGTGTGCAGGTTACACAAGCTGAGCAAAATCAGAGGCATAATTTGTTCCATACAAAGGAGTTGTGAAGGAACGCTCTATTCAAGCCATCATAGATGGAGGAGCTGCAACAATCTGGTTCCCAGCATTTTCAATGGTGAACAATCGATGTTGCACCTTTCAGCCCTGCTGTTAGACTTTTGCCACTCTGAGCCCTGAACAAATGACACAGTCGTTTTCTTGTTAGCCGATTCGGATGTCCTTGAGTCTGCACCAAATTGATTATTACTTATCACCTTCTATGATAGAGGCAAAGGTGTCCCGCCTTTCGATGAGATGGTGGATTTCGCTTTGGTGGAAGTCGACTTTGACGATCCGACTACGAAGCGCGAGGACGCCGCTACTTTAGCAATCGCTAAACCAACTCCGAGAGGTTATTGACCACGCCGAGCATCGATCAACCTCGACCACGAGGGTCTATTTCCGCGCGAGCAAACGAAGAACAAGCAAGAAACTGAAATTGCAATCTGGATATTGCGAATATAAGATGAAAGCTTTATTGATCAAGGTGGGGTCTGGGACGCTTTGTCCGGTCGTTGAACACAAACGGCACGCCGGTTGCAGCTATGGCGTAACTTTTGATCTAAACAAAACCCAAGTTCTAAACGGTGCCCTAAGGGCTGTATATATGGAGGAAGAGGGGTGAATTTCGTGGCCCTTGGTGGAGGGGTCCAAACTAACCCTATCTCTTGTTTCCCCACACATACGGACTCTAAAAATAGCCTATACTAATGTATTTCGAAATTACATGGCCTGGCCCAATAATAAGGTGACGCAGCACCTAGAATAGCCTATGGATGAATATTATGAAGTGGCATCTTGTATATTTCGTCCAAGGCTTCATGCACTCTTTATGGTGGCTTCAAAGTCCTGAAATCATCACTTGTAACTCCGTTCTGATCTCCTTGCATGCATGCCATCAACTCCATGTGTGTTCTTGCTCCAATGTTCATCCTTCTCCAAGCTAGGCCCTTCATTTGTAAGCAAAACAAATGTATCCAATTTAGGCAGCATCATATTCTCATGAACATTAGAATCATTACCAAGAAACGAAAGTACCGGTAATTTAGTTGATGCATGAGCTCTAGTAATTGGTCCAAGATGTATAGCAGCAGGGGCTGTGGTGTAACAATGGTATTGATGTCCTCATCATCCTCCCCTTCTTGAAATGAAGTCGCCCTCGACGGAAGTTCATCTTCCTCACCCAAATATGGCTTCAAATCTGCAATGTTAAAAGTGGACTAACCCCAAAATCTGCAGCTCAAGTTTATATGCATTATCATTTACTTTCTCCAACACCTTAAAGGACCAGCAGCACGTGGCATTAGCTTTGATTTGCGCAAATCAGAAATCTATCCTCACGCAAATGTAACCAAACAAGATCTCCAGTGCAAACACAACATGTTTTCTACCCTTATCTCCAGAAGTTTATATTTAGCTTTCATACGCCAATGTTTTCCTTAGTTAACTCATGCATTTTTAAAATCAACTCAGCACGCTCTTTAGCATCAAAATTAACCTTCTCTCAAGATGGAAGAGGCAACAAATCAATAGGTGCACGAGGTAGGAAACCATAAACAACTTCAAAAGGGCACATCTTAGTAGTAGAATGCAATGAACGATTATAAGCAAATTCAATATGAGGCAAGCATTCCTCCCACATTTTCTTATTTTTCTTTAGAACAGCCCTAAGCATAGTAGACAATGTTCTATTGACTACTTCAGTTTGTCCATCAGCTTTGGGGTGACAAGTAGTACTAAAAAGCAGTTTAGTCCCCAACTTAGCCCATAAACATCTCCAAAAGTGGCTAAGAAATTTAGTATCACGATCTGAAACAATAGTATTTGGCACACCATGCAAGCTAATAATTTCACGAAAGAACAAATCAGCAACATTGACAAAGATCATCGGCTAAACCAACTCCGAGAGGTTATTGACCAAGGAAACACGCGGGAGTAACAACATAGCCAAGAAAGATACTCTGTCGGTGCAGCACAATCAACGAACCACGAAGGTCTATTCAGAATTTTATCAAATTGCCATGGTCTAACAAGGAACATGCAAGCAATCGAAGAACAAGCAAGAATATGATAAAAGCAATATGAATATTGCGAGTATGTATGAAGTATTGAATAAGGTGGGGATCCGTAACCACGCGGTCTTGGTCTATTCCTGCAGTCGTTGGACACAAATGCGAAGTACCGAAGTTGCAATGGCTAACTTTAACTAAACAAATCCCAAGGAAAAGCTACTAGATGGATCTACTTATATAGGAGCAAGGGTGGCGGCCAAGGAGGTGGGAGGACGTCCCAAGGCAGCCTAAAACTAACCCTAGGTCGTACAAGGCCAATGGGCCCAAGTGGAGGTGACGTAACACCTTTGGACTTGTAGTTTGACTCGGATTCTGGTGCAGTGTCAGATTGTTTTGTCCACAACTCAACGCTCCGGACGGATTTTAAGGTGATTCCAATTGTGCTGGAAAGAGCATGAAATCTACTTCCCAACAAAAAAAGAATCACCCAATTCGGAGTCCGTATGAAATAGTTGTTGGCGTTTTGAGTCAGGTATGTCTGTGCAGTCCGAATCTGAATCCAGAACGTGAGAGACTTGGACTCTATCTTCTCTTGGGCCAAAAGTGACGTGAGAGGACTTTTTGAACAGCAAATAAACATCTCTTTCTTCCTTATCTTCATATGTGTATTGTATAAATGTCCCATACACCTGCAATTAGACAAAACACAAAAGTGTGTGAAGTATTTTTGTTTTGGATAACATAAATAGATTATTGAATAGTTTGCACTAGAAATCACCTGACAAATATGCATGTATGCAATATTTTTGGTCATATACAAGGTACTCATGTCCTCATCATCCTCCCCTTTTTGAAAATAAAGCCGTCCTCGGCGTTGCTTAATCCGAAATGTGGCTAACAAAAGAGACAAGGTGTACATGTTGTATATGTATACGTCATCCATTTTTACTTCCCTTGATTTTTGCATATATGACACATGAATAGATGAGTAACTTGCATAGTTCATAAAATCTAAAGCCAACAAATTAGCACAAGAGCTAGAAGGCATGAAAATATTGCGACTCAGTTTGCACATATAAGTGAAGCTCTTATTTATTTCAAAAGATTGACAATGTTCATCATTAAACCATCCCAACATTGGTGAATAAACCTTATTTGAATCGAATTTACGTGCTACAACATGCTTAGATAAGCAAACATGCAATGAGTCATTCGACACAGAATCATCACCAAGATTAGAGGTCATATCAAAACGATTAAACATTGATTCTTTTGCATCTACAGTTAATTCAATGGGTACACTCAAAATTGTTGGTATTTCAGTTGTTTGATCACATGACGCATTCATGACAAAGATCAAGATTCTCTAAAATAGGTGTTGTGCTCAAATCACTGTGTAACTCAACACATGATGCATTCAAGTTAACTAGGGATGCATCATTCTCATGTAAAGTTATATCATCAATACCTTTACTGTTACCTTGTCGCAAAGACGTAGCTGATGTAGGTACACACGTAGACAATGCACCATACTCTTGAGATGATGTCGCTCACAATCCGAGGTGGGGCTTCTCTAGTAGGTGCAACGGTGGAGGAACCAACCGACGGTGGTGAGCATGAACTGGAATAGTAGTTGTTGTAGTCACCCAATGCATCCTCCTCAGATCTGTCTCTCAAAGGTACAAGCACGAACATACATACCGGTAATGCAACGAGGAATATACTGAAATCTTGCTGAATATCATGGTTCAAACCACCAAAAATCTATTCATTGTATCATCCTTAGATTTTCTATGTCACAATGATGCATATAAGATTTGAACTCTTGGTAGTAAGTATGAACAGTGTTATTGCCTTGTTTAAATTGTTCAAATTTGCGAAGCAATTCACGATTTATAGTAAGGAGGGAAAAACTGTTTTCTCATTACATCTTTCAAATCTTTCCAAGTTGTGGGTTGGTTATCAATGTTTTTCTTACAATGCACACTCCACCAAACAGAAGCAAAACCAGTAAATGCTCTAGTGGCAGCTCGTACTCGCTCAAGTTCGAAAAAACATGTTGACTAAAAACTTGTTCTACTTCAAGCTCCCAAGCTAGATAAATAGCAGGATTAAATCTACCCTCAAATGACGGTAAAGAGCTAACTCGGCCATGTGCTTGTGTGTGTTGTCCCAACTCGTGATGGTGAAGATGTGCTCGTCGTCCAAGAACTTCTATCTCCGAACCTGTCATGATTAGTAGAAACAAGAAACAAAATTCGAGAATAATGTTCCTATGAACTACTAGGATGTGGTTGTAAAGTGCTCACAAGAAAGCAAATATCAATATCTTACAAGTTCTTACCATGCGGCGGTGGTGACAGCAACCAGCGGTGTCAAGTAACTCAAGATTGTGTAAAACGATTGCCAGGGAACGACGATACACGGTGTAGAAATATGTGGAGCTGGGTTGGCTATATATGGTAGCAAAAGATTAGCAATAATCAATTCAGAGATGCAATGTTGAATAAACGCTCACGACGCAGATCTTGTGCTGGTCCTAGGCTAGACCGACTAGAGACGCGAGCCTAGAACACTAATGAGGTCACGGCGTAGCACAACTAGCATCAATGAAGGATACTAAGTAGCTCTTGACAGCAAGATAGAAGTGAAGATCACAACGGTAGTGAAGATAATGATGAAAAACAACTACCAAGCAGGACATACAACAACTCTCTCCAACTTTCCTCTTGAAAAGTTTGAGCCAATTTTATGATAAATTCTTTCAAAGAATGCTACTAACTCAAGCTTTCCAATGCAAAAAGAATCACTCAATTCGAGTTGATATGAGGAGTCAAAGAATTCTAAAACTGGCTTGAAAATTGGAACAAGCTGTGTTCACGAACTTCGAGGGCAAAACGACCTATTTAGAAGCCGATTTTGAGCTGTCAAATATTGAACTAGCTTCTGCAACTACTTAGATGCGGCTCGTCGCTAGCTTCAATTTGAGTACTCACGGAGCCAAAACGGACTTCAGATGAGGAAGATACACCTGTTTTACTGAACAGTCATAAAAACAGATTCCAATCCGAATTCAGGTACGAGATTGATTCTAGATAGATCCTTTTTTCTTCTCTTTTTTCCTCACACTTTTTTTTTCTTTTTCTTCTCTCTCTTTTTCTTTTTTTTCTTTCCTTTTTCTCTCTTTTTCTCTCTTTTTTTCTCTCTTTTTTTTCTCCCTCTTTCCAAGACAAACAAGATAAGATGCAGATTGGATCAGGCGAAGTTGTGAATGACCTCACCTATGATTATGACAATGAACAACGCGTAGCACGTGGTGGAAATTAAAAGATGGGATGGTGGACAGCGGAAGGGATAATGATGCAGCGGCGGCGTGACTAATGTGAACAGAACTCGAAACTCTAAAGGAACTAGACACTAAGACCAGCAACTGACACGACGATGCAACCGATAATTCAACTATGCAAGCAATGAATAGAAAATTGCAAAGGCTCGATGGCTTGGATAAAGGATGAACAGATCTAACTTTTTGTGGCTTTTGATGGACTGTAGGTATGAATGACGGATGCGATCTAAACTATGAAAAACTGTAAAATCTCACCGAGCAACCTGAAAATCTGATACCACTTGATAGAGGCAAAGGTGTCCCGTCTTTCGATGAGATGGTGGATTTCGCTTTGGTGGAAGTCGACTTTGACGATCCGACTACGAAGCGCGCGAGACGCCGCGCTTAGCAATCGCTAAACCAACTCCGAGAGGTTATTGACCACGCCGAGCACGATCAACCTGACCACGAGGGTCTATTTCCTGCGAGCAAGCGAAGAACAAGCAAGAAACTGAAATTGCAATCTGGATATTGCGAATTTAAGATGAAAGCTTTATTGATCAAGGTGGGGTTCTGTGACGCCTTTGTCTGGTCGTTGAACACAAACGAAGTACGCGAAGTTGCAGCTATGGCGAACTTTTGATCTAAACAAAACCCAAGTCTAAACGGTGCCCTAAGGGCTGTATATATGGAGGAAGAGGGGGTGAATTTCGTGGCCCTTGGTGGAGGGTCCCGAAACTAACCCTATCTCTTGTTTCCCCACACATACGGACTCTAAAAATAGCCTATACTAATGTATTTCGAAATTACATGGGCCTGGCCCAATAATAAGGTGACGCAGCACCTAGAATAGCCTATGGACGAATATTATGAAGTGGCATCTTGTATATTTCGTCCAAGGCTTCATGCACTCCTTATGGTGGCTTCAAAGTCCTGAAATCATCACTTGTAACTCCGTTCTTGATCTCCTTGCGCATGCCATCAACTCCATGTGTGTTCTTGCTCCAATGTTCATCCTTCTCCAAGCTAGGCCCTTCATTTGTAAGCAAAACAAATGTATCCAATTTAGGCAGCATCATATTCTCATGAACATTAGAATCATTACCAAGAAACGAAAGTACCTGGTAATTTAGTTGGCGTGCGCGAGCTCTAGTAATTGGTCCAGTATGTATAGCAGCAGGGGCTGTGGGTGTAACAATGGTATTGATGTCCTCATCACTCTATCAACGAATATGCTTAAGATCGATGTCACCCTTAGTAATGTGATCACGAATAAAATGGTGACGAACTTCAATGTGTTTCGTGCGAGAGTGTTGCACGGGATTGTGTCCAATCTTAATCGCACTCTCATTGTCACAAAGCAAAGGAACATGTCTCACATGTATCCCATAATCCTTAAGCGTTTGTGTCATCCATAGCAACTGAGCACAACACGAACCAGCAGCAATATATTCTGCTTCGGCAGTAGATAATGATACCGAATTTTGTTTCTTGGATGACCAAGATACAAGAGATCGACCGAGAAATTGACACGTACCCGAAGTTGACTTTCTATCAACCCTGTCTCCGGCATAGTCCGAGTCGGAATAGCCAACAAGATCGAAAGAGGCCCTCTTAGGATACCAAATGCCAAAGTTAGGTGTATGTATCAAATATCTCACAATTCTTTTAACAGCTTTAAGATGACACTCCTTAGGGGCTGCTTGATATCGAGCACACATGCATACACTCAACATTATGTCAGGACGAGAAGCACGTAGAGATATAGTAGAGAACCAATCATGGATCGATAAACCTTTTGATCAACAGGTTCTCCATCTTTAGTCAAGTCATTATGTCCACTAGTAGGCATGGGGGTTTTCATACCTTTGCTTTCTTGCATGTTGAACTTCTTGAAGAGATCCTTGGTGTACTTTGTTTGTGAGACAAAGGTACCCTCCTTCGATTGCTTGATTTGCAACCCAAGGAAGAATTTAAGTTCACTCATCATGGACATCTCATACTTCTCCGACATAAGCTTTCCAAACTTCTCACTAAAATGAGGGTTAGTTGAACCAAAGATAATATCATCAACATATATTTGGCACACAAATAGTTCACCATCAACCCTTTTCGTGAATAGCGTCGAGTCTATTTTGCCAATCTCAAATCCTTTTTCAAGAAGAAAGCTAGTCAAGCATTTGTACCAAGCTCTAGGGGCTTGTTTAAGACCATAAAGAGCTTTGTGCAACTTGTAAACATGATTAGGCTTTTAGGATTCACAAATCCGGAGGTTGTTTCACAAATACTTCCTCCTCAATTTCACCATTTAGGAAAGCACTTTTAATGTCCATTTGATAGAGAGTAATATCATGGTGGTTGGCATAAGCAAGAAGAATGCGAATGGACTCAAGTCTAGCAACGGGGGCATAGGTCTCACCATAGTCCATGCCTTCGACTTGTGTGTAACCTTGTGCTACGAGACGAGCCTTGTTGCGGATGACTTGTCCATCTTCATCTTGCTTGTTCAAAACACCCATTTGGTTCCAATGACGTTTTGGTCATCATTGGGCTTCTCTACCAAAGTCCAAACATTGTTCCTCTCGGTTTGTAGCTCTTCGTGCATAGCGTTCACCCAATCCGGGTCTTCAAGCGCTTCTTCTACCTTCATAGGTTCAAGACTAGAAATAAATGAGTAATGCTCACAAAAGTTAGCTAAACGAGTTTTAGAGCGAGTAATTCTCCCGGAGTCGATGTCATTCATCATTTGTTCCACGGGATGATTCTTCTTGACTCTTGCTCGAACTCGTGATAGCTTTTGTTGTGGTCGCGGCTGAGCTTCCTCATCATCCTCTTCTTCTTCTTCTTCTTCATTGTTGTTGGTGTTGTCTTGAGGTGGTGGAGAAGGAGGTTGTGGTGGATCTTCTTGTCGCACTTCCTCATCTTGGTGAGTTCCACTTGTGGAGGCCTCCATGTTGCCTTGAGGTTCATCACTCCGTGAGGTAGGGGGCTCCACATATGTAGATGAGGTACTCTCCTTCACTTCCATGGGACGAATCTTTCCAATGGATAAGTCTTGAATGGCTTCCGATGGGTCCTTGTCTCCTACATCAATAGGCATTTGCTCTACTTGCGAGCCATTAGATTCATCAAACTTCCGTCTACCGTCTCTTCAACCTTTCGGGTGAAATTGTTGTGACACGGTAGGTGTGGGAGTTTGATCCATAACCGAGGAAAAAGCCTTCATGAGTTTTAGGAGCAAATTTAGACCGACGATGCTTATCAAGGATATAGCATTTTGAACCAAAGACACGAAAGTATCCCACTTGGGGTTTGTTACCGGTGAGGAGCTCATATGAAGTCTTGCCGAGGAGCTTGTGAAGATAGAGCCTATTGATAGCATGACAAGCTGTCTCGACGGCTTCACCCCAAAAGTGCTTCGGTGTCTTGTATTCATCAAGCATCGTTCTCGCCATCTCAATGAGCGTTCGGTTCTTCCTCTCAACAACTCCATTTTGTTGAGGTGTGTACGTAGCCGAGAACTCATGTAGAATCCCTTCCTCATCGAGAAAAGAGTCCACATGGGTGTTCTTGAACTCCGTTCCATTGTCGCTCCGAACTTTCTTGATCTTCACCTCGAATTGATTTTGGGCCTTTCTAGCAAAGGTTTTGAAGATTTTCTGAACCTGCGATTTGTCATCAAGGAAAAATACCCACGTAAATCTGGAAAAATCATCAACAATAACTAGACCAAAGGCGTTACCACCAAGGCTTTTGTAAGCATTGGGACCGAAGAGATCCATATGAAGAAGCTCAAGCGGTCTCCTTGTGGTCATGATGTTCTTCACGGGATGACTTCCACCTACTTGTTTTCCTGCTTGACATGCACTACAGAGTCTATCTTTGTCAAAGAAAACATCTTTAACACCAAGAATGTGATCACCTTTGATTAGCTTATCTAGATTACGCATACCAACATGTCCAAGCCTTCTATGCCACAACCAACCTTTAGCAGATTTAGCAATGAAGCAAGTTCTAGGTTGAGCTTTCTTAGTGAAATCGACAATGTATAGGTCACCTCTACGAATACCGGTAAAAACCATGTTATGATTGTCGCGACGAAAAACTTGGCAATCTACTTTGGTGAATAGCACATTGAATCCAAAGTCAGCTAATCTAGACACGGAAAGTAAATTGTATCCAAGTGATTCAACAAGCATGACATTTTTAATGGAGCTATCATGAGATATGGCCACCTTACCAAGGCCAAGTACCTTACCCTTGGAGTTGTCTCCAAAAGTCACGTACTTGCGTGGACCATCGTTCTTTGCAAGCTCTCGAAACATGTCTTCATCTCCGGTCATGTGATCGGTGCATCCACTATCAAGAATCCACTCTTTTCCACCGGATATGTAGTCTCTCAGATTTGCCATAAGATTGAGACTCTTCATGATCTTGTCTAGCTCGGTGTCCGAATCGGAGTAATCGTCATCATGCTCATGCTCATCATCATATTGACCCATAGATAATTCATCATCAATACCTAGGTCAATTTGACAATGACTTGCATCAGTTTTGTCAGAGTGACAATAATCATCGGAATGCAATACAAGAGCATTTCTAATTCGAACATTGATAAAACCGGGATCACCCTTCTTTTCATAAGATCACGAAGCTCAAAGAAGCATTTATCAAAGTTGGGATCATTAGGGCATCATATCAAACTCAATAGTCTTGTATAGAATTTCATCAAGACCTCTCAAAGAGTAGTCCGGATAAAGTTCTTCCAAGAACTTCCACATAGCATAGGCGCACGAAAGTTTGTGACAAGCTCAAGTAAGTTATCGGGCAAACCTCTAATGATGAGATTTACAGTTCTAAGGTTACGAAGCAAATCAAGCTCTTCATCCATAGTAGGGTGCAAGGAGTCAAATGGAGGTACATATGGGGTTTCAACATATTTGCATAAGTTGTACATCTTAAAGATAGCAAGCATTTCAATCCTCCACGAGTTATAGGACACTCCATCAAGAATAGGCACTCTATGACTAACACTCCCAAACGTGAACACGCCCATCTTCCTCCAATGGTGTGCAAACCAAAGCAATGGAGACCAAAGCTCGATACCAATTGTAGGACCGTTGAAGGCAAGAGTGTCTAGAGGGGGGATTAGACTACTCGACAAGATAAAAATATGCCTTTTGATTAGAACAAGTTTTTAGCAAGTTCACAATGAAGATCAAGTCAAGTATCATGCAAGCAAGTCAAGCAACATACTACACATGCAATTCTAGAGTATGGGCAGCGGAAAGTAAATTGCACAAGTAGTAAGGGAGAGATGGAGAAGAGCAAACGCAATTTGGAGACACGGAGATTTTTCTCGTGGTTCCGATAGGTGGTGCTATCGTCAATCCACGTTGATGGAGACTTCAACCCACGGAGGGTAACGGCTGCGAGAGTCCACGGAGGGCTCCACCCACGAAGGGTCCACGAAGAAGCAACCTTGTCTATGCCATCATGGCCTACGTCCACGGAGGACTAGCCTTACTAGGGGTAAATCTTCACGAAGTAGGCGATCTCCTTGCCCTTACAAACTTCTTGGTTCAACTCCACATCTTGACGGAGGCTCCCAAGCGACACCTAACCAATCTAGGAGGCACCACCCTCCAAAAGGTAATAGATGGTGTTGGTGATGATGAACTCCTTGCTCTTGTGCTTCAAATGATAATCTCCCCAACACTCAACTCTCCTCACTGATTTGGCTGTGGTGAAAGAAAGGATTGAGTGGAAAGCAACTTGGGAAGGCTAGAAATCAAGTTTCATATGGTGGGAGTGGAGCAACTTGATCTCAACACAAGGGTAGGTAGTTTTCTTCTCGAAAATGTAAGATAGGAGTGGTAGTTCTTTCTCGATGGCTCTCTCCACGAATGAAGAGGAGGTGGAGGGTATTTATAGCCTCCACACAAAATCCAACCGTTACACACATTTGACCAATCTCGGTCGACTGAAGTTGACAACTCGGTGAGACCGAAAGTTCAAATCTTGTGAGCGTTGGGATTTTCAGTGGGACCGAAATACAATCTCGGTTAGTCCGATTCTTCCAAAGTCTAGGGTTTGCCATTCTCGGTGGGACCGACTTTCTCATCTCGGTGACACCGATTTGAGTACAGAAGGTTACAGAAGGTTGGCAACACTAGTTTCGGTATGACCGAGTTTGGAATCGGAAAATCCGAGATTTCTAGGGTTTGGCTATATGGCTGAGGTGGTTCATCTCGGTGTGACTGAGTTTATGGAATCGGTGGGACCGAGATTACTTATGAGTATATGTTGGAATGAAAGATTGCTGATAGTTTGAGAGATAAATCACTAAGCACTTGAGCAACCAGATCATCATCATAACCTCATCCCCTTTTAATAGTATTGGCTTTCCTAAGGACTCAATGTGATCTTGGATCACTAAACCAAAAATGGAGTCTTGAGCACTTGCCAATCCTTTCCTTAGCATCCTAGGGGTCCACCTTTCCAGTCCTTTTGCCATGCCAGAGTGATTGACTTTCCTGAAACATACTTGATAAAAGCATTAGTCCAACCACAAAGTATGTTGTCATTAATTACCAAAACCACCTAGGGAGCAAATGTGCTTTCAGTAACACCTTTGGACTTGTAGTTTGACTCGGATCTGGTGCAGCGTCAGATTGTTTCGTCCACAACTCAACGCTCCGGACGGATTTTAAGGTGATTCCAACTGTGCTGGAAAGAGCATGAAATCTACTTTCCAACAAAAAAGAATCACCCAATTCGGAGTCCGTATGAAAAGGTTGTTGATGTTTTGAGTCAGGTATGTCTGTGCAGTCCGAATCTGAATCCAGAACGTGAGAGACTTGGACTCTATCTTCTTTTGGTCCAAAAGTGACGTGAGAAGACTTTTTGAACAGCACCTAAACTTCTCCTTTTCCCTTATCTTCATATGTGGATTGTACAAATGTCCCATACACCTGCAATTAGACAAAACACAAAAGTATGTGAAGTATTTTTGTCCTGGATAACATAAATATATTATTGAATAGTTTGCACTAGAAATCACCTGACAAATATGCATGTATGCAATATTTTTGGTCTTATCCAAGGTAGTCATGTCCTCATCAAAGGGGTGGCGGCCAAGGAGGTGGGAGGACGTCCCAAGGCAGCCTAAAACTAACCCTAGGTCGTACAAGGCCAATGGGCCCAAGTGGAGGTGACGTAACACCTTTGGACTTGTAGTTTGACTCGGATTCTGGTGCAGCGTCAGATTGTTTCGTCCATAACTCAAAGCTCCGGACGGATTTTAAGGTGATTCCAATTGTGCTCGAAAGAGCATGAAATCTACTTTCCAACAAAAAAATAATCACCCAATTCGGAGTCCGTATGAAAACGTTGTTGGCGTTTTGAGTCAGGTATGTCTGTGCAGTCTGAATCTGAATCCAGAACGTGAGAGACTTGGACTCTATCTTCTCTTGGCCCAAAAGTGACGTGAGAAGACTTTTTGAACAGCACCTAAACTTCTCCTTTTCCCTTATCTTTATATGTGGATTGTACAAATGTCCCATACACCTGCAATTAGACAAAACACAAAAGTGTGTGAAGTATTTTTGTTCTGGATAACATAAATAGATTATTGAATAGTTTGCTCTAGAAATCACCTGAAAAATATGCATGTATGCAATATTTTTGGCCATATCAAAGGTAGTCATGTCCTCATCACTCAGTCTCAAAGTGAGGATATGGGGTCCTATATATAGAGTTGGGGGCGAAGGGGTACATGGGCTCGGCCCAACACGCGCGCGCAGGCGCTGGCCGGATGATCCGGACGAGGGTCCGGATTATCCGGGCTGGTCCGGATGATCCGGGTGGAGGCCCGGATGAGCCGGAGGGTCGGCTGGTGGTTGCGCAAGGCCGGATGTCCGGCTGGAGGTCCGGACGTCCGGGCCAGGTCCGGATGATCCGGGACTGGGTCCAGATGATCCGGCTTCAGAGTGGAGCTTCTGTTGCCTTCGGTCGAATTAGCCGGATCGTCCGGACCGGGGTCCGGATCGTCCGGCCACCCTGGTCCTTGGTGCCTTTTCCTCTCCGTCTTCTCGCATGTCTTCCGCGTCCGGTTCTCCTTGCCTCCTTGCTTCTTCATGGTTGACTCCTTGGTACCTGAGTATGCATAGCGTTTCCGTTTGAGGTAGTAACCATGTCTCATGTGAATCGAAAGGGAATTGTGAGAGGAGCAATGTCACCTCGGTTTCAAGAGCTCTTGCACGTGCTCGAGTCATCGGTCCTTGTGGTGTTGGAGGTGTTGATGTAGAGTCCATGGGGATGATGGAAGGATGCTCCGCATCAGATGGCCATGGTGGAATATGATGCACCCCCCACATGGTTCCATCAAGATGAAGATGACCACCATTTGGTCTTTCCCACCTCATCTACACCACTTGAGTGGAATGAAAAAGGTAACATAGGTGAAGGTGATGCTCTAGTCCCACTAGTGGACATTCTTGACATTGATTGCTTGCATGATGTTGATCCACCTAGTACCTTGCTTCATTCTAGTATGATTTCCCCATGTGATGATTTGCCCATTTATGATGAGTACGATGATTCTCATGTGGAGTCTATTAGTTGTGATGCCATGTTACATAGGATTTCTTGTGACAATTCTTTAGGTCACAACATTTTTGCTAATCCGCTTGACTTGTCATATGCTATGCATGAGATCCATCATATGTCTTATTTGCAATCTCTTCATCGTGACTATGCATATGCCATTAAAATAAATCCAATTTGCACATATGGCATAGATGACAAGCCCATGGCTATTGGCATTTGTTTTTCTTGTGATGATATTGATATGCTCCCTTTGCATCATTTATGATGCGGAGCATCCTTCCATCATCCCCATGGACTCTACATCAACACCTACAACACCACAAGGACCGATGACTCGAGCACGTGCAAGAGCTCTTGAGACCGAGGTGACATCACTCCTCTCACAACTATCCTTCGATTCACATGAGACATGGTTACTACCTCAAACGGAAACTCTATGCATACTCAGGCACCAAGGAGTCGACCATGAAGAAGCTGGGAAGCAAGGAGAATCAGAAGCAGAAGACATGCGTGAAGACGGAGAGGAGAAAGCCACAAGTACCAGGGAGGCCGGACGATCCGGACAGAGCCCGGATGATCCGGACCCCGGTCCGGACGAACCGGCTAACTCCACCGAAGGCAACAGAACCTCCGCGCTGAAGCCGGATCATCCGGACCCAGGCCCGGATCATCCGGACCCCGCCCGGACGTCCGGACCCCCAGCCGGACATCCGGCCCGTCGCCGCCACCAGCCGACCCTCCGGCTCATCCGGGACTCCACCCAGATCATCCGGACCGGTCCGGATCATCCGGAGCCTCATCCGGATCATCCGGCCAGCGCCTGTGCGCGCGTGTTGGGCTGAGCCCATGTACCCCTTCGCCCCAGACTCTATATATAGGACCCCCTCTCCTCACTTTGAGACTTAGCATTGGATTAGCTCATATTTGTGTGTGAGAGCCTTTGCTCATCCACCGGTACTTCTCCACGGAGATCAGGACCTCCGTCTAGGAGAAGATCCATCGGATTCAAGACCCCTATACGGGAAGATCCCCTCGTGGATTCAAGACCTCCTCTCGGAGAAGAACGGCTACCTTGTATCTTTCCTTTGTTGATTTTGGACCATGTATCACTCGTGCTTCGATGATCTAGACCTTGTGTGATCGATTCCTTGTTGGTTGAGTGTTCCTCCCTCGTTTTCCTCGTGTTTCCCCTCGTGCTTCCGCGTGTTCTTCGTGTTTCCTCCGTAGGATCCCCTCCAAACGTGAAAGATCGACGAATTAGGGTTCCACCCTACATCATATGGTATCATGAGCCACGTTGATCACGTTTTTGGAGCCCCTACCTCGTGATTTCTAGCTTGATTTTGTTGTTTTCGTCCTAAAAACCCGAAAATCCCCACAAAAATACCCCCAAAATTTTTGTGATTTGTTAGTTTTGATGATGTTTTGTTGTTTTTGATCCGTGGATTCGGTGTGTAACTCGTGGATCTTGTGTTTCCCCACCTTCTTCCCCTCGAAATCCACCCAAAATCCCTGAAATCATCAAATTCCACCCCATTTTCGTGTTCTTCCCGAGCCATTCCCGTGCGTGGTTGACCTGCCCGGATCATCCGGACCAAGTCCCGGATCATCCGGACTCGCCGGATCATCCGGCTCCTGGTCCGGATCATCCGGCTTCCTCTGCCGACACTGCAATTCTGCAGTTCTCCTCCACCACCACTACCACCCACACATACATACACCCTAACCACCCCATCCACCACCACTTCCATTTGCAAAACCCCAAGACACAACCTCCGTACTTACATTCGAAGTTGAGTTCGACAATTTGAGTGAGATTTCCGTGTCCTTTTGTGTTTCGGCTATCTAGGCGCGGTGTGACATCAACAACAAATGCTCACTTTGGTCGGCTACTCATCTTCGCTACGGACGGTAACATCGACGATATCTTTGTCATACCTTGCAATTGCATTGATAGCCATCACATACCATCTTTTGCGTTGCTTACCCACCGAGACTAGCCATTGAGTATTGCCGGCAACGTGACTTGTGCACATTAGTTGCATACACCATATCATACATACCTTTGAGGTGAATATCTCGGAATCAACTTGTGTGTCACAAAGTTGTCATCGCATACACAATTGCTATCTTAGTTCGCATCATACAACATTAAGATTGTCACATAAGATCATCTTGGATCATTGCACCGATATACCATACATATAGTATACTTGGGATAGAGATCGTTGCATTTTTGCCTAGTAGGTTGTGCACAAGCTCCGTATCCGCCTATTGTGCAATCGTGCTAGCGTCTCTCTAGTATTGTGCAACAAGAGCATTTTCGTGGATTCCACATTTTGGCTCACTTTTGGTTTGCACAATCCCATTTATCTATTTGCGTGTGTGTTTCCGTGTACCACTACTTGCTTGGTCTACTTGTTGCATATGCGAATTTGCGAATCTTCTTCAACATTTTTGAGTCAAGCTAACGATTGCAATCAATTTTGTGCCACCATCCTAACCAAGCTCCACCAAAAGCTTTTACTTGTGTAGGTGTGAGAATCGACAAGGATCGGTACCAATAGTGCTATTTCATTGTCCGCATTTGTGTGAACTTGATTCATCTTCAACTTCGGTCAAAGGTACATTGGTATTCATTCTTCTCTTTCTACCACTCACAATTTGCTTGAAATGATGGATAGGCCAAGTTCTTCTACAAATCCACTCTTCATCGAGCAAGACGACGACATGTCATCATCGTCACCAAGAGCCACCTCTTTGGCGCGCGCGAGCTCTCCATCAAGAGCAACAAGCAATGAGCGAACGCATCGACAACCTCTCCACCGACTTGCGACTCTCCGAGAAACGTACACGCGATTACTTCGACAACAAACTCGACGCGCACAAGAAAGAGAACGATGCAAGAATGGACGTAATAGAGGCTGGGGTGTCCCGTCTTTCGATGAGATGGTGGATTTCGCTTTGGTGGAGGTCGACTTTGACGATCCGACTACGAAGTCTTGAGGACGTCGCGCTTTAGCAATCGCTAAACCAACTCCGAGAGGTTATTGACCACGCCGAGCACGATCAACCTGACCACGAGGGTCTATTTCCTGCGAGCAAACGAAGAACAAGCAAGAAACTGAGATTGCAATCTGGATATTGCGAATATAAGATGAAAGCTTTATTGATCAAGGTGGGGTTCTGTGGCGCTTTGTCCAGTCGTTGAACACAAACGAAATGCACGCGAAGTTGCAGCTATGGCGAACTTTTGATCTAAACAAAACCCAAGTCTAAACGGTGCCCTAAGGGCTGTATATATGGAGGAAGAGGGGTGAATTTCGTGGCCCTTGGTGGAGGGGTCCAAACTAACCCTATCTCTTGTTTCCCCACACATACGGACTCTAAAATAGCCTATACTAATGTATTTCGAAATTACATGGGCCTGGCCCAATAATAAGGTGACGCAGCACCTAGAATAGCCTATGGACGAATATTATGAAGTGGCATCTTGTATATTTCGTCCAAGGCTTCATGCACTCCTTATGGTGGCTTCAAAGTCCTGAAATCATCACTTGTAACTCCGTTCTTGATCCCCTTAGCATGCCATCAACTCCATGTGTGTTCTTGCTCCAATGTTCATCCTTCTCCAAGCTAGGCCCTTCATTTGTAAGCAAAACAAATGTATCCAATTTAGGCAGCATCATATTCTCATGAACATTAGAATCATTACCATGAAACGAAAGTACCGGTAATTTAGTTGGCGTCTTGTGAGCTCTAGTAATTGGTCCAAGATGTATAGCAGCAGGGCTGTGGGTGTAACAATGGTATTGATGTCCTCATCATCCTCCCCTTCTTGAAATGAAGTCGTCCTCGACGGCAGCTCATCTTCCTCACCCAAATATGGCTTCAAATCTGCAATGTTAAAAGTGGGACTAACCCCAAAATCTGCAGGCAGCTCAAGTTTATATGCATTATCATTTACTTTCTCCAACACCTTAAAGGGACCAGCAGCACGTGGCATTAGCTTTGATTTGCGCAAATCAGGAAATCTATCCTTACGCAAATGTAACCAAACAAGATCTCCGGTGCAAACACAACATGTTTTCTACCCTTATCTCCAGCAAGTTTATATTTAGCATTCATACGCTCAATGTTTTCCTTAGTTAACTCATGCATTTTTAAAATCAATTCAGCACGTTCTTTAGCATCAAAATTAACCTTCTCCGAAGATGGAAGAGGCAACAAATCAATTGGTGCACGAGGTAGGAAACCATACACAACTTCAAAAGGGCACATCTTAGTAGTAGAATGCAATGAACGATTATAAGCAAATTCAATATGAGGCAAGCATTCCTCCCACATTTTCTTATTATTCTTTAGAACAGCCCTAAGCATAGTAGACAATGTTCTATTGACTACTTCTTTTGTCCATCAGTTTGGGGGTGACAAGTAGTACTAAAAGCAGTTTAGTCCCCAACTTAGCCCATAAACATCTCCAAAAGTGGCTAAGAAATTTAGTATCACGATCTGAAACAATAGTATTTGGCACACCATGCAAGCGAATAATTTCACGAAAGAACAAATCAGCAACATTGACAAGATCATCGCTTTTTGACATGGTATAAAGTGTGCCATTTTCGAGAATCTATCCACGACAACAAATATGCTATCCTCCCTTCTTTGTTCTAGGTAAACCTAAAACAAAGTCCATAGATATATCCTCCCAAGGAACACTAGGTACAGGCAAAGGCATATATAAACCATGAGGATTTAGTCGTGACTTAGCTTTTTGACATGTAG
Organism: Aegilops speltoides; assembly: GCA_021437245.1. NCBI lineage: Eukaryota > Viridiplantae > Streptophyta > Magnoliopsida > Poales > Poaceae > Aegilops > Aegilops speltoides. Next base: position 244,789,348 of record CM038146.1, read on the forward strand.
TGCAGCGAGCAATAAAACGCTCAACATCCGTCCTCATCTTTGGCCAAAAGAAATGTGTAGCAAGTACGTCCTCCGTCTTCTTCACGCCAAAGTGTCCCATTAGTCCTCCTCCATCGCCTCCTGCAACAACAAAAGACGAACGGAGCTAGCTGGAATGCATAGCTTGTTAGCACGAACACAAATCCATCATTAACGACAAACTTGTTCCATGTTCTTCCTTCTTTACAATTCTGCAATACATCTTTAAAATCAGCATCATGCACATATTGATCTTTGATGGTCTCCAAACCAAATATTTTGAAGTCAAGTTGTGAAAGCATAGTATAGCGATTTAGACAATGCATCAGCAATAACATTTTCTTTACCCTTCTTGTGTTTAATGACATAAGGAAAGTCTCAATGAATTCAACCCATTTAGCATGTCTACGATTCAGTTTAGCTTGACTTTTAATATGTTTCAAAGATTCATGATCGAATGTATAACAAATTCTTTGGGCCATAAATAATGTTGCCATGTTTCTAAAGTCCTAACAAGAGCATATAATTCTTTATCATAAGTAGAGTAATTCAGACTAGGCCCATTCAATTTTTCGTAAAAGTATGCAACAGGTTTGCCATCTTGTAATAACACACCTCCTAATCCAATTCCACTAGCATCACATTCAAGCTCAAAAGTCTTATTAAAATCAGGAAGTTGGAGTAAAGGAGCATGTGTCAACTTAGCTTTCAATACCGTGAAGGCTTCTTCCTGTGCGGTACCCCAAACAAAAGGCACATCCTTCTTTGTAAGCTCGTTGAGAGGTGCAGCAATGGTGCTGAAATCTCTCACAAAACGCCTATAGAAACCAGCGAGGCCAAGGAAACTCCTCACTTGTGTGACCGTTTTGGTCTGCGGCCAACTCTCAATAGCTTCAACCTTGGCTTTATCAACTTCAATTCCCTGTGGAGTAACAACATAGCCAAGAAAAGATACTCGGTCGGTGCAAAAGGTGCACTTCCCAAGGTTACCAAACAAACGTGCATCACGTAGAGCATTAAAAACAGCACGTAAATGTTCCAAATGTTCTTCCAAAGATTTGCTATAAATCAGTATATCATCAAAATAGACTACCACAAATCGTCCAATGAAAGCACGTAAAACTTCGTTCATTAATCTCATGAAAGTACTAGGTGCATTAGTTAACCCAAAAGGCATGACTAACCACTCATATAATCCAAACTTAGTTTTAAATGCTGTTTTCCATTCATCTCCCAATTTCATACGAATTTGATGGTATCCACTACGCAAATCAACTTTGGAGAATATTGTAGAGCCACTCAATTCATCAAGCATATCATCTAGCCTAGGAATAGGGTGACGATAACGAATAGTAATATTATTAATGCCTCTACAATCAACACACATACGTGGCGTACCATCCTTTTTCGGTACTAGAATAATAGGAACAGCACAAGGACTAAGGGATTCGCGATATAACCTTTGTCGAGCAGCTCCTGTACTTGACGATAATCTCCTTCGTCTCCTCTGGATTGGTACGGTATGGTGCACGGTTGGGTAATGATGCACCGAATTAAGTCAATTTGATGCTCAATCCCTCGAATAGGTGGTAATCCGGTGGCACGTCTTGTGGAAAGACGTCGTGAACTCTGCAAAATGTTAGTGACAGCAGGGGCAAAGAGGAAGGCACGTCCTCGAATGAAAATAATGCCTCTTTGCACACAAAAGCATAGCAAACAGATTTGCTAAAATCTAACTCATCAATATCAGATTTGGTGGCAAGTAAACATGCACTTTTCAATTTAATTTCGAAGCAACAGAGATGATTTATTATTAGGCTTCATGTGTTGCTCAAATTCTTTTGCCACAATCTGATTTTCACTCTTATTTTTCTCCTGTTTTGCTTTATTAGCTCTATTAATATCATCTTTCAAAATGGACTCGGGAGTCATAGGAAGCAAAGTAATATTTTTATCCTTATGAACAAGAGTATACTGATTGTTTCTACCATGGTGTACAGAATTTTTATCAAATTGCCATGGTCTACCAAGTAACAAGGAACATGCTTGCATAGGTACCACATCACAATCAACATAATCAGCATATGTAGAGATACTAAAATGCACACGAACAATGACGTGTTACCTTCACCTTACCGCTGTTGTTGAACCATTGGATGTAGTAAGGATGTGGATGTGGTCTTGTGGTGAGAGATAGCTTCTCCACCATCTCCATGCTAGCCAAGTTGTTGCAGCTCCTCCATCTATGATGACGCTAATAGAACGCTCCTTCACAACTCCTTTGTATGGAACAAATTATGCCTCTGATTTTGCTCAGCTTGTGTAACCTGCACACTCAAAACACGTTGAGCAACTAAACATTCATACCACAAGATCTTCAGAGCCATGTATTGTGTCTCATGATCGAATCATCTCCACCATGTTCCTCATGTGTAATAAGAGCCAAAGTCTCCTCATCATAGTCACTAGCGGACTCATACCCACCATCCTCCGTAGCAATCATCACATGCTGAGATTTGCATTCTCTCATAAAATGTCCTCTTCCCTTACAACGACGACAAATAATATCACTTGTGTGCCCTGTTGACGCCATGGAAGAAGAGCTCATGCAGGCCAGCAGGTGTGCTCTTGGCGAGATAGTGGTGGTTGTGCTCCTTTCTTGTATCACGGTTGGAGGTGGCACCAAGGAGGTGATGGTGCAAAGGAAGTAGATGATGCACGTGGTGTCCATGATGAAGGTCGACTGCAGAAAAGTTAGTGCGCGCCAATGTCATCGATCCTGCACTTCACGCTCAGCTTTACAAGCAAGATGGAATAAACGAGTGATATTATTATAATCCTTATAGTCTAGAATGGTCTGAATCTCTATTTAATCCACCCAGAAAACGTGCAAGCATAGCTTCATTCTCCTCAACAATACCACATCTAATCAAGCCAGTTTGTAATTCCCGATAATATTCTTCTACAGAATTTTTCCTTGTCTTAAGCGCTGCAATTTTAGAAGTAATTCACGTTGATAATATGGTGGAACCCAACGAGTACGCATAGCAGTTTTCAAAGCAGCCCAAGTAGCTGGAACAGGATATAATCTACAATGTTCAGACCACCAAACACATGCAAAGCTAGTGAAAGCACAAACAGCAGCAGAACACGTCTCTCCTCGGGATATTGTAAACATGTAAATCGTTGTTCAGTTTCTAACTCCCAAGTAAGATATATATCAGAACATATCTACCCTCAAATGGTGGAATATTCAATTTCAGTTTAGGGAGATGGTCATGATCTCGTACTGAGGGGAGCCCTAACATTGCCATTATTTGCATGTGGGCGACCTGGTGGTTGTGGTGCTGGTGGTTGCACGTAGTTCGATGTTGATCAACCTCATCCTCGTAATCTCCCATATAATCATCCTCGTCGGTACCAAAGCAGCAGATGGCGAGCCAGAGAAGCACCAACAGCGAGCAGCGGCACCAGAATTTTGTCCTGGCTCAATAGGAACACGCTGAGCTCGTCCATACTGATTCGGAAGGGCGTAGTTGTTGTCGTTGCAGAGGTGCGATAGGTGCAGCCGGCGGTGGTTGTGGAAAACGTCGAGCAATTCATCAAACTTGCTATCAAGCTTTGTTTCAAACGTCTTCTCAATGCCATCTATCTTCTCCATGGCCTCGTCAAATCTGTTTACCACGTCTTGCACCTGTCCAATCATCATTTGCTTGAAACTTATCATGTAGCTGTTTGTTCGTCGGTTCTCCCAATCAGTCTCATCGGCTTGTGATCCTACCATGGTTAGCAGCAAATAGAAACACACAAGAATATGATCCTCTGAGACTACTAAGAAGTGGTGGTGGTGTATCACAAACCCGTCAAGCAAATCTCAAATTCTTACCAGTTCTTACCCAGCAGCAGGTGGTGATCGGCAACCGTTGTAGTCAAAACTCTCAAAGCTTGGATATAGCGATTACGAGGGAGAATCAAACGCACGACGTAGATGTATGTAGAGCTGGGAAGGCTTATGATATGGTAGCAAAAATGTCAAGAATAATCAATTCAGAGATGCAAAGTTGAATAAACGCTCAACGACGCAGATCTTGTCTTGGTCCTAGGCTAGACCGTGCTAGAGACACGAGCCTAGAACACTAACAAAATCACGGCGCTGCACGTAAACAAGGGAGGAGCACACTCTGAATTTTTTTTCTCTTTTTTTTTTTTTTTTTGCACTTTTTTTTGCTCCGCAACAAATTTTTTTTTCGAAAGTCTACAAATGGTCTAAAAACTGCCTAGCCAGAATTTTCCAGACTTAGTTTTCTTGGAAACTGGAACTATTTTTCTTCTGCGGATGGCTTGGAAGTTGGGGAGTCCTCTCGCTGTCACGACTTCGGAGTATCGCGTGATCTGGAAATCGAGAACAATGCAACAATTCTGGACTCGGACTAGGACTGGTGGCGGAGATGAATCTGGTGGAACTTCGGATCGGTGGCGGAGATGAATCTGGTGGAACTCGGACCGGTGGCGGAGATGAATCTGGTGGAACTCGAACTGGTGGCGGAGATGAATCTGATGGAACTCTGACTGGTGGCGGATATATGTTGCGGTGGACTCGGATGGGCGTGATGGCGGCGGATATGTGGTGGCGATATGGATTCGGATTGGCGGTGAATATGTGGTGGTGGTATATGGCAGCGGCGGCGTGACAACCTTTGTGAATGTAACTCAAACTCTAAAAGACTAGACGCTAAGACCAGCAACTTGACACGACGATGCAACCGCAAATTCAACAAAGCAAATACGAGAAAAGATTATGCAAAGGCTCAGATTGGTTCGACGGGATAACTAACCCTAATTTTTTTGGCTTTTTCGTGGACTATAGGTATGAAGAACAGACTCGATCTAAACTACGAAAACTGTAAAATCTCACCGAGCAACCTGGAAATCTGATACCACTTAATAGAGGCTGGGGTGTCCGTCTTTCGATGAGATGGTGGATTTCGCTTTGGTGGAAGTCGACTTTGACGATCCGACTACGAAGCGTCGCGAGGACGTCGCGCATATAGCAATCGCTAAACCAACTCCGAGAGGTTATTGACCACGCCGAGCACGATCAACCTGACCACGAGGGTCTATTTCCTGCGAGCAAACGAAGAACAAGCAAGAAACTGAGATTGCAATCTGGATATTGCGAATATAAGATGAAAGCTTTATTGATCAAGGTGGGGTTCTGTGGCGCCTTTGTCCAGTCGTTGAACACAAACGAAATGCGCGAAGTTGCAGCTATGGCGAACTTTTGATCTAAACAAAACCCAAGTCTAAACGGTGCCCTAAGGGCTGTATATATGGAGGAAGAGGGGTGAATTTCGTGGCCCTTGGTGGAGGGGTCCAAACTAACCCTATCTCTTGTTTCCCCACACATACGGACTCTAAAAATAGCCTATACTAATGTATTTCGAAATTACATGGGCCTGGCCCAATAATAAGGTGACGAAGCACCTAGAATAGCCTATGGACGAATATTATGAAGTGGCATCTTGTATATTTCGTCCAAGGCTTCATGCACTCCTTATGGTGGCTTCAAAGTCCTGAAATCATCACTTGTAACTCCGTTCTTGATCCCCTTAGCATGCCATCAACTCCATGTGTGTTCTTGCTCCAATGTTCATCCTTCTCCAAGCTAGGCCCTTCATTTGTAAGCAAAACAAATGTATCCAATTTAGGCAGCATCATATTCTCATGAACATTAGAATCATTACCATGAAACGAAAGTACCGGTAATTTAGTTGGCGTCTTGTGAGCTCTAGTAATTGGTCCAGTATGTATAGCAGCAGGGGCTGTGGGTGTAACAATGGTATTGATGTCCTCATCAGGACGAGATCCGTGCCTTGTTGGTGAACCGGCGTACTTCTACCTCTTCACACTCAAGACGGAGCCACTCAAGTCGCCACTCCGACGACTCCTTCTCCGACACAAGTACATCGTCATCGAACATTCTTCGTCGAGCCGCGCGTCAAGACCGTCATGCATCTCGCAACCCGCTTCACGACAAGAATCTCCAAGAGCAAGTTGATAAAGAAGCTCCTCATCCTCAATCGAGCCAAATGGCGTTTGCTCAAGCTCAAGAACGACAACGTCTTCGTCACCAACAAGAACAAGAACGAGCGCGCCTACACCAAGAGCAACAAGATGCCGAAGCTCAACGTCTTCAACAACAACAACGCTGAAGCACAAGCTCTTGAGGCGAACGCGCCTTCAAGCATCAAGTCGAGCTCTCGCCAACCGCAATCGCGAAAGGTGCAATCAAGAGGAAGCACTTCGAGAAGAAATACAAGAGAGGAACTACCATCAACATGCGCAACGTCAAGCCCAACAAGCTCCTCCACAAGCTCCTCAAGCTCAACCTCACCCTCAAGGTCAACAAGAGCAAGTCGATCATGGACTTCCTCCTTGCCAAGGGCAACATGAGGATGATTACCCTCCACGTCAAGAACGTCATCATCAACATCGACCTCAAAACAATGAAGAACATCGCTATGGCAAGCTCAAGTTCACAATGCCCAAGTTCAATGGAACCAATGATCCCGAAGAGTACCTCTCATGGGCATTGAAGGTCGACAAAATCTTTCGTTTGCACAACTATGAGGAAGAGAAGAAGATCGCTATGGCATCACTTGAGTTCCAACACTATGTGCTCATATGGTGGGAACAAATCCTTGAGCGCCGACAAGCAAGAGGTGAACCTCCAATCACCACTTGGGCTCAAATGAAGGATGTCATGCGAGCACGCTTTGTGCCCACCTACTACAACCGTGATCTCTTCAAGAAGCTACAACTCCTCAAGCAAGGAACAAAGAGTGTTGAAGAATACTACAAAGAAATGGAGATTGCCATGATTCGAGCCAATGTCAAGGAAGATGATGAGCAAACAATGGCATGATTCTTGAATGGACTCAACCATCCCATCAAGATGATTGCCGACTTCCAACCCTACTCCAACCTCATTGAGCTCGTGCACCAAGCTACAAAGGCGGAACGACAAGTGCAAGATGACTTCAAGTACGCCAAGTACTCATCCAAGACATACAGCCTCTCCAACAACCAAGCTTCAACAACTACTCCAACTTCGACATCAACCAAGCCTTTTCCAAGCAACGACGACAAGTCAAGTTACAAGAAAACTTCTACAAGTTCAAGTCGTCCTCCTCCTACTACAAGCAACTACAAGCGCGTGCTTCATCATCTACTCCAACCGATGAGACCGTCAAGACAAGCTCCTTCAAGTGTTTTACTTGCGGCGGCCGAGGCCACAAGTCATATGAATGCACCAACAAGCGTACCATGATACTCAACGACGATGGCACCTACGACTCAATGAGTGAAGATGAAATGGACGCTATTGAGCAAGTGGCGATGCACCGGCGCATCAACGAGGATGAAGATGATCAAGTCTTTTGTGATGAATATACAAGCCCCGCTCTTGTTGTCTCCAAAGTCTTGACACTTCAACATCACCAAGAAGAAGACCAACGATGCCACATCTTCCACACAAAGGCCGGCATCAATGGGAGATCCGCAAGGTCATCATAGATGGAGGTAGTTGCCACAACTTAGCAAGCGAAAAACTATGCTCCAAGCTACATTGGTCAAGAAGAAGCATCCGCAACCATACAAGGTTCAATGGCTAAGTGACTCCGGCACTATACGAGTTGAGCATACGGTCCAAGTATCCTTCAAAATCGGTGCATACGAGGACACTTTGGAGTGTGATGTGGTCCCAATGACCGTTGGCCACCTCCTCCTTGGTCGGCCATGGCAATTCGACCGTGGTGTCTACCACAATGGGCGTACAAACCACTATAGCTTCAAGATGAAAGGCAAAGAATATGTTTTACGACCCATGTCTCCTAGTCAAGTGATTGCCGACAAACAAGCCACCAACCAAAGAGAGAAGAGTGAGAAAGTGAGCCACCAAAAAGTGAGTGAGAGCCACAAGCCAAATTTGAGTGCCTCTTCGCCTAGAGAGAAAAACCTCATACTATTCGCCACCAAACATGAGATGAGAGAAGTGTGTGAGAACCCATCGAGTGTGATGCACTTTGTCCTCGTGTGCAAGGATGGAGAACCACAAACTAACACCACTCATGAGCTACCTTTGGTGTTTCAATCTCTTTTGCAGGAATTTCAAGATGTTTTTCCCGATGCGCTACCTCCGGGTCTACCTCCTCTTCGAGGCATTGAGCATCGAATCGACCTCATCCCCGGAGCGCCACTTCCAAACAAAGCTCCCTACCGTGTCAATCCCGAAGAAACCAAGGAGATTCAACGGCAAGTACAACAACTACTCGACAACGGTCATGTACGTGAAAGCTTAAGCCCTTGTGCCGTGCCCGTTATACTTGTGCCTAAGCCCGATGGAAGTTTCCGCTTGTGCTCCGATTGTAGACCCATAAATGTTATCACCGTGCGCTATAGGCATCCCATTCCTCGCTTAGATGATATGCTTGATGAACTTAGTGGAGCCAACTTTTCTCAAAATTGATCTTAAAAGTGGCTATTATCAAATCCGCATTCATGAGGGTGATGAATGGAAAACTGCTTTCAAAACAAAATGTGGCTTATATGAATGGTTGGTTATGCCTATGGGTTTGTCGGAGGCTCCCGGAACTTTTGTGCGTCTTATGCATCATGTACTTCGCCCATACATTGGAATATTTGTTGTGGTTTACTTCGATGACATTCTTGTGTTTAGCAAAACCATGAAAGAGCATCTTGATCACGTTAAGCTTGTTTTGCAAACACTTCGAAAGGAAAGTCTTTATGCCAACTTGAAGAAATGCACTTTTGGAGTTGACAAAGTGGTTTTCTTGGGTTTCGTTGTCTCCTCCAAGGGTGTCCATGTTGATGAAACTAAAATCAAAGCAATTAAAACTTGGCCCCAACCCACCAATTTGCAACAAGTGCGAAGTTTCCCTGGTCTTGCAGGTTTTTATCGCCGCTTTGTGAAAAACTTTAGCACTATTGCAGCCCCTTTGCATGCTTTGAGTAAGAAGAATACTCCTTTTGTTTGGGGACCTTTGCAATCAAACGCTTTTGATGAGCTCAAGTCTTTGCTTACTCATGCTCCAATTCTTGCTTTGCCCAATTTTGACAAAACTTTTGAGGTCCATTGTGATGCAAGTGGTACCGAATTGGCGGAGTTTTAATGCAAGAAAACGAGTCATTGCTTATTTTAGTGAAAAACTCTCCGTGCTCAACTTAACTATCCTGTATGACAAAGAATTGTATGCTTTAGTGCGTGTGCTAAATGTTTGGGAACATTATCTTAGACCTCATGAGTTTGTCATCCATACCGATCATGAAACGCTTAAGTACTTAAAAGGTCAAACTAAATTGAACAAGCGTCATGCCAAATGGAGTGAATTTATTGAATCTTTTCCATATGTGATAAAGTACATTAAGGGCAAAGAAAATGTAGTTGCCGATGCACTTTCACGCATATGCACGCTTGTCACCCAACTTGAGTTGAATGTTATTGGCTTTGAGCACATCAAAGATTTATATGCTAGTGATCCATCTTTTGCACCTCATTATGCTAAATGTTTGACGCATACATCTTGGGAACAATATTACCTCAAGGATAGTTATCTTATGAGAGCTAACAAACTTTGCATACCCGAGTCTTCTCTTCGTTTGTTACTTTTGCAAGAGGCTCATGGAGGTGGACTCATGGGACATTTTGGACGCGACAAGACCTTCGCCACGCTCTCCAAGAACTACTTTTGGCCCAAGATGTTTTGAGACGTTTCACGCTTCACCACCCGATGCTCTACATGCCGCAAAGCTAAGTCAAAAGCTCAATCTCATGGTCTTTACATGCCTCTTCCAATTCCATATCAACCTTGGGAAGACATTAGCATGGACTTTGTACTTGGTTTGCCTAGAACTCAAAATGGAAAGGATTCCGTGTTTGTGGTTGTAGATCGATTTTCTAAGATGGCACACTTTATTCCTTGCAACAAGCTAGACGATGCTTCACATATTGCAAATCTCTTTTGTAGGGAAATCTTGCGCCTTCATGGAGTACCAAAGTCAATCGTCTCCGACCACGACGTCAAGTTCTTGAGTTACTTTTGGAAGACTCTTTGCGCCAAGCTCGGCATCAAGCTCATGTTCTCATCCGCATACCATCCTCAAACCGACGGCCAAACAGAGGTGACGAACCGGACGCTCTCCACTCTGCTTCGCGTGTTGATCAAGAAGAACATCAAGGAGTGGGAGACATGTTTACCCATCGCCGAGTACGCCTACAACCGCACAAGACATTCAACGACCGGCAAGTCCCCCTTCGAGGTCGTCTACGGCTTCAACCCATTGTCCCCATTGGACATCCTACCTCTACCTCTACAAGAGCGCACCAACCTCGATGCAAGTGATCGTGCAAGCTACATCAAGAAGATGCATCAAGATACAAGAAACACCATCGAGCGCCAAGCACAACGACTAGCGACCAAGCTCAACATCAACAAGCAACCCATGATCTTCAACAAAGGCGATCTAGTGTGGCTACACCTTCGCAAGGAACGCTTCCCCAACGAACGCAAGTCCAAACTTCTACCTCGAGCCGATGGACCCTTCAAGGTGTTAGCACGCTACAACAACAACGCCTACAAGCTCGACCTACCAAGCGACAAGTACAACGTGAGCGACACATTCAACGTCAAAGACCTCTCGCCTTTCCATGGTGATGAAGAACTAGATCCGAGGTCGGATCCTTTCGAAGGGAGGGGATATGATGCGGAGCATCCTTCCATCATCCCCATGGACTCTACATCAACACCTACAACACCACAAGGACCGATGACTCGAGCACGTGCAAGAGCTCTTGAGACCGAGGTGACATCACTCCTCTCACAACTATCCTTCGATTCACATGAGACATGGTTACTACCTCAAACGGAAACTCTATGCATACTCAGGCACCAAGGAGTCGACCATGAAGAAGCTGGGAAGCAAGGAGAATCGAAGCGAAGACATGCGTGAAGACGGAGAGGAGAAAGCCACAAGTACCAGGGAGGCCGGACGATCCGGACAGAGCCCGGATGATCCGGACCCCGGTCCGGACGAACCGGCTAACTCCACCGAAGGCAACAGAACCTCCGCGCTGAAGCCGGATCATCCGACCCAGGCCCGGATCATCCGGACCCGCCCGGACGTCGCGGACCCCAGCCGGACATCCGCCCGTCGCCGCCACCAGCCGACCCTCCGGCTCATTCGGGACTCCACCCGGATCATCCGGACCGGTCCGGATCATCCGGACCCTCGTCCGGATCATCCGGCCAGCGCCTGTGCGCGCGTGTTGGGCTGAGCCCATGTACCCCTTCGCCCCAGACTCTATATATAGGACCCCCTCTCCTCACTTTGAGACTTAGCATTGGATTAGCTCATATTTGTGTGTGAGAGCCTTTGCTCATCCACCGGTACTTCTCCACGGAGATCAGGACCTCCGTCTAGGAGAAGATCCATCGGATTCAAGACCCCTATACGGGAAGATCCCCTCGTGGATTCAAGACCTCCTCTCGGAGAAGAACGGCTACCTTGTATCTTTCCTTTGTTGATTTTGGACCATGTATCACTCGTGCTTCGATGATCTAGACCTTGTGTGATCGATTCCTTGTTGGTTGAGTGTTCCTCCCTCGTTTTTATGGTGCACGGTTGGTAATGATGCACCGAATTAAGTCAATTTGATGCTCAATCCTCTAATAGGTGGTAATCCGTTGGCACGCCTTGTGGAAAGACGCCGTGAACTCCTCGCAAAATGTTAGTGACAGCGAGGGGCAAAGAGGAAGGCACGCCTCGAATGAAAATAATGCCTCTTTGCACACAAAAGCATAGCAAATAGATTTGTTAAAATCTAGCTCATCAATATCAGATTTGGTGGCAAGTAAACATGCACTTTTCAATTTAATTTCGAAGCACAAAAGAGATGGTTTATTATTAGGCTTCATGTGTTGCTCAAATTCTTTTGCCACAATCTGATTTTCACTCTTATTTTCTCCTGTTTTGCTTTATTAGCTCTATTAATATCATCTTTCAAATGGACTCAGGAGTCATAGGAAGCAAAGTAATATTTTTATCCTTATGAACAAGAGTATACTGATTGTTTCTACCATGGTGTATAGAATTTTATCAAATTGCCATGGTCTACCAAGTAACAAGGAACATGCTTGCATAGGTACCACATCACAATCAACATAATCAGCATATGTAGAGATACTAAAATGCACACTAACAAAGACGTGTTACCTTCACCTTGCCGCTGTTGTTGAACCATTGGATGTAGTAAGGATGTGGATGTGGTCTTGTGGTAAGAGATAGCTTCTCCACCATCTCCATGCTAGCCAAGTTGTTGCAGCTCCTCCATCTATGATGACGCTGAATAGAACGCTTCCTTCACAACTCCCTTTGTATGGAACAAATTATGCCTCGATTTTGCTCAGCTTGTGTAACCTGCACACTCAAAACACGTTGAGCAACTAAACATTCATACCTGTCAAAGATCTTCAAGAGCCATGTATTGTGTCTCATGATCGTAATCATCTCCACCGTGTTCCTCATGTGTAATAAGAGCCAAAGTCTCTCATCATAGTCACTAGCGGACTCATACCCACCATCCTCCGTGAGCAATCATCACACGCTGAGATTTGCATTCTCTCGCAAAATGTCCTCTTCCTTACAACGACGACAAATAATATCACTTGTGTGCCTGTTGACGCCATGGAAGAAGAGCTCATGCGGCAGGCCCAGCAGTGTGTTTGGCGGATAGTGGTGGTTGTGCTCGCTTTCTTGTATCACGGTTGGAGGTGGCACTCAAGGAGGAGATGGTGCAAAGGAAGTAGATGATGCACGTGGTGTCCATGATGAAGGTCGACCTGCAGAAAAGTTAGTGCGCGCCAATGCTCTCCGATCTCCAAGACTTCACGCTCAGCTTTACAAGCAAGATGGAATAAACGAGTGATATTATTATAATCCTTATAGTCTAGAATGGTCTGAATCTCTATTTAATCCACCCGTAAAACGTGCAAGCATAGCTTCATTCTCCTCAACAATACCACATCTAATCAAGCCAGTTTGTAATTCCCTGATAATATTCTTCTACGAATTTTTTCCTTGTCTTAAACGCTGCAATTTTTGAAGTAATTCACGTTGATAATATGGTGGAACCCAACGAGCACGCATAGCAGTTTTCAAAGCAGCCCAAGTAGCTGGAACAGGATATAATCTACAATGTTCGACCACCAAACACATGCAAAGCTAGTGAAAGCACAAACAGCAGCAGAACACGCCTCTCCTCGTGGATATTGTAAACATGTAAATCGTTGTTCAGTTTCTAACTCCCAAGTAAGATATATATCGTGAACATATCTACCCTCAAATGGTGGAATATTCAATTTCAGTTTAGGAGATGGTCATGATCGCAGACTGCAGGGGAGTCCTAACATTGCCATTATTTGCATGTGGACGACCTGGTGGTTAATGGTGTTGGTGGTTGCATGTAGTTCTCGATGTTGATCAACCTCATCCTCGTAATCTTCCACATAATCATCCTCGTTCGGTACCAGAAGCAGCAGTAGCAGGAGCCAAAGAAGCACCAAGAGCACGAGCAGCCAGCACCAGAATTTTGTCCTCGCTCAATAGGAACACGCCGAGCTCGGCCCATACTGATTCGAAGGGGCGAAGGTTGTTGCAGCATGAGGTGCGATAGGTGCAGCCGGTGGTTGTGGAAAACGCGAGCAATTCATCAAACTTGCTATCAAGCTTTGTTTCAAACGCCTTCTCAATGCCATCTATCTTCTCCATGGCCTCGCACAAATCTGTTTACTCACATCTTGCACCTGTCCAATCATCATTTGGTGAAACTTATCATGTAGCTGCTTGTTTGTCGTTCTCCCAATCAGTCTCATCGGCTTGTGTTCCTGCCATGGTTAGCAGCAATAGAAACACACAAGAATATGATCCTGCAGACTACTAGGAAGTGGTGGTGGTGGTGGTGGTGGACAGTCACAAATCCGTGAAGCAAATCTCAAATTCTTACCAGTTTACCAAAGAAGACGGAGGTGATCGGCAACCGTTGTAGTCAAAACTCTCAAAGCTTGGCTATAGCGACATTGGGGAGAATCAAAACATGCACGACGAGATGTATGTGGAGCTGGGAAGGCTTATAATATGGAAGCAAAAAGGGTCAAGAATAATCAAATCGAGATGCAAAGTTGAATAAACGTCAACGACGCAGATTGTGGTGGTCCTAGGCTAGACCGTGCTAGAGACGCGAGCCTAGAACACTAACAAAATCACGGCGCTGCGTAAACAAAGGAAAAGCACTCTGAATTTTTTTTCGCTTTTTTTTTTTTTTTTTGCGCTTTTTTTTTTTTTTGCGCTGCTTTTTTTTTTTTTTGCGAAAAATCACTATAATGGCGTAGTGTCTCAAAACTCTTCCTGTGTCAAATCGACAGGATGGGCACGAAATTTTTTCGACCAAATTTTTTTTTTTTGCCGTCGACCCAAAAACGAAACGGGTCAAAAAACTTTCTATAACGCATGATCGCTCAATACGCTTAGAAACACCTAAAATAGGATAGCCGAAAATTTTTATCCCGTGCTTTTGGAAAATTTTGGGCCTAAACGGAGGGTGGTTTCGGACTCTTTTTTTTTCTGAAACCAACCTCTTCTACGACTTGACAAAGATTGCTGGAATCGAAACCGACTCTGCATAAGGAAACACGAATCGAAAACTAGATGGATCCCGAAAACAAACCTAATATGCAAGGGACTCGGATTGGTGATGATATATGGTAGCGTGGTGGTATATGGATATGGATTCAAGCTATGGCGATAAGCGTGGTGGTATATGGATACGGATTCGATTGAAGCGGCGGGCAAGTGACAACTTATGACCGTAACTCAAACTCTAAAAGACTAGACTCTAAGACCAAGAACTAGACACGCATTTATGCAACCGCAAATTCAACAATGCAAATACGTAAAAGATTATGCAAAGGCTCGATTGGTTCGGATAGGATGAACTAACCCTAATTTTTTTTGGCTTTTTCGTGGACTATAGGTATGAAGACAGACTCGATCTAAACTACGAAATCAGTAAAATCTCACCGAGCAACCCGAAATCTGATACCACTTGATAGAGGCAGAGGTGTCCGCCTTTCGATGAGATGGTGGATTTCGCTTTGGTGGAAGTCGACTTTGACGATCCGACTACTGAGCGTGCGAGGACGCCGCTACCAGTTTAGCAATCGCTAAACCAACTCCGAGAGGTTATTGACCACGCTTGAACACGATCAACCTGACCACGAGGGTCTATTTCCTCTGCGAGCAAACGAAGAACAAGCAAGAAACTGAGATTGCAACTGGATATTGCGAATATAAGATGAAAGCTTTATTGATCAAGGTGGGGTTCTGTGGACGCTTTGTCTCGGTCGTGAACACAAACGGCATCACGCGAAGTTGCAGCTATGGCGAACTTTGATCTAAACAAAACCCAAGTCTAAACGGTGCCCTAAGGGCTGTATATATGGAGGAAGAGGGGTGAATTTCGTGGCCCTTGGTGGAGGGGTCCAAACTAACCCTATCTCTTGTTTCCCCACACACTCGGACTCTAAAAATAGCCTATACTAATGTATTTCGAAATTACATGGGCCTGGCCCAATAATAAGGTGACGCAGCACCTAGAATAGCCTATGGACTAATATTATGAAGTGGCATCTTGTATATTTCGTCCAAGGCTTCATGCACTACTTATGGTGGCTTCAAAGTCCCTAAATCATCACTTGTAACTCCGCTCTTGATCCTTCTCGCATGCCATCAACTCCATGTGTGTTCTTGCTCCAATGTTCATCCTTCTCCAAGCTAGGCCCTTCATTTGTAAGCAAAACAAATGTATCCAATTTAGGCAGCATCATATTCTCATGAACATTAGAATCATTACCAAGAAACGAAAGTACCGGTAATTTAGTTGGCGTATATGAAGCTCTAGTAATTGGTCCAAGATGTATAGCAGCAGGGGCTGTGGGTGTAACAATGGTATTGATGTCCTCATCATGTTTTGTACATGTGTAGGATACTTGGACTTTTTGTCGACTTCCACTTCACGTGAGTTGACCATTCGAGCTCTTGAGAGCGAGCCACTTACATTCTACCAACACGCACTCGCTTCTACACCATATTTCCTACCACTTCGCATTGTGAAGAATGCACATGGACACGCTTTCTGGTGACATCCTTCTTGACCTTGGATATTGTGGATCATACTTCATGTGTTGCTTGCACCATTCGCACGCATGGCTCGAGATATTGCTTTCACCCATGATTGCCACATTTCCATTCTTCATGACATATGTACTTGTGTGTTGCATCCAATTCTGGACTACTTGCTACTATCATATGGTTGGTTGCACCAATGTCATTTCTTCACATATGCCATGTCCCTTTGCTTGTCACATGATTCACTTGATTGCCTCATGACATGATGAACAATGGCTCTTTCTATTGTGTTGAGTGCCACACTATATTCACTACACCCTATGCACGTTATGCTTGGATTGTCTTGCACTTGACACATGTGTTTAGACATCTCATCTTATTTGGTGTTGTGAATGATTCCTATGCCTACCATCGCACCATTTGTCGGTAGCGCTTTATGCATGCTTGCTATGACCTTGAGGTGGATGCTTATGCTATTGTCACATATATTTGCATCTCTACCTCACATTTACATGATTGTCCCCATGATATCTTTGCTTGTGCTCAATTTATGTCTTTACATGCCATGTCACAATCCTTTGTCAAAACATATGCTATGCTTGATGACAACACTTGTTTGGTGAATCACCTCTTGAATGCTTGGTTTTGCACTAATGCTAACCACATTTGTTTTTCCAAGTGTTTGTTGTCCTTGCTCATTTTGAAGGAATCCCAAGATGGTGCGACAATCGAGAGTGCCCATTGCAGCTTGAAGATTGATAGAGCAAAGGTGTCCTGCCTTTTCGATGAGATGGTGGATTTCGCTGGTGGAAGTCGATTTTGACGATCCGACTACGATCGATGCGAGAGAGGCGTCCTTGCTTAGCAACCGCTAAACCAACTCCGAGAGGTTATTGACCACGCCGAGCACGATCAACTCGACCACGAGGGTCTGCTTCTCATGCGAGCAAACGAAGAACAAGCAAGAAACGAGATTGCAATCTGGATATTGCGTAATATAAGATGAAAGCTTTATTGATCAAGGTGGGGTTCTGTGGCGCCTTTGTCTCGGGTCGTTGAACACAAACGGAAATCACGCAGTTGCAGCTATGGCGAACTTTTAATCTAAACAAAACCCAAAGTTCAAACGACGCCCTAAGGGCTGTATATATGGGGAAAAGGAGGAATTTCGTGGCCCTTGAGGATGGGGTCCAAACCAACCCTAACTCTTGTTTCCTCACATACGGACTCTAAAATAGCCTATACTTAAGTATTTCGAAATTACATGGGCCTGGCCCAATAATAAGGTGACGAAGCATTCTAGAATAGCCTATGGACGAATATTATGAAGTGGCATCTTGTATATTTCGTCCAAGGCTTCATGCATTCCTTATGGTGGCTTCAAAGTCCTGAAATCATCACTTGTAACTCCGTTCTGATCCTTTGCATGCCATCAACTCCATGTGTGTTCTTGCTCCAATGTTCATCCTTCTCCAAGCTAGGCCCTTCATTTGTAAGCAAAACAAATGTATCCAATTTAGGCAGCATCATATTCTCATGAACATTAGAATCATTACCAAGAAACGAAAGTACCCGTAATTTAATTGGCAAGTACAGCTCTAGTAATTGGTCCCGTATATGTAACAGAGGGGGCTGTGGTGTAACAATGGTATTGATGTCCTCATCATCCTCCCCTTCTTGAAATGAAGTCGTCCTCGACGGAAGCTCATCTTCCTCACCCAAATAAGGCTTCAAATCTGCAATGTTAAAAGTGGCACTAACCCCAAAATCTGCAGGCAGCTCAAGTTTATATGCATTATCATTTACTTTCTCCAACACCTTAAAGGGACCAGCAGCACGTGGCATTAGTTTTGATTTGCGCAAATTAGGAAATCTATCCTTACGCAAATGTAACCAAACAAGATCTCCAGGTGCAAACACAACATGTTTTCTACCCTTATCTCCAGCAAGTTTATATTTAGCATTCATACGCTCAATGTTTTCATTAGTTAACTCATGCATTTTTAAAATCAATTCAGCACGTTCTTTAGCATCAAAATTAACCTTCTCCTAAGATGGAAGAGGCAACAAATCAATAGGTGCACGAGGTAGAAACCACACAACTTCAAAAGGGCACATCTTAGTAGTAGAATGCAATGAACGATTATAAGCAAATTCAATATGAGGCAAGCATTCTCCCACATTTTCTTATTGTTCTTTAGAACAGCCCTAAGCATAGTAGACAATGTTCTATTGACTACTCAAGTTTGTCCATCGGTTTGGGGTGACAAGTAGTACTAAAAAGCAGTTTAGTCCCCAACTTAGCCCATAAACATCTCCAAAAGTGGCTAAGAAATTTAGTATCACGATCTGAAACAATAGTATTTGGCACACCATGCAAGCTTAATAATTTCAACGAAAGAACAAATCAGCAACATTAAAAGATCATCGCTTATGACATGGTATAAAGTGTGCCATTTTTTTGAGAATCTATCCACGACAACAAATATGCTATCCTCCCTTCTTTGTTCTAGGTAAACCTAAAACAAAGTCCATAGATATATCCTCCCAAGGAACACTAGGCTGCAGTAAAGGCATATATAAACCATGATGATTGAGTCGTGACTTAGCTTTTTGACATGTAGTGCAGCGAGCAATAAAACGCTCAACATCCCGTCCTCATCTTTGGCCAAAAGAATGTAGTAAATACGTCCTCCTGCCTTCTTCACGCCAAAGTGTCCCATTAGTCCTCCTCCATGCCTCCTGCAACAACAAAAGACGAACGGAGCTAGCTGGAATGCATAGCTTGTTAGCACGGAACACAAATCCATCATTAACGACAAACTTGTTCCATGTTCTTCCTTCTTTACAATTCTGCAATACATCTTTAAAATCAGCATCATGCACATATTGATCTTTGATGGTCTCCAAACCAAATATTTTGAAGTCAAGTTGTGAAAGCATAGTATAGCGACGAGAGAATGCATCAGCAATAACATTTTCTTTACCCTTCTTGTGTTTAATGACATAAGGGAAAGTCTCAATGAATTCAACCCATTTAGCATGTCTAATGATTCAGTTTAGCTTGACTTTAATATGTTTCAAAGATTCATGATCGAATGTATAACAAATTCTTTTGGGCCATAAATAATGTTGCCATGTTTCTAAAGTCCTAACAAGAGCATATAATTCTTTATCATAAGTAGAATAATTCAGACTAGGCCCACTCAATTTTTCGAGAAAAGTATGCAACAGGTTTGCCATCTTGTAATAACACACCTCCTAATCCAATTCCACTAGCATCACATTCAAGCTCAAAAGTCTTATTAAAATCAGGAAGTTGGAGTAAAGGAGCATGTGTCAACTTATCTTTCAACACCGTGAAGGCTTCTTCCTGTGCGGTACCCCAAACAAAAGGCACATCCTTCTTTGTAAGCTCATTGAGAGTGCAGCAATGGTGCTGAAATCTCTCACAAAACGCCTATAGAATCCAGCGAGGCCAAGAAAACTCCTCACTTGTGTGACCGCTTTGGCCTGCGCCAACTCTCAATAGCTTCAATCTTGGCTTTATCAACTTCAATTCCCTGTGAGTAACAACATAGCTAAGAAAAGATACTCGTCGGGTGCAAAAGGTGCACTTCCCAATTACCAAACAAACGCATCAATGTAGAGCAATAAAAACAGCACGTGAAATGTTCCAAATGTTCTCCAAAGATCTGCTATAAATCAATATGTCATCAAAGTAAACTACCACAAATCGTCACAATGAAAGCAACGTAAAACTTCGCTCATTAATCTCATGAAAGTACTAGGTGCATTAGTTAACCCAAAAGGCATGACTAACCACTCATATAATCCAAACTTAGTTTTAAATGCTGTTTTCCATTCATCCCCAATTTCATACGAATTTGATGGTATCCACTACGCAAATCAACTTTGGAGAATATTGTAGAGCCACTCAATTCATCAAGCATATCATCTAGCCTAGGAATAGGATGACGATAACGAATAGTAATATTATTAATGCCTCTACAATCAACACACATACGCGATGTACCATCCTTTTTCGGCACTAGAATAATAGGAACAGCACAAGGACTAAGGGATTCAGCGATATAACCTTTGTCGAGAAGCTCTTGTACTTGACGATAATCTCCTTCGTCCTCTGGATTGCTACGGCAGTGTATGACGGTTTGGCAGTGAAGCACCGGGAATTAAGTCAATCTTGATGCTCAATCCCACGAATAGGCGGTAATCCCGTGGCACGCCTTGTGGAAAGACGTCAGCGAACTCCTGCAAATTGTTAGTGACAGCAGAAGGCAAAGAGGAAGTGATGCGGAGCATCCTAATGGACATCACCATGTCAAGAGTCCGCTTTGGCAAGTGACACGTACGCACCTCTACTTCTCATACATAAAGGTGAACCTTCTCCTTACACGTGTTCACTTGACCCCTTGAGGATGGTATACTACTTGACACTCCACTCATGTGCATGCATAGGTATCATTTTAGCTTCACGCGACGACGAGGAGGAGTGCAAGCGCCTTTTGAACGCCTACACCGTCTGCCAGAAGGGAAGCATGGAAGCGAAAGACGGAAGAAAAGGACTTGCCCAGTCCGTAAGGGCGGTACTACCATCCAAAGCAAGCTGTACTATCATTGCAATGATATTATCGCTTCAAAGCGAAGCGGGTACTACACTCAAGCTAAGCACTACAGTCACATGAGTCCGGTACTACCGCCTCTGCTCATGGCAAGCATCACAGCTCCTTGGCCTTTGTATCCTCTCTCCCATTTACCCCTTCGGGGGTTAGACTATAAATAGACCACCTCCACCTCCTTTCTAGGGTAAGCAAATATGATAGCTCATTCTTAGGTGAGCTTTGCTCCTACCTCTACTCTTGAGAGAGAGAGATACCACTCCCATGGAGTTCAAGACCTCCATGTGAGAAGATCCATGGGATATCATCAAGACCCCCTTGTGGGAAGATCCATCTAGGATATAATCAAGACCTCCTTTGGAGATGAACCTTACCTATGTATCTTTCCCTTTGTTGTTCATGTACCCAGTGATCTTGTGTGTTTGATTGTCTATTCGATGTGTGATTTGGACTTGTTCTTGAGTGTTTCCTTGTGATTTCTCCCTCGTTGGCATGTTCATCGTGTTCTTCGAGGATCCCACTCCAAACGTGAAAGATCGACGAATTAGGGTTCCACCCTACATCATATGGTATCATGAGCCACGTTGATCACGTTTTTGAGCCCTACCCTCTTTTCTAGCTTGATTTTGTTGTTTTCATCCTAAATCCGAAAATCCCCACCAAAATAGCCCCAAATTTTTTTGTGATTTGTTGGTTTGATGATGTTTTGTTGATTTTGATCCGTTGATTTGCTTGGTTTCAAGTGGATCTAGCATTTCCCAAGTTTCCTCTTTCCATCCACGAAATCCATCAAATTTTGCCCCCCAAATCATCCATTTCGCCCAAAATCGCGCCCGATTCGATCTGCGAAAATCTCGACACGAAGCGGTACTACTACACCTATAGAGCCGTACTACCGCTGAGAGCCTCAAGCGGTACTACCGCCCCGCTAACGGTACTACCGCCAGGCCTGTTCCAGCCGAAACAGTCGAAAAATCCCGACACGAGCGGTATTACTGCCCTCCCGAGGCGGTACTACCGCCCTGGCCTGTTTCAGCTCGAGTTTCACCGTTTTGCCCATAACTAATTCATACGAACTCCGTTTTTGCGTTCTTTAGCTCGTTTGAAGCTATTGACATCCCCCATCCCACAAAAATACTACCAACATCATTTGACTCCATCACATTTGGTGAATTTTGGCATCTTTGCCTAGGGCTTCCACCACAACATCCGTGATAACCACCACCGACTTCCGCAACCTAACCCATTTTGTTCCTTGTAGCATTAGTGGTTGTTTGAGTTGTGATTTGAGTCTCCTAAGGTGTTTAGGCTACTTAGGGACCGTTGCTTCTTCATCAACCACCACCACCGCCACCACTTCCACATAACCTTGCCAACCATACACTTCCGACAACCCAACTTAACCCAATTGTTGTTTGAGCTTTTTCGAGTTGTGGCTTGTTTCCTCGGTGTTTGGCTACTTAGGGACGCGTGTGCTTCCAACTCTTACCGTGTATAACCCATCATCCCACTTCCGCATTGCCTAGTGCAACACCACCACCGCTTCCGCTACCACCATTTGACATTTGTCATTTGAGATTTTGAGTTTATGTTTTTCCGCTTCCTAAGGTGTTTCGCTACTTAGGACGAGTCTCCATCATCTTGGTATCTACACCAAGAACACCGCCACTCATCATCGCAGGGGACGGTAACCTCGATTTACACCTTTGTATATCCCCTTGCAAATTGCATTGTTAACCCTTAGCCCATTTTGTGTCACTTACCTATCGAGACTAGCCATTTGAGTATTGCCGCAACGTTACTTGTGCACATTAGTGGTCCATACCTTCCATTGCATACATACCATATCATCTTGTATCATATCATCCTTTGTGCCTCAAGTTTGTTCCTCAAGATATACACAATTGCTATCTTGGTTTGTGCATTGTGCAAAAGTGGCCATAGAGAAAAAAGAGAGAAAAGCTTTTAAGCAAAAAACAGAGCAAAGAGCTCGTGAGCAAGTGCCATAGCATCATACCCATGACACATAAGAGCCATACCAAAATCTACATCATATGATATCATGCTTGAGAGAAACACCGGAACCATACATACATAGCATACTTGGGATAGAAAGAATATCCATTTGCATCTTATAGGTTGTGCACAAGTGTCGATCCGCCTATTGAGCAATCGCGGGTAGCGTCTCTCTTGAGTTGTGCAACACGAGCGCTTTTCCGTGGATTCCACATTTTGTGCTCATTCCTTGGTTGCATCGACCCATTTATCTATCCGTGTGTGTTTCCGTACCTTTCATTGCTATTGGTCCATTTGTTTCACTTGGCGACTTTGTGAATCTTTTTCAACATTATTGACTCTTGCTAACATTTTGCATCAAATTTTTGTGCCACTATCCTCACCCGAGCTCTACCATAAGCCTTTACTTGTAGGTGTGAGTGAACAAGTCCGTACCAATTCCACTATTCTTTCATCTCACATTGAGTGACTGCGGGATACATCCTCAACTTTGGGAAAAGGTAACTTGGTATTGTTTATCTCATTTCCTACTCACCTCTACTCGAGTCTTGTGATGGATAGGCAAGGCATTTCATCTTCGGTCTACAACAACAACGATGAGTTCGATGCCATGAACAACAACTCCGACGCCAAGATGCAAGCTAAATGGAGGAGATCAAAGCCCTCATCAAGTCCTACAAGCGATCTTCTCTCATCTTCAGACGACGCCAAGAGCACATGCTTCCGAGCTACCATCTCCGCAGAAGATCACATCGGCATCGACACTATCACCAACAAGAACGTGAAGGTCAAGAGCTCTACATCAACAACAGCTCAATGACTTCACCATCTCCTTGGCATCTTCGCCAGTTTACTTCAAGGCATCTTCGCCTACGGACATACCGTGCATCTTCGCCAACAAGAACCCCAAGACTACGCCAAGAGAAGCTCCCCAAGCTCAAGTCCGCGACTTCCACGAGCTACTACAACCTCGACATCAACCACGCGATTCCTTTCTATGGGATTCTCAAGAACCCGAGGAATACCGAGTGGGAGCGTTTGATGGACGACTACCTCAAGCTACATCAAGTTCTGTCCAAGATAAAGTGAAGTGCGCCACAAGAAACTTCCACGACCACGCCTCGGCCATGGTGGTCACACACCTTGAGTACTATGACATGAGTTGGCCCAAGATGAAGAAAGCTTTGCGGCGAGAGTTTGTGCCTCAACCTACACTCTTAACAACTTCGACGCCAATTGAAACACCACCCAAGGATCCAAGTCCATCGACAAGTACTTCAAGGAGATGATGATTGCCTTATGACGAGCTTGCGCGTGGACGACCCCATTTCGATGAAGTTCCACTTCATGATGGGATTGCACTGCGACATCTCCAAGACCATCTTCCTCAAGAACTACAAGTCCATCGACGACAACTACATTGGTGCTCTCAACGAGAACAAGAACTCATGAAGGCCAAGGCTTCTCACCCCAAGCAAACTTCGTGGACACACAAGCTCTACGACAAGCATGAGGCTAGTACCACCATGATGTCCAAGGCCGATAAGCTCCAAGACAATGCTCCCAAGTGACTTCACCGCCATCCCTCTTTGTGGCATTGATGATGCCGAGTCTACTTTTGACTCTTTTTTCAAGATTCGTGCTGCCATTTAGCACGACTATGGAGACCCTCAGGGACCAAGCTTTGGAGGCGAGCGACAGGTGGCGAGCAAGGATGATGCTTCCATCTTAGGAGGCGAGAGTGATGATGTGCCATCTCGGCCTTCACCTAACAAGCCGACGGTGACGATTTAGATGATCGAGCATGGATTTTCCTTCGGTCATGGAGGAGAGATGATGTGCCATCTTCGCCTTCATCCACCATGGCAGCGACGATTTAGATGGTTGAGCATGGGATCTTCCCTTCGACCACGGCGTACGACATGATGACTTGAGGACTTGTGCCACCATATTGAGAGTGAGAGCCGACTTCACCACTAGCCCCATATATGATGAGTTGCCACAATTCCCATGTGAGGAGAGCCACAACCCCACCACTTGAGTGAGATGAGTGACTCCACCATACGTGAGTTTGAGTGCACCTATTTTGAGGGAGTGAGTGAACCACCACATAGAGAGAGTGAGATAGTTGATAGGTCTCAGTGAGGCCATTTGCATTTCTAACAACTTGACCTCTACCCTATTGTGTCTTCTCATTTGGTGCTAGGTCCCATTTATGATGACGCTACGATCCTCGGCGGCCACTTTCGCCCCTCCTTTGGACAAGACGATGGCCATGGTGGAATATGATGCACCCCCACATGGTTCCATCAAGATGAAGATGACCACCATTTGGTCTTTCCACCTCACCTACACCACTTGAGTGGAATGACAAAGGTAACAAAGGTGACGGTGATGCTCTAGTCCCACTAGTGGACTTTCTCGAGATTGATTGCTTGCATGCTGTTGATCCACCTAGTACCTTGTTTCATTCTAGTATGATTTCATGTGATGATTTGCCCATTTATGATGAGTACGATGATTCTCATGTGGAGTCTATTAGTTGTGATGCCATGTTACAGGATTTATTGTGACAATTCTTTTAGGTCACGCCATGTTTGATAATCCGCTTGACTTGTCATATGCTATGCATGAGATCCATCATATGTCTTATTTGCAATCTCTTCATAGTGACTATGCATATGCCATTAAAATGAAACCCAATTTGCACATATGGCATAGATGACAAGCCCATGGTTATTGGCATTTGTTTTTCTTGTGATGATATTGATATGCACCCTTTGCATCATTCATCTCATATGCCATGCCATGACCACCTAGCTTTGGATATGCATTGTTTTGGATGTTGTCCATTTTGTCCATATGATGTTTCCAATGTTGTTCATGAGGAGACCCCCATAGTTTCCTCATACATGTTAGGAGATTTTGATCCATCCCTTCCATTGCATGATCCCCATAATTGTGTGCACCATATGCTCCCCATGATTAAACATGATATTGATGTGTCATATACTTGCATTCTCAATTTGTGTCCCCATCATGTCTTACATAACAACTATTCTTTCATGATGGATGACATGTTCCTATACCATGCATCAAATTTCTTTTGAGCGATGCTTATCTTGTGCTAACTCACTGCGTGCACATACACATCATGATGGATGGGGTGTACATTTACCACACACACAATTTCTTTCGCTTTGTGTCTCTTTTGTGTAGGTACTCAGGATACTTGTCAACCTCGCAATCCCACGAGTTGACAAAGCGAGGCTCTTGAGAGTAACGGCGATTTGGGATCCCGTGGACTATCCTTACCACCGTTCCCTTGGCAAGTAAGGACTACGCGCAACTCCTCTACTTGGCTCTCACACTGCTATGGGCCATTTACCACTTCATACATTATGCTCATTTTACTCGTGTTCACTTTCTTGCATGCTATGCTTGCTTCTATGCCTTTTGCCATGCACTAGTGACTTTGGTTTGCATCTACCCATGATTCTCCATTATGATATTCCTATGTGTATTTGCATGCTTGGTGGAGATCCTTGTTGCTTTTTATTATGCTTATCATGTGCCCCATTCTATTGATGCTTATTGTGCTGGGAGAGTCATGATGACCCATTGTTATTCACATATGGTCCTCCCGCAATACATATACATTCATAATATTGTACCATATCTTGCTTTCATGCTTGTGTTATGACTTCTGAATTATTCATGCCCACTATATTTGCAATTCAATGACATGTTTGCCATGATTCCTCCTAGTATGTTGCATCTTCGCACTACTAGCTTGTTTGATTTGATAGCTATGAATGCTCACTATATTGCATCACCCATGTTCCACTACTTGTTTTCTTGGGTTGATGACATATATGCTCATGCCTCTCACATGATATATCTTGATCATTGTCTCTTTGTGTCATACTTGCTTCATCTCATATGTGTTGATGACAAATCCATCTATATGCTTTTGTACATGATTCAGATTGCCTCTTGTCATATATCTCCATGTGTCAGCTTTCTCTCATGCACGATGATTTGCCATGTATTGGTTTTAAATAATGATTCTCTTCTTGTTCATGAGATTGACCCCATAGCATTCTCGCATATATTTGGAGATTTTGACATTAATTCTTGTGAAGCATGCTTGTCTTTACTTCTATGCACCATATACCTAGTGCCATGAATATCGCCATTGCTGCATCATATTATTCATGCACTTTTGCTTCTAATGGTTATGTGCAAAGATGAGAACCATCATGATGGATGATGTGTTTGTCTAGTATGCAACAGGTTTGCCATCTTGTAATAACACACCTCCTAATCCAATTCCACTAGCATCACATTCAAGCTCAAAAGTCTTATTAAAATCAGGAAGTTGGAGTAAAGGAGCATGTGTCAACTTAGCTTTCAATACCGTGAAGGCTTCTTCCGTGTGCGGTACCCCAAACAAAAGGCACATCCTTCTTTGTAAGCTCGTTGAGAGGTGCAGCAATGGTGCTGAAATCTCTCACAAAACGCCTATAGAAACCAGCGAGGCCAAGGAAACTCCTCACTTGTGTGACCGCTTTGGGCTGCGGCCAACTCTCAATAGCTTCAATCTTGGCTTTATCAACTTCAATTCCTCGTGGAGTAACAACATAGCCAAGAAAAGATACTCGGTCGGTGCAAAAGGTGCACTTCCCAAGGTTACCAAACAAACGTGCATCACGAGAGCATTAAAAACAGCACGTAAATGTTCCAAATGTTCTTCCAAAGATTTGCTATAAATCAGTATATCATCAAAATAAACTACCACAAATCGTCCAATGAAAGCACGAAAACTTCGCTCATTAATCTCATGAAAGTACTAGGTGCATTAGTTAACCCAAAAGGCATGACTAACCACTCATATAATCCAAACTTAGTTTTAAATGCTGTTTTCCATTCATCTCCCAATTTCATACGAATTTGATGGTATCCACTACGCAAATCAACTTTGGAGAATATTGTAGAGCCACTCAATTCATCAAGCATATCATCTAGCCTAGGAATAGGGTGACGATAACTAATAGTAATATTATTGATGCCTCTACAATCAACACACATACGTGACGTACCATCCTTTTTCGCACTAGAATAATAGGAACAGCACAAGGACTAAGGGATTCGCGATATAACCTTTGTCGAGCAGCTCCTGTACTTGACGATAATCTCCTTTGTCTCCTCCGGATTGGTACGGTATGGTGCGGTTGGTAATGATGCACCGAATTAAGTCAATTTGATGCTCAATCCTCGAATAGGTGGTAATCCCGTGGCACGCCTTGTGGAAAGACGCCGAACTCCCCGCAAAATGTTAGTGACAGCAGGGGCAAAAGAGGAAGGCACGTCCTCGAATGAAAATAATGCCTCTTTGCACACAAAAGCATAGCAAATAGATTTGTTAAAATCTAGCTCATCAATATCAGATTTGGTGGCAAGTAAACATGCACTTTTCAATTTAATTTCGAAGCAACAGAGATGGTTTATTATTAGGCTTCATGTGTTGCTCAAATTCTTTTGCCACAATCTGATTTTCACTCTTATTTTTCTCCTGTTTTGCTTTATTAGCTCTATTAATATCATCTTTCAAAATGGACTCAGAGTCATAGGAAGCAAAGTAATATTTTTATCCTTATGAACAAGAGTATATCGATTGTTTCTACCATGGTGTATAGAATTTTTATCAAATTGCCATGGTCTACCAAGTAACAAGGAACATGCTTGCATAGGTACCACATCACAATCAACATAATCAGCATATGTAGAGATACTAAAATGCACACTAACAAAGACGTGTTACCTTCACCTTGCCGCTGTTGTTGAACCATTGGATGTAGTAAGGATGTGGATGTGGTCTTGTGGTAAGAGATAGCTTCTCCACCATCTCCATGCTAGCCAAGTTGTTGCAGCTCCTCCATCTATGATGACGCTAATAGAACGCTCCTTCACAACTCCCTTTGTATGGAACAAATTATGCCTCTGATTTTGCTCAGCTTGTAACTCGCACACTCAAAACACGTTGAGCAACTAAACATTCATACCACAAGATCTTCAAGAGCCATGTATTGTGTCTCATGATCGTAATCATCTCCACCGTGTTCCTCATGTGTAATAAGAGCCAAAGTCTCCTCATCATAGTCACTAGCGGACTCATACCCACCATCCTCAAGAGCAATCATCACACGCTGAGATTTGCATTCTCTCGCAAAAATGTCCTCTTCCTTACAACGACGACAAATAATATCACTTGTGTGCCCTGCTGACGCCATGGAAGAAGAGCTCTGTGCAGGCCCAGCAGGTGTGCTCTTGGCGATAGTGGTGGTTGTGCCTGCTTTCTTGTATCACGGTTGGAGGTGGCACCAAGGAGGAGATGGTGCAAAGGAAGTAGATGATGCACGTGGTGTCCATGATGAAGGTCGACCTGCAGAAAAGTTAGTGCGCCGCCAATGCCCGCCGATCCTGCACTTCACGCTCAGCTTTACAAGCAAGATGGAATAAACGAGTGATATTATTATAATCCTTATAGTCTAGAATGGTCTGAATCTCTATTTAATCCACCCGAAAACGTGCAAGCATAGCTTCATTCTCCTCAACAATACCACATCTAATCAAGCCAGTTTGTAATTCTGATAATATTCTTCTACAGAATTTTTTCCTTGTCTTAAACGCTGCAATTTTTGAAGTAATTCACGTTGATAATATGGTGGAACCCAACGAGTACGCATAGCAGTTTTCAAAGCAGCCCAAGTAGCTGGAACAGGATATAATCTACAATGTTCGGACCACCAAACACATGCAAAGCTAGTGAAAGCACAAACAGCAGCAGAACACGCCTCTCCTCGGATATTGTAAACATGTAAATCGTTGTTCAGTTTCTAACTCCCAAGTAAGATATATATCAGAAACATATCTACCCTCAAATGGTGGAATATTCAATTTCAGTTTAGGGAGATGGTCATGATCGCGTGAGGGGGAGTCCTAACATTGCCATTATTTGCATGTGGACGACCTGGTGGTTGTGGTGCTGGTGGTTGCACGTAGTTCGATGTTGATCAACCTCATCCTCGTAATCTTCCACATAATCATCCTCGCCGGTACCAGCAAGCAGCAGTAGCAGGAGCCAAAGAAGCACCAAGCAGCAGAGCAGCGGCACCAGAATTTTGTCCTGCTCAATAGGAACACGCCGAGCTCGTCCCATACTGATTCGGAAGGGGCGTAGTTGTTGTCGCTGCAGAGGTGCGATAGGTGCAGCCGGCGGTGGTTGTGGAAAACGCGAGCAATTCATCAAACTTGCTATCAAGCTTTGTTTCAAACGCCTTCTCAATGCCATCTATCTTCTCCATGGCCTCACAAATCTGTTTACCACATCTTGCACCTGTCCAATCATCATTTGCTGAAACTTATCATGTAGCTGTTTGTTTGTCAGGTTCTCCCAATCAGTCTCATCAGCATGTGTTCCTGCCATGGTTAGCAGCAATAGAAACACACAAGAATATGATCCTACAGACTACTAGGAAGTGGTGGTGGTGGTGTGGTGGTGTGGTGGACAGTCACAAATCCGTGAAGCAAATCTCAAATTCTTACCAGTTCTTACCCAACAGCAGGTGGTGATCGGCAACCGTTGTAGTCAAAACTCTCAAAGCTTGGCTATAGCGATTACTGTGGAGAATCAAACGCACGACGAGATGTATGTGGAGCTGGGAAGGCTTATAATATGGAAGCAAAAAGGGTCGACAATAATCAAATCAGAGATGCAAAGTTGAATAAACGCTCAACGACGGTCTTGTGCTGGTCCTAGGCTAGACCGCTAGAGACGCGAGCCTAGAACACTAACAAAATCACGGCGCTGCACGTAAACAAAGGAAAAGCACACTCTGAATTTTTTTTTCGCTTTTTTTTTTTTTGCTTTTTTTTTTTTTGCTTTTTTTTTTTTTTTTGCGAAAAATCACTATAATGGCGAGTGTCTCAAAACTCTTCCCAGTCAAACCGACAGGATGGGCACGAAATTTTTCGACCAAATTTTTTTTTTTTGACTGCCGACCCAAAACTGAAACGGGTCAAAAAACTTTCTATAACGGCGATCGCTCAATACGCTTAGAAACACCTAAAAATAGGATAGCCAGAAAATTTTTATCCCGTGCGTTTTGGAAAATTTTGGGCCTAAACGGAGGGTGGTTTCGGACTCTTTTTTTGAAACCAACCTCTTCTACTGGACGACAAAAGATTGCTGAATCAAACCGACTCGCATAAGGAAACACGAATCGAAAACTAGATGGATCCCGAAAACAAACCTAATATGCAAGGGACTCGGATTGGTGATGATATATGGTAGCGGTGGTGGTATATGGATACGGATTCAAGCGGTGGCGGATAAGCGGTGGTGGTATATGGATACGGATTCGAGCGGTGAAGCGCGCGGCGTGACAACTTATGACCGAACTTCAAACTCTAAAAGACTAGACTCTAAGACCAGCAACTAGACACGACGATGCAACCGCAAATTCAACAATGCAAATACGAAAAGATTATGCAAAGGCTCGATTGGTTCGGATAGGATGAACTAACCCTAATTTTTTTTTGGCTTTTTCGTGGACTATAGGTATGAAGACAGACTCGATCTAAACTACGAAAACTGTAAAATCTCACCGAGCAACCTGGAAATCTGATACCACTTGATAGAGGCAGAGGTGTCCCGCCTTTCGATGAGATGGTGGATTTCGCTTTGGTGGAAGTCGACTTTGACGATCCGACTACGAAGCGTCTGCGAGGACGCCGCGCCTTTAGCAATCGCTAAACCAACTCCGAGAGGTTATTGACCACGCCGGAGCACGATCAACCTGACCACGAGGGTCTATTTCCTGCGAGCAAACGAAGAACAAGCAAGAAACTGAGATTGCAATCTGGATATTGCGAATATAAGATGAAAGCTTTATTGATCAAGGTGGGGTTCTGTGGCGCTTTGTCAGTCGTTGAACACAAACGGCACGCCGAAGTTGCAGCTATGGCGAACTTTTGATCTAAACAAAACCCAAGTCTAAACGGTGCCCTAAGGGCTGTATATATGGAGGAAGAGGGGTGAATTTCGTGGCCCTTGGTGGAGGGTCCAAACTAACCCTATCTCTTGTTTCCCACACATACGGACTCTAAAAATAGCCTATACTAATGTATTTCGAAATTACATGGGCCTGGCCCAATAATAAGGTGACGCAGCACCTAGAATAGCCTATGGACGAATATTATGAAGTGGCATCTTGTATATTTCGTCCAAGGCTTCATGCACTACTTATGGTGGCTTCAAAGTCCTGAAATCATCACTTGTAACTCCGTTCTTGATCCTTGCATGCCATCAACTCCATGTGTGTTCTTGCTCCAATGTTCATCCTTCTCCAAGCTAGGCCCTTCATTTGTAAGCAAAACAAATGTATCCAATTTAGGCAGCATCATATTCTCATGAACATTAGAATCATTACCAAGAAACGAAAGTACCTGGTAATTTAGTTGGCGTGCGCGAGCTCTAGTAATTGGTCCAGTATGTATAGCAGCAGGGGCTGTGGGTGTAACAATGGTATTGATGTCCTCATCATGTTTTGTACATGTGTAGGATACTTGGACTTTTTGTCGACTTCCACTTCACGTGAGTTGACCATTCGAGCTCTTGAGAGCGAGCCACTTACATTCTACCACGACTCGCTTCTACACCATATTTCCTACCACTTCGGCATTGTGAAGAATGCACAAGGACACGCTTTCAAGGTGACATCCTTCTTGACCTTGGATATTGTGGATCATACTTCATGTGTTGCTTGCACCATTCGCACGCATGGTCGAGATATTGCTTTCACCCATGATTGCCACATTTCCATTCTTCATGACATATGTACCTTGTGTGTTGCATCCAATTCTTGGACTACTTGCTACTATCATATGGTTGGTTGCACCAATGTCATTTCTTCACATATGCCATGTCCCTTTGCTTGTCACATGATTCACTTGATTGCCTCACACATGATGAACAATGGCTCTTTCTATTGTGTTGAGTGCCACACTATATTCACTACACCCTATGCACGTTATGCTTGGATTGTCTTGCACTTGACACATGTGTTTAGACATCTCATCTTATTTGGTGTTGTGAATGATTCCTATGCCTACCATCGACCATTTGTCGAGCGCTTTATGCATGCTTGCTATGACCTTGAGGTGGATGCTTATGCTATTGTCACATATATTTGCATCTCTACCTCACATTTACATGATTGTCCCCATGATATCTTTGCTTGTGCTCAATTTATGTCTTTACATGCCATGTCACAATCCTTTGTCAAAACATATGCTATGCTTGATGACAACACTTGTTTGGTGAATCACCTCTTGAATGCTTGGTTTTGCACTAATGCTAACCACATTTGTTTTTCCAAGTGTTTGTTGTCCTTGCTCATTTTGAAGGAATCCCAAGATGGTGCGACACTGGAGAGTGCCCATTGCGAGCTTGAAGATTGATAGAGGCAAAGGTGTCCCGTCTTTCGATGAGATGGTGGATTTCGCTTTGGTGGAAGTCGACTTTGACGATCCGACTACGATCGTGCGAGGACGTCGCGCCTTAGCAACCGCTAAACCAACTCCGAGAGGTTATTGACCACGCCGGAGCACGATCAACCTGACCACGAGGGTCTGCTTCCTGCGAGCAAACGAAGAACAAGCAAGAAACTGAGATTGCAATCTGGATATTGCGAATATAAGATGAAAGCTTTATTGATCAAGGTGGGGTTCTGTGACGCCTTTGTCTGGTCGTTGAACACAAACGAAGTACGCAAAGTTGCAGCTATGGCGAACTTTTAATCTAAACAAAACCCAAAGTCTAAACGACGCCCTAAGGGCTGTATATATGGGGGAAAAGGAGGGAATTTCGTGGCCCTTGAGGATGGGGTCCAAACCAACCCTAACTCTTGTTTCCCTCACATACGGACTCTAAAAATAGCCTATACTTAAGTATTTCGAAATTACATGGGCCTGGCCCAATAATAAGGTGACGCAGCACCTAGAATAGCCTATGGACGAATATTATGAAGTGGCATCTTGTATATTTCGTCCAAGGCTTCATGCATTCCTTATGGTGGCTTCAAAGTCCTGAAATCATCACTTGTAACTCCGTTCTTGATCCTTGCGCATGCCATCAACTCCATGTGTGTTCTTGCTCCAATGTTCATCCTTCTCCAAGCTAGGCCCTTCATTTGTAAGCAAAACAAATGTATCCAATTTAGGCAGCATCATATTCTCATGAACATTAGAATCATTACCAAGAAACGAAAGTACCTGTAATTTAATTGGCGTCTTGTGAGCTCTAGTAATTGGTCCCGTATATGTAACAAAGAGGGGCTGTGGGTGTAACAATGGTATTGATGTCCTCATCATCCTCCCCTTCTTGAAATGAAGTCGTCCTCGACGGAAGCTCATCTTCCTCACCCAAATAAGGCTTCAAATCTGCAATGTTAAAAGTGGCACTAACCCCAAAATCTGCAGGCAGCTCAAGTTTATATGCATTATCATTTACTTTCTCCAACACCTTAAAGGGACCAGCAGCACGTGGCATTAGTTTTGATTTGTGCAAATTAGGAAATCTATCCTTACGCAAATGTAACCAAACAAGATCTCCAGGTGCAAACACAACATGTTTTCTACCCTTATCTCCAGCAAGTTTATATTTAGCATTCATACGCTCAATGTTTTCCTTAGTTAACTCATGCATTTTAAAATCAATTCAGCACGTTCTTTAGCATCAAAATTAACCTTCTCCGAAGATGGAAGAGGCAACAAATCAATAGGTGCACGAGGTAGGAAACCATACACAACTTCAAAAGGGCACATCTTAGTAGTAGAATGCAATGAACGATTATAAGCAAATTCAATATGAGGCAAGCATTCCTCCCACATTTTCTTATTGTTCTTTAGAACAGCCCTAAGCATAGTAGACAATGTTCTATTGACTACTTCAGTTTGTCCATCAGTTTGGGGTGACAAGTAGTACTAAAAAGCAGTTTAGTCCCCAACTTAGCCCATAAACATCTCCAAAAGTGGCTAAGAAATTTAGTATCACGATCTGAAACAATAGTATTTGGCACACCATGCAAGCGAATAATTTCACGAAAGAACAAATCAGCAACATTAACAGCATCATCGCTTTTATGACATGGTATAAAGTGTGCCATTTTCGAGAATCTATCCACGACAACAAATATGCTATCCCTCCCCTTCTTTGTTCTAGGTAAACCTAAAACAAAGTCCATAGATATATCCTCCCAAGGAACACTAGGTACAGGCAAAGGCATATATAAACCATGATGATTGAGTCGTGACTTAGCTTTTTGACATGTAGTGCAGCGAGCAATAAAACGCTCAACATCCCGTCTCATCTTTGGCCAAAAGAAATGTGTAGTAAGTACGTCCTCCGTCTTCTTCACGCCAAAGTGTCCCATTAGTCCTCCTCCATGCGCCTCCTGCAACAACAAAAGACGAACGGAGCTAGCTGGAATGCATAGCTTGTTAGCACGGAACACAAATCCATCATTAACGACAAACTTGTTCCATGTTCTTCCTTCTTTACAATTCTGCAATACATCTTTAAAATCAGCATCATGCACATATTGATCTTTGATGGTCTCCAAACCAAATATTTTGAAGTCAAGTTGTGAAAGCATAGTATAGCGACGAGAGAATGCATCAGCAATAACATTTTCTTTACCCTTCTTGTGTTTAATGACATAAGGGAAAGTCTCAATGAATTCAACCCATTTAGCATGTCTACGATTCAGTTTAGCTTGACTTTTAATATGTTTCAAAGATTCATGATCAGAATGTATAACAAATTCTTTGGGCCATAAATAATGTTGCCATGTTTCTAAAGTCCTAACAAGAGCATATAATTCTTTATCATAAGTAGAATAATTCAGACTAGGCCCACTCAATTTTTCAGAAAAGTATGCAACAGGTTTGCCATCTTGTAATAACACACCTCCTAATCCAATTCCACTAGCATCACATTCAAGCTCAAAAGTCTTATTAAAATCAGGAAGTTGGAGTAAAGGAGCATGTGTCAACTTATCTTTCAACACCGTGAAGGCTTCTTCCTGTGCGGTACCCCAAACAAAAGGCACATCCTTCTTTGTAAGCTCATTGAGAGGTGCAGCAATGGTGCTGAAATCTCTCACAAAACGCCTATAGAATCCAGCGAGGCCAAGAAAACTCCTCACTTGTGTGACCGTTTTGGGCTGCGCCAACTCTCAATAGCTTCAATCTTGGCTTTATCAACTTCAATTCCCTGTGGAGTAACAACATAGCCAAGAAAAGACACTCGGTCGGTGCAAAAGGTGCACTTCCCAAGGTTACCAAACAAACGTGCATCACGTAGAGCAATAAAAACAGCACGTAAATGTTCCAAATGTTCCTCCAAAGATCTGCTATAAATCAATATGTCATCAAAGTAAACTACCACAAATCGTATAATGAAAGCACGTAAAACTTCGTTCATTAATCTCATGAAAGTACTAGGTGCATTAGTTAACCCAAAAGGCATGACTAACCACTCATATAATCCAAACTTAGTTTTAAATGCTGTTTTCCATTCATCCCCCAATTTCATACGAATTTGATGGTATCCACTACGCAAATCAACTTTGGAGAATATTGTAGAGCCACTCAATTCATCAAGCATATCATCTAGCCTAGGAATAGGATGACGATAACGAATAGTAATATTATTAATGCCTCTACAATCAACACACATACGCCGATGTACCATCCTTTTTCGGCACTAGAATAATAGGAACAGCACAAGGACTAAGGGATTCGCGATATAACCTTTGTCGAGAAGCTCTTGTACTTGACGCATAATCTCCTTCGCTCTCCTCGAATAGGTGGGATTGCTACGGTATGGCGCAGCGGTTTGGCAGTGAAGCACCGGAATTAAGTCAATCTGATGCTCAATCCCACGAATAGGCGGTAATCCCGGTGGCACGTCTTGTGGAAAGACGTCAGCGAACTCCTGCAAATTGTTAGTGACAGCAGAAGGCAAAGAGGAAGTGATGCGGAGCATCCTACGGACATCACCATGTCAAGAGTCCGTTTGGCAAGTGACACGTGCGACCTCTACTTCTCATACATAAAGGTGAACCTTCTCCTTTACACGTGTTCACTTGACCCCTTTGAGGATGGTATACTACTTGACACTCCACTCGTGTGCATGCATAGGTATTGTCGGAGCTTCACGCACGACGAGGAGGAGTGCAAGCGCCAAGGAACGCCTACACCGTCCGCAAGGGAAGCATGGAAGCGAAGACGGAAGAAAAAGGACTTGCCCAGTCCAGAAAGGGCGGTACTACCGCCCAAAGCAAGCGGTACTACCGCTCAAGCGGTACTACCGCCCAAAGCGAGCGGTACTACCGCTCAAGCGGTACTACCGCCCATGAGTCCGGTACTACCGCCCTGCCTGTGCGCAGCCGCAGGCCTTTGGCCTTGTATCCCTCTCCCATTTACCCCTTCGTGGGTTAGACTATAAATAGACCACCTCCACCTCCTTTCTAGGGTAAGCAAATATGATAGCTCATTCTTAGGTGAGCTTTGCTCCTACCTCTACTCTTGAGAGAGAGAGACTACCACTCCCATGGAGTTCAAGACCTCCATGTGAGAAGATCCTGCGGGATATCATCAAGACCCCCTTGTGGGAAGATCCATCTAGGATATAATCAAGACCTCCTTTTGGAGATGAACCTTACCTTGTATCTTTCCCTTTGTTGTTCATGTACCTTGTGATCTTGTGTGTTTGATTGTCTATTCGATGTGTGATTTGGACTTGTTCTTGAGTGTTTCCCCTTGTGATTTCTCCCCGTTCTTCGCCGTGTTCATCGTGTTCTTCGAGGGATCCCACTCCAAACGTGAAAGATCGACGAATTAGGGTTCCACCCTACATCATAT
Source organism: Aegilops speltoides (assembly GCA_021437245.1). Classification (NCBI taxonomy): domain Eukaryota; kingdom Viridiplantae; phylum Streptophyta; class Magnoliopsida; order Poales; family Poaceae; genus Aegilops; species Aegilops speltoides. Next base: position 244,827,273 of record CM038146.1, read on the forward strand.
GGTATCATGAGCCACGTTGATCACGTTTTTGGAGCCCCTACCCCTCTTTTTCTAGCTTGATTTTGTTGTTTTCATCCTAAATCCGAAAATCCCCACCAAAAATAGCCCCCAAATTTTTTTGTGATTTGTTGGTTTGATGATGTTTTGTTGATTTTGATCCGTTGATTTGCTTGGTTTCAAGTGGATCTAGCATTTCCCCAAGTTTCCCCTCTTTCCATCCACGAAATCCATCAAATTTTGCCCCCGAAATCATCCATTTCCGCCCCAAAATCGCGCCCCGATTCGATCTGCGAAAAATCCCGACACGAGCGGTACTACCACCCTATAGAGCGGTACTACCGCTGAGAGCCTCAAGCGGTACTACCGCCCCGCTAACGGTACTACCGCCAGGCCCTGTTCCAGCCGAAACAGTCGAAAAATCCCGACACGAGCGGTATTACCGCCCTCCCGAGCGGTACTACCGCCCTGGCCTGTTTCAGCTTTCCGAGTTTCACCGTTTTGCCCATAACTAATTCATACGAACTCCGTTTTTGACGTTCTTTAGCTCGTTTTGAAGCTATTGACATCCCCCATCCCACAAAAATACTACCAACATCATTTGACTCCATCACATTTGGTGAATTTTGGCATCTTTGCCTAGGGCTTCCACCACAACATCCGCATAACCACCACCGACTTCCGCAACCTAACCCATTTTGTTCCTTGTAGCATTAGTGGTTGTTTGAGTTGTGATTTGAGTCTCCTAAGGTGTTTAGGCTACTTAGGGACCGTTGCTTCTTCATCAACCACCACCACCGCCACCACTTCCACATAACCTTGCCAACCATACACTTCCGACAACCCAACTTAACCCAATTGTTGTTTGAGCTTTTTCGAGTTGTGGCTTGTGTTTCCTCAGGTGTTTCGGCTACTTAGGGACCGTGTGCTTCCAACTCTTACACCGTGTATAACCCATCATCCCACTTCCGCATTGCCTAGTGCAACACCACCACCGCTTTCCGCTACCACCATTTGACATTTGTCATTTGAGATTTTGAGTTTGCGGTTTTCCGCTTCCTAAGGTGTTTGCTACTTAGGGACGAAGTCTCCATCATCTTGGTATCTACACCAAGAACACCGCCACTCATCATCGCAAAGGACGGTAACCTCGACGACACCTTTGTATATCCCCTTGCAAATTGCATTGTTAACCCCTAGCCCATTTTGTGTCACTTACCTATCGAGACTAGCCATTTGAGTATTGCCGGCAACGTTACTTGTGCACATTAGTGGTCCATACCTTCCATTGCATACATACCATATCATCTTGGTATCATATCATCCTTTGTGCCTCAAGTTTGTTCCCGCATATACACAATTGCTATCTTGGTTTGTGCATTGTGCAAAAGTGGCCATAGAGAAAAAAAAGAGAGAAAAAGCTTTTAAGCAAAAAGAGAGCAAAGAGCTCGTGAGCAAGTGCCATAGCATCATACCCCATGACACATAAGAGCCATACCAAAATCTACATCATATGATATCATGCTTGAGAGAAACACCGGGAACCATACATACATAGCATACTTGGGATAGAAAGAATATCCATTTGCATCTTTATAGGTTGTGCACAAGTGTCGTATCCGCCTATTGAGCAATCGTGCTAGCGTCTCTCTTGAGTTGTGCAACACGAGCGTTTTCCGTGGATTCCACATGTTGTGCTCATTCCTTGGTTGCACGACCCCATTTATCTATCCGTGTGTGTGTTTCCGTGTACCTTTCATTGCTATTGGTCCATTTGTTTCACTTGCGACTTTGTGAATCTTTTTCAACATTATTGACTCTTGCTAACATTTTGCATCAAATTTTTGTGCCACTATCCTCACCGAGCTCTACCATAAGCCTTTACTTGTAGGTGTGAGTGAACAAGTCCGTACCAATTCCACTATTCTTTCATCTCACATTGAGTGACACGGATACATCCTCAACTTTGGGAAAAGGTAACTTGGTATTGTTTATCTCATTTCCTACTCACCTCTACTCGAGTCTTGTGATGGATAGGCAAGGCATTTCATCTTCGGTCTACAACAACAACGATGAGTTCGATGCCATGAACAACAACTCCGACGCCAAGATGCAAGCTAAAATGGAGGAGATCAAAGCCCTCATCAAGTCCTACAAGCGATCTTCCTCATCTTCGAGACGACGCTCAAGAGCACATGCTTCCGAGCTACCATCTCCGGCAAGATCACATCGGCATCGACACTATCACCAACAAGAACGTGAAGGTCAAGAGCTCTACATCAACAACAGCTCAATGACTTCACCATCTCCCTTGGCATCTTCGCCAAGCGACTTCAAGGCATCTTCGCCTACGGACATACTGCATCTTCGCCAACAAGAACCCCAAGACTACGCTCAAGAGAAGCTCCCCAAGCTCAAGTCCGCGACTTCCACGAGCTACTACAACCTCGACATCAACCACGCGATTCCTTTCTATGGGACTCAAGAACCCGAGGAATACCTCGAGTGGGAGCGTTTGATGGACGACTACCTCAAGCTACATCAAGTTCGTCCCGAAGATAAAGTGAAGTGCGCCACAAGAAACTTCCACGACTACGCCTCGTCATGGTGGCTTCACACACCTTCGGAGTACTACGACATGAGTTGGCCCAAGATGAAGAAAGCTTTGCGGCGAGAGTTTGTGCCTCCAACCTACACGGAACAACTTCGACGCCAATTGGAGAACACCACCCAAGGATCCAAGTCCATCGACAAGTACTTCAAGGAGATGATGATTGCCTTCTGACGAGCAGTGGGCGACCCCATTTCGATGAAGTTCCACTTCATGATGGGATTGCACAACGACATCTCCAAGACCATCTTCCTCAAGAACTACAAGTCCATCGACGACAACTACATTGGTGCTCTCAAGGCGGAACAAGAACTCATGAAGGCCAAGGCTTCTCCACCCCAAGCAAACTTCGTGGCGACCAAGCTCTACGACAAGCATGAGGCTAGTACCACCATGATGTCCAAGGCCGACAAGCTCCAAGACAATGCTCCCAAGTGTGACTTCACCGCCATCCCTCTTTGTGGCATTGATGATGCCGAGTCTACTTTGACTCTTTTTCAAGACGGTGCCGCGACGAGTACGACTATGGAGACCCTCAAGGACCAAGCTTTGGAGGCGAGCGACAAGGTGGCGAGCAAGGATGATGCTTCCATCTTAGGAGGCGAGAGTGATGATGTGCCATCTTCGGCCTTCACCTACGGCGACGGTGACGAGATGATCGAGCATGGGATTTTCCCTTCGGTCATGGAGGAGAGTGATGATGTGCCATCTTCGGCCTTCATCCACGGCGACGACGACGAGATGGTTGAGCATGGGATCTTCCCTTCGACCACGGCGACGTATGATGACTTGAGTGACTTGTGCCACCATATTGAGAGTGAGAGTGACTTCACCACTAGCCCCATATATGATGAGTTGCCACAATTCCCATGTGAGGAGAGCCACAACCCCCACCACTTGAGTGAGATGAGTGACTCCACCATACGTGAGTTTGAGTGCACCTATTTTGAGGGAGTGAGTGAACCACCACATAGAGAGAGTGAGATAGTTGATAGGTCTCGTGAGGCCATTTGCATTTCTAACAACTTGACCTCTACCTCTATTGTGTCTTCTCATTTGGTGCTAGGTCCCATTTATGATGACGCCACGATCCTCGATTTACTTCGTCCTCCCTTTGGACAAGACGATGGCCATGGTGGAATATGATGCACCCCCCACATGGTTCCATCAAGATGAAGATGACCACCATTTGGTCTTTCCCACCTCACCTACACCACTTGAGTGGAATGACAAAGGTAACAAAGGTGACGGTGATGCTCTAGTCCCACTAGTGGACTTTCTCGAGATTGATTGCTTGCATGATGTTGATCCACCTAGTACCTTGTTTCATTCTAGTATGATTTCCCCATGTGATGATTTGCCCATTTATGATGAGTACGATGATTCTCATGTGGAGTCTATTAGTTGTGATGCCATGTTACATAGGATTTATTGTGACAATTCTTTAGGTCACGTCATGTTTGATAATCCGCTTGACTTGTCATATGCTATGCATGAGATCCATCATATGTCTTATTTGCAATCTCTTCATAGTGACTATGCATATGCCATTAAAATGAACCCAATTTGCACATATGGCATAGATGACAAGCCCATGGTTATTGGCATTTGTTTTTCTTGTGATGATATTGATATGCACCCTTTGCATCATTCATCTCATATGCCATGCCATGACCACCTAGCTTTGGATATGCATTGTTTTGGATGTTGTCCATTTTGTCCATATGATGTTTCCAATGTTGTTCATGAGGAGACCCCCATAGTTTCCTCATACATGTTAGGAGATTTTGATCCATCCCTTCCATTGCATGATCCCCATAATTGTGTGCACCATATGCTCCCCATGATTAAACATGATATTGATGTGTCATATACTTGCATTCTCAATTTGTGTCCCCATCATGTCATACATAACAACTATTCTTTCATGATGGATGACATGTTCCTATACCATGCATCAAATTTCTTTGAGCGATGCTTATCTTGTGCTAACTCACACGTGCACATACACATCATGATGGATGAGGTGTACATTTACCACACACACAATTTCTTTCGTTTGTGTCTCTTTTGTGTAGGTACCCAGGAATACTTGTCAACCTCGCAATCCCACGAGTTGACAAAACGAGCTCTTGAGAGCAATGACGATTTGGGATCCCGTGGACTATCCTTACCACCGTTCCCTTCGCGCAAGGACTACGCGCAACTCCTCTACTTGGCTCTCACACGGCTATGGGCCATTTACCACTTCTCACATTATGCTCATTTTACCGTGTTCACTTTGCATGCTATGCTTGCTTCTATGCCTTTGCCATGCAATTGTGACCCTTGTTTGCATCTACCCATGATTCTCCATTATGATATTCCTATGTGTATTTGCATGCTTGGTGGAGATCCTTGTTGCTTTTGCCATGCTTATCATGTGCCCCATTCTATTGATGCTTATTGTGTTGGGAGAGTCATGATGACCCATTGCTATTCACATATGGCCTCCCGCCAATACATTCATAATATTGTACTCATATCTTGCTTTCATGCTTGTGCTATGACTTGTGAATTATTCATGCCCACTATTTGCACCAATGACATGTTTGCCATGATTCCTCCTAGTATGTTGCATCTTCGCACTACTAGCTTGTTTGATTTGATAGCTATGAATGCTCACTATATTGCATCACCCATGTTCCACTACTTGTTTTCTTGGGTTGATGACATATATGCTCATGCCTCTCACATGATATATCTTGATCATTGTCTCTTGTGTCATACTTGCTCATCTCATGCGGTTGATGACAACCATCTATATGCTTTGCACATGATTCGTATTGCCTCTTGTCATATATCTCCATGTGTTGCCTCTCTCATGCACGATGATTTGCCATGTATTGAATGCAACAATGATTCTCTTCTTGTTCATGAGATTGCCCCCATAGCATTCTCGCATATATTTGGAGATTTTGACACAATTCTTGTGAAGCATGCTTGTCTTACTTCTATGCACCATATACCTAGTGCCATGAATATCGCCATTGCTGCATCATATTATTCATGCACTTTTGCTTCTAATGGTTATGTGCAAAAGATGAGAACCATCATGATGGATGATGTGTTTGTCTACCATGCGCATACTTTCTTTGTTTTGTTTTGTGCATGTGTAGGATACTTGGACTTCATGTCGACTTCCACTTCACGTGAGTTGACCATTCGAGCTCTTGAGAGCGAGCCTCATATATTCTACCACGACTCGCTTCTACACCATATTTGCTTCCACTTTGGCATTGTGAAGAATGCACAAGGACACACTTTCAAGGTGACATCCTTCTTGAGCTTGGATATTGTGGATCATACTTCATGTGTTGCTTGCACCATTTGCATGCATGTTCGAGATATTGCTTTCTACCATGATTGCCACATTTCCATCCTTCATGACATATATACCTTGTGTGTGGCATCCAATTCTTGGACTACTTGCTACTATCATATGGTTGGTTGCACCAATATCATTTCTTCACATATGCCATGTCCCTTTGCTTGTCACATGCTTGACTTGATTGCCTCACACATGTTGAACAATTGCTCTTTCCATTGTGTTGAGTGCCACGATATCTTCACTACACCCTATGCACGTTATGCTTGGATTGTCTTGCACTTGCCCCATGTGTTTAGACATTTCACTATATTTGGTGTTGTGAATGACTCTTATGCCTACCATAGACCTTTCATTGAGCTCTTTATGCATGCTCGCTATGACCTTGAGGTAGATGCTTGTTCACTTATCACATATATTTGCATCTTGGCCTCCCATTTACATGCTTGTTCCCATGATGTACTTGATTGTGCTCAATTTATATGTCCAAATGTCATGACACAATTCTTTGTCAAACCATATGCTATGCTTGATGACAACACTTGTTGGGTGAATCACCTCTTGAATGCTTGGTTCTGCTCTTACGACAACCACATTTGTTTTTCCAAGTGCTTGTTATCTTTGCTACTTTTGAAGGAATTACAAGACGGTGCGACATTGGAGAGTGCCCATTTGGAACTTCAAGATGACAAGAACTTGGTGATCGACCACTTCTACACGGCAACGCCATCTCTTTCCCATGGTGATTTTGTTTTCGATCCGACGTCGGATCTTTCCCAAGGGGGAGGGGATGATGCGGAGCATCCTACGGACATCACCATGTCAAGAGTCCGTTTGGCAAGTGACACGTGCGACCTCTACTTCTCATACATAAAGGTGAACCTTCTCCTTTACACGTGTTCACTTGACCCCTTTGAGGATGGTATACTACTTGACACTCCACTCGTGTGCATGCATAGGTATTGTCGGAGCTTCACGCACGACGAGGAGGAGTGCAAGCGCCAAGGAACGCCTACACCGTCCGCAAGGGAAGCATGGAAGCGAAGACGGAAGAAAAAGGACTTGCCCAGTCCAGAAAGGGCGGTACTACCGCCCAAAGCAAGCGGTACTACCGCTCAAGCGGTACTACCGCCCAAAGCGAGCGGTACTACCGCTCAAGCGGTACTACCGCCCATGAGTCCGTACTACCGCCTCGCCTGTCTTGCAGCAGCAGGGCCTTTGGCCTTGTATCCCTCTCCCACTTACCCCTTCGTGGGTTAGACTATAAATAGACCACCTCCACCTCCTTTCTAGGGTAAGCAAATATGATAGCTCATTCTTAGGTGAGCTTTGCTCCTACCTCTACTCTTGAGAGATAGAGACTACCACTCCCATGGAGTTCAAGACCTCCATGTGAGAAGATCCTGCGGGATATCATCAAGACCCCCTTGTGGGAAGATCCATCTAGGATATAATCAAGACCTCCTTTTGGAGATGAACCTTACCTTGTATCTTTCCCTTTGTTGTTCATGTACCTTGTGATCTTGTGTGTTTGATTGTCTAGTGGATGTGTGATTTGGACTTGTTCTTGAGTGTTTCCCCTTGTGATTTCTCCCCGTTCTTCGCCGTGTTCATCGTGTTCTTCGAGGGATCCCACTCCAAACGTGAAAGATCGACGAATTAGGGTTCCACCCTACATCAGGAAGGCACGTCCTCGAATGAAAATAATGCCTCTTTGCACACAAAAGCATAGCAAACAGATTTGCTAAAATCTAGCTCATCAATATCAGATTTAGTGGCAAGTAAACATGCACTTTTCAATTTAATTTCAGAAGCAACACTAGATGGTTTACTATTAGGCTTCATATGTTGCTCAAATTCTTTTGCCACAATCTGATTTCCACTCTTATTTTTCTCCTGTTTTGCTTTATTAGCTCTATTAATATCATCTTTCAAAATGGACTCAGGAGTCATAGGAAGCAAAGTAATATTTTTATCCTTATGAACAAGAGTATATCGATTGTTTCTACCATGGTGTACAGAATTTTTATCAAATTGCCATGGTCTACCAAGTAATAAGGAACATGCTTGCATAGGTACCACATCACAATCAACATAATCAGCATATGTAGAGATACTAAAATGCACACTAACAAAGACGTGTTACCTTAACCTTGCCGCTGTTGTTGAACCATTGGATGTAGTAAGGATGTGGATGTGGTCTTGTGGTGAGAGATAGCTTCTCCACCATCTCCATGCTCGCCAAGTTGTTGCAGCTCCCTCCATCTATGATGACGCTAATAGAACGTTCCTTCACAACTCCTTTGTATGGAACAAATTATGCCTCTGATTTTGCTCAGCTTGTGTAACCTGCACACTCAAAACACGTTGAGCAACTAAACATTCATACCTGTCAAGATCTTCAAAGAACCATGTATTGTGTCTCATGATCGTAATCATCTCCACCGTGTTCCTCATGTGTAATAAGAGCCAAAGTCTCCTCATCATAGTCACTAGCGGACTCATACCCACCATCCTCGGTAGCAATCATCACACGCTGAGATTTGTATTCTCTCGAAAATGTCCTCTTCCCTTACAACGACGACAAATAATATCACTTGTGTGCCCTGTTGACGCCATGGAAGAAGAAGAGCTCTGTGCAGGCCCAGCAGGTGTGCTCTTGGCAGATAGTGGTGGTTGTGCCCTTTCTTGTATCACGGTTGGAGGTGGCACCAAGGAGGTGATGGTGCGGTGGAAGTAGATGATGCACGTGGTGTCCATGATGAAGGTCGACCTGCAGAAAAGTTAGTGCGCGCCAATGCCCGCCGATCCTGCACTTCACGCTCAGCTTTACAAGCAAGATGGAATAAACGAGTGATATTATTATAATCCTTATAGTCTAGAATGGTCTGAATCTCTCTATTTAATCCACCCGAAAACGTGCAAGCATAGCTTCATTCTCCTCAACAATAGCACATCTAATCAAGCCAGTTTGTAATTCCTGATAATATTCTTCTACAGAATTTTTTCCTTGTCTTAAACTCTGCAATTTTTGAAGTAATTCACGTTGATAATATGGTGGAACCCAACGAGTACGCATAGCAGTTTTCAAAGCAGCCCAAGTAGCTGGAACAGGATATAATCTACAATGTTCGACCACCAAACACATGCAAAACTAGTGAAAGCACAAACAGCAGCAGGAACACGCCGCCCTCGTGATATTGTAAACATGTAAATCGTTGTTCAGTTTCTAACTCCCAAGTAAGATATATATCAGAACATATCTACCCTCAAATGGTGGAATATTCAATTTCAGTTTAGGGAGATGGTCATGATCTCGCATTTGAGGGGAGCCCTAACATTGCCATTATTTGCATGTGGACGACCTGGTGGTTGTGGTGCTGGTGGTTGCACGTAGTTCGATGTTGATCAACCTCATCCTCGTAATCTCCCACATAATCATCCTCGCTTGTACCAGCAGCAGCAGAGTAGCAGGAGCCAAAGAAGCACCAACAGCAGTAGCAGCGGCACCAGAATTTTGTCCTGGCTCAATAGGAACACGCTGAGCTCGTCCATACTGATTCGGAAGGGGGCGTAGTTGTTGTCGTTGCAAAGGTGCGATAGGTGCAGCCGGCGGTGGTTGTGGAAAACGCGCGAGCAATTCATCAAACTTGCTATCAAGCTTTGTTTCAAACTTCTTCTCAATGCCATCTATCTTCTCCATGGCCTCGTCAAATCTGTTTAGCACATCTTGCACCTGTCCAATCATCATTTGCTGAAACTTATCATGTAGCTGTTTGTTCGTCAGGTTCTCCCAATCAGTCTCATCGGCTTGTGATCCTGCCATGGTTAGCAGCAATAGAAACACACAAGAATATGATCCTACAGCCTACTAGGAAGTGGTGGTGGTGGTGTGGTGGACAGTCACAAATCCGTCAAGCAAATCTCAAATTCTTACCAGTTCTTACCCAGAAGAAAGCGGTGATCGGCAACCGTTGTAGTCAAAACTCTCAAAGCTTGGCTATAGCGATTACAGGAGAATCAAACGCATACACGAGATGTATGTGGAGCTGGGAAGGCTTATAATATGGTAGCAAAAGGGTCAAGAATAATCAAATCAGAGATGCAAAGTTGAATAAACGCTCAACGGCGGTACTGTGCTGGTCCTAGGCTAGACCGTGCTAGAGACGCGAGCCTAGAACACTAACAAAATCACGGCGCTACACGTAAACAAGGGAAAAGCACACTCTGAATTTTTTTTTTCGCTCTTTTTTTTTGCGCTGTTTTTTTTTGCGCTGCTCTTTTTTTTTTGCGAAAAATCACTATAATGGCGAGTGTCTCAAAACTCTTCCCAGGTCAAACCGACAGATGGGCACGAAATTTTTCGACCAATTTTTTTTTTGACTGCTGGCCCAAAAACTGAAACGGGTCAAAAAACTTTCTATAATGGCGACTGTCTCAATACGCTTAGAAACACCTAAAAATAGGATAGCCAGAAATTTTTTGTCCCGTGCGTTTTTGGAAAATTTTGGGCCTAAACGGAGGGTGGTTTCCGGACTCTTTTTTTTTGAAACCAACCTCTTCTACGGACGGCAAAAGATTGCTGAATCAAACCTACTCGCACAAGGAAACACGAATCGGAAATTAGATGGATCCCGAAAACAAATCTAATATGCAAGGAACTCGGATTGGTGGTGGATATATGGTGGTGGTATATGGCAACGGTGGTGGTATATGGCAGCGGTGGTGGTATATGGATACGGATTCGAAGCGGTCGCAGATAAGCGGTGGTGGTAGATGGCAGGGGCAATGATGATGGTGCGGCGGCGGCGTGACAACTTATGACCAGAACTCGAAACTCTAAAAGACTAGACTCTAAGACTAGCAACTAGACACGATGATGCAACCGCAAATTCAACAAAGCAAATACAGAAAAGATTATCCAAAGGCTCAGATTGGTTCGGATATGATGACCTAACCCTAATATTTTTTTTGGCTTTTTCGTGGACTGTAGGTATGAAGAACAGACTCGATCTAAACTACGAAAAAGTGTAAAATCTCACCGAGCAACCTGGAAATCTGATACCACTTGATAGAGGCAAAGGTGTCCCGTCTTTCGATGAGATGGTGGATTTCGCTTTGGTGGAAGTCGACTTTGACGATCCGACTACGATCGTATGCGAGGACGCCGCGCCTTAGCAACCGCTAAACCAACTCCGAGAGGTTATTGACCACGCCGAGCACGATCAACTCCGACCACGAGGGTCTGCTTTCCTGCGAGCAAACGAAGAACAAGCAAGAAACTGAGATTGCAATCTGGATATTGCGAATATAAGATGAAAGCTTTATTGATCAAGGTGGGGTTCGTGGCGCCTTTGTCCGGTCGTTGAACACAAACGGCACGCAGCGTTGCAGCTATGGCGAACTTTTAATCTAAACAAAACCCAAAGTCTAAACGACGCCCTAAGGGCTGTATATATGGGGGAAAAGGAGGGAATTTCGTGGCCCTTGAGGATGGGGTCCGAAACCAACCCTAACTCTTGTTTCCCCACACATACGGACTCTAAAAATAGCCTATACTTGAGTATTTCGAAATTACATGGGCCTGGCCCAATAATAAGGTGACGCGGCACCTAGAATAGCCTATGGACGAATATTATGAAGTGGCATCTTGTATATTTCGTCCAAGGCTTCATGCATTCCTTATGGTGGCTTAAAAGTCCTGAAATCATCACTTGTAACTCCGTTCTTGATCCCCTTGCGCATGCCATCAACTCCATGCGTGTTCTTGCTCCAATGTTCATCCTTATCCAAGCTAGGCCCTTCATTTGTAAGCAAAACAAATGTATCAAATTTAGGCAGCATCATATTCTCATGAACATTAGAATCATTACCAAGAAACGAAAGTACCTGGTAATTTAATTGGCGTGCGCGAGCTCTAGTAATTGGTCCCGTATATGTAACGGTAGGGGCTGTGGGTGTAACAATGGTATTGATGTCCTCATCAAAGATGACGAGTACTTGGTGAACGTCCACTTCTACACGGCGAAGCCATCTCTTTCCCATGGTGATTTGGTTTTCGATCCGAGGTCGGATCTTTTCCAAGCGGGAGGGGATGATGCGGAGCATCCTACGGTCATCACCATGTCAAGAGTCCGTTTGGCAAGTGACACGTGCGACCTCTACTTCTCATACATAAAGGTGAATCTTCTCCTATACACGGGTTCACTTGACCCCTTTGAGGATGGTATACTACTTGACACTCCACTCGTGTGCATGCATAGGTATTGTCGGAGCTTCACGAACGATGAGGAGGAGTGCAAGCGCCAAGGAACGCCTACACCGTCCGCGAGGGAAGCATGGAAGCGAAGACGGAAGAAGAAGGACCTGCCCAGTCCAGAAAGGGCGGTACTACCGCCCAAAGCAAGCGGTACTATCGCTCAAGCGGTACTACCGCCCATGAGTCTGGTACTACCGCCCTGCCTGTGCGCAGCCGCGGGCCTTTGGCCTTGTATACCTCTCCCACTTACACCTTTGATAGAGGCGAAGGTGTCCCGTCTTTCGATGAGATGGTGGATTTCGCTTTGGTGGAAGTCGACTTTGACAGTCCGACTACGAACGTGAGAGGACGTCGCGCCTTAGCGATCGCTAAACCAACTCCGAGAGGTTATAGACCATGCCGGAGCACGATCAACCTGACCACGAGGGTCTGTTTCCTGCGAGCAAATGAAGAACAAGGAAGAAACTGAGATTGCAATCTGGATATTGTGAATATAAGATGAAAGCTTTATTGATCAAGGTGGGGTTCTGTGATGCCTTTGTCTGGTCGTTGAACACAAACGAAGTACGCGAAGTTGCAACTATGGCGAACTTTTAATCTAAACAAAGCCCAAAGTCTAAACGGTGCCCTAAGGGCTGTATATATGGAGGAAGAGGGGGTGAATTTCGTGGCCCTTGGTGGAGGGGTCCGAAACTAACCCTATCTCTTGTTTCCCCACACATACGGGCTCTAAAAATAGCTTATACTTATGTATTTCGAAATTACATGGGCCTGGCCCAATAATAAGGTGACGCAGCACCTAGAATAACCTCTGGACGAAATTTATGAAGTGGCATCTTGTATATTTCGTCTAAGGCTTCATGCACTCATTATGGTGGCTTCAAAGTCCTGAAATCATCACTTGTAACTCCATTCTTGTCCCCCTTGCGCATGCCATCATCTCCATGCTTGTTCTTGCTCCAATGTTCATCCTTCTGCAAGCTAGGCCCTTCATTTGTATGCAAAACAAATGTATCCAATTTAGGCAGCATCATATTCTCATGAACATTAGAATCATTACCAAGAAACGAAAATACCTAGTAATTTAGTTGGCGTGCGCGAGCTCTAGTAATTGGTCCAAGATGTATAGCAGCAGGGGCTGTGGGTGTAACAATTGTATTGATGTCCTCATCATCCTCCCTTCTTGAAATGAAGTCGCCCTCGACGGAAGTTCATCTTCCTCACCCAAATATGGCTTCAAATCTGCAATGTTAAAAGTGGGACTAACCCCAAAATCTGCAGCAGCTCAAGTTTATATGCATTATCATTTACTTTCTCCAACACCTTAAAGGGACCAGCAGCACGTGACATTAGCTTTGATTTATGCAAATCAGAAATCTATCCTTATGCAAATTTAACCAAACAAGATCTCCAGGTGCAAACACAACATGTTTTCTACCCTTATCTCCAGCAAGTTTATATTTAGCATTCATACGCTCAATGTTTTCCTTAGTTAACTCATGCATTGTTAAAATCAATTCAGCACGTTCTTTAGCATCAAAATTAACCTTCTCCGAAGATGGAAGAGGCAACAAATCAATAGGTGCACGAGGTAGGAAACCATACACAACTTCAAAAGGGCACATCTTAGTAGTAGAATGCAATGAACGATTATAAGCAAATTCATTATGAGGCAAGCATTCCTCCCACATTTTCTTATTATTCTTTAGAACAACCCTAAGCATAGTAGACAATGTTCTATTGACTACTTCAGTTTGTCCATCAGTTTGGGGTGTCAAGTAGTACTAAAAAGCAGTTTAGTCCCCAACTTAGCCCATAAGCATCTCCGAAAGTGGCTAAGAAATTTAGTATCACGATCTGAAACAATAGAATTTGGCACACCATGCAAGCGAATAATTTCACGAAAGAACAAATCAGCAACATTAACAACATCATCGCTTTTATGACATGGTATAAAGTGTGCCATTTTCGAGAATCTATCCACGACAACAAATATGCTATCCCTCCCCTTCTTTGTTCTAGGTAAACCTAAAACAAAGTCCATAGATATATCCTCCCAAGGAACACTAGGTACAGGCAAAGGCATATATAAACCATGAGGATTGAGTCGTGACTTAGCTTTTTGACATGTAGTGCAGCGAACAATAAAACGCTCAACATCCCGTCTCATCTTTGGCCAAAAGAAATGTGTAGCAAGTACATCCTCCGTCTTCTTCACGCCAAAGTGTCCCATTAGTCCTCCTCCATGCGCCTCCTGCAACTACAAAAGACGAACGGAGCTAGCTGGAATGCATAGCTTGTTAGCACGGAACACAAATCCATCATTAACGACAAACTTGTTCCATATTCTTCCTTCTTTACAATTCTGCAATACATCTTTAAAATCAGCATCATGCACATATTGATCTTTGATGGTCTCCAAACCAAATATTTTGAAGTCAAGTTGTGAAAGCATAGTATAGCGATTTAGACAATGCATCAACAATAACATTTTCTTTACCCTTCTTGTGTTTAATGACATAAGGGAAAGTCTCAATGAATTCAACCCATTTAGCATGTCTACGATTCAGTTTAGCTTGACTTTTAATATGTTTCAAAGATTCATGATCAGAATGTATAACAAATTCTTTGGGCCATAAATAATGTTGCCATGTCTCTAAAGTCCGAACAAGAGCATATAATTCTTTATCATAAGTAGAATAGTTCAGACTAGGCCCACTCAATTTTTCAGAAAAGTATGCAACAGGTTTGCCATCTTGCAATAACACACCTCCTAATCCAATTCCACTAGCATCACATTCAAGCTCAAAAGTCTTATTAAAATCAGGAAGTTGGAGTAAAGGAGCATGTGTCAACTTATCTTTCAATACCGTGAAAGCTTCTTCCTGTGCGGTACCCCAAACAAAAGGCACATCCTTCTTTGTAATCTCATTGAGAGGTGCAGCAATGGTGCTGAAATCTCTCACAAAACGCCTATAGAATCCAGCGAGGCCAAGAAAACTCCTCACTTGTGTGACCGTTTTGGGCTGCGGCCAACTCTCAATAGCTTCAATCTTGGCTTTATCAACTTCAATTCCCTGTGGAGTAAAAACATAGCCAAGAAAAGACACTCGATCGGTGCAAAAGGTGCACTTCCCAAGGTTACCAAACAAACGTGCATCACGTAGAGCAATAAAAACAGCACGTAAATGTTCCAAATGTTCCTCCAAAGATCTGCTATAAATCAATATGTCATCAAAGTAAACTACCACAAATCGTCCAATGAAAGCACGTAAAACTTCGTTCATTAATCTCATGAAAGTACTAGGTGCATTAGTTAACCCAAAAGGCATGACTAACCACTCATATAATCCAAACTTAGTATTAAATGCTGTTTTCTATTCATCCCCCAATTTCATACGAATTTGATGATATCCACTACGCAAATCAACTTTGGAGAATATTGTAGAGCCACTCAATTCATCAAGCATATCATCTAGCCTAGGAATAGGATGATGATAACGAATAGTAATATTATTAATGCCTCTACAATCAACACACATACGCGATGTACCATCCTTTTTCGGCACTAGAATAATAGGAACAGCACAAGGACTAAGGGATTCGCGTATATAACCTTTGTCGAGAAGCTCTTGTACTTCACGCATAATCTCCTTCGTCTCCTCTGGATTGGTACGGTATGGCGCACGATTTGGCAGTGAAGCACCGGGAATTAAGTCAATCTGATGCTCAATCCCTTGAATAGGCGGTAATCCCGGTGGCACGTCTTGTGGAAAGACGTCAGCGAACTCCTGCAAAATGTTAGTGACAACAGGAAGCAAAGAGGAAGGCACGTCCTCGAATGAAAATAATGCCTCTTTGCACACAAAAGCATAGCAAACTGATTTGCTAAAATCTAGCTCATCAATATCAGATTTAGTGGCAAGTAAACATGCGCTTTTCAATTTAATTTCAGAAGCAACACTAGATGGTTTACTATTAGGCTTCATATGTTGCTCAAATTCTTTTGCCACAATCTGATTTTCACTCTTATTTTCTCCTGTTTTGCTTTATTAGCTCTATTAATATCATCTTTCAAAATGGACTCAGGAGTCATAGGAAGCAAAGTAATATTTTTATCCTTATGAACAAGAGTATACTGATTGTTTCTACCATGGTGTACAGAATTTTTATCAAATTGCCATGGTCGACCAAGTAATAAGGAACATGCTTGCATAGGTACCACATCACAATCAACATAATCAGCATATGTAGAGATACTAAAATGCACACGAACAGTACGTGTTACCTTAACCTTGCCGCTGTTGTTGAACCATTGGATGTAGTAAGGATATGGATGTGGTCTTGTGGTGAGAGATAGCTTCTCCACCATCTCCATGCTAGCCAAGTTGATGAGGACATGACTACATTGGATAAGACCAAAAATATTGCATACATGCATATTTGTCAGGTGATTTCTAGTGCAAACTATTCAATAATATATTTATGTTATTCAGAACAAAAATACTTCACATACTGTTGTGTTTTGTCTAATTGCAGGTGTATGGGACATTTGTACTGATAGAGGCAGAGGTGTCCCGTCTTTCGATGAGATGGTGGATTTCGCTTTGGTGGAAGTCGACTTTGACGATCCGACTACGAGCGTGCGAGGACGTCGCGCCTTAGCAATCGCTAAACCAACTCCGAGAGGTTATTGACCACGCCGGAGCACGATCAACCTGACCACGAGGGTCTATTTCCTGCGAGCAAACGAAGAACAAGCAAGAAACTGAGATTGCAATCTGGATATTGCAAATATAAGATGAAAGCTTTATTGATCAAGGTGGGGTTCCGTGGCGCTTTGTCCAGTCGTTGAACACAAACGAAATGCAGCGAAGTTGCAGCTATGGCGAACTTTTGATCTAAACAAAACCCAAGTCTAAACGGTGCCCTAAGGGCTGTATATATGGAGGAAGAGGGGTGAATTTCGTGGCCCTTGGTGGAGGGGTCCAAACTAACCCTATCTCTTGTTTCCCCACACATACGGACTCTAAAATAGCCTATACTAATGTATTTCGAAATTACATGGGCCTGGCCCAATAATAAGGTGACGCAGCACCTAGAATAGCCTATGGACGAATATTATGAAGTGGCATCTTGTATATTTCGTCCAAGGCTTCATGCACTCCTTATGGTGGCTTCAAAGTCTGAAATCATCACTTGTAACTCCGTTCTTGATCCCCTTGCATGCCATCAACTCCATGTGTGTTCTTGCTCCAATGTTCATCCTTCTCCAAGCTAGGCCCTTCATTTGTAAGCAAAACAAATGTATCCAATTTAGGCAGCATCATATTCTCATGAACATTAGAATCATTACCAAGAAACGAAAGTACACGTAATTTAGTTGGCGTCTTGAGCTCTAGTAATTGGTCCAAGATGTATAACAGCAGGGGCTGTGGGTGTAACAATGGTATTGATGTCCTCATCATCCTCCCTTCTTGAAATGAAGTCGTCCTCGACGGAAGTTCATCTTCCTCACCCAAATATGGCTTCAAATCTGCAATGTTAAAAGTGGGACTAACCCCAAAATCTGCAGGCAGCTCAAGTTTATATGCATTATCATTTACTTTCTCCAACACCTTAAAGGGACCAGCAGCACGTGGCATTAGCTTTGATTTGCGCTAATCAGGAAATCTATCCTTACGCAAATGTAACCAAACAAGATCTCCGTGCAAACACAACATGTTTTCTACCCTTATCTCCAGCAAGTTTATATTTAGCATTCATACGCTCAATGTTTTCCTTAGTTAACTCATGCATTTTTAAAATCAATTCAGCACGTTCTTTAGCATCAAAATTAACCTTCTCCGAAGATGGAAGAGGCAACAAATCAATAGGTGCACGAGGTAGGAAACCATACACAACTTCAAAAGGGCACATCTTAGTAGTAGAATGCAATGAACGATTATAAGCAAATTCAATATGAGGCAAGCATTCCTCCCACATTTTCTTATTATTCTTTAGAACAGCCCTAAGCATAGTAGACAATGTTCTATTGACTACTTCATTTGTCCATCGGTTTGGGGGTGACAAGTAGTACTAAAAGCAGTTTAGTCCCCAACTTAGCCCATAAACATCTCCAAAAGTGGCTAAGAAATTTAGTATCACGATCTGAAACAATAGTATTTGGCACACCATGCAAGCGAATAATTTCACGAAAGAACAAATCAGCAACATTGACAAAGATCATCGCTTTTATGACATGGTATAAAGTGTGCCATTTTCGAGAATCTATCCACGACAACAAATATGCTATCCTTCCCCTTCTTTGTTCTAGGTAAACCTAAAACAAAGTCCATAGATATATCCTCCCAAGGAACACTAGGTACAGGCAAAGGCATATATAAACCATGAGGATTTAGTCGTGACTTAGCTTTTTGACATGTAGTGCAGCGAGCAATAAAACGCTCAACATCCGTCTCATCTTTGGCCAAAAGAAATGTGTAGCAAGTACGTCCTCCGTCTTCTTCACGCCAAAGTGTCCCATTAGTCCTCCTCCATGCGCCTCCTGCAACAACAAAAGACGAACGGAGCTAGCTGGAATGCATAGCTTGTTAGCACGGAACACAAATCCATCATTAACGACAAACTTGTTCCATGTTCTTCCTTCTTTACAATTCTGCAATACATCTTTAAAATCAGCATCATGCACATATTGATCTTTGATGGTCTCCAAACCAAATATTTTGAAGTCAAGTTGTGAAAGCATAGTATAGCGACAAGACAATGCATCAACAATAACATTTTCTTTACCCTTCTTGTGTTTAATGACATAAGGAAAGTCTCAATGAATTCAACCCATTTAGCATGTCTACGATTCAGTTTAGCTTGACTTTTAATATGTTTCAAAGATTCATGATCGAATGTATAACAAATTCTTTGGGCCATAAATAATGTTGCCATGTTTCTAAAGTCCGAACAAGAGCATATAATTCTTTATCATAAGTAGAGTAATTCAGACTAGGCCCATTCAATTTTTCGAAAAAGTATGCAACAGGTTTGCCATCTTGTAATAACACACCTCCTAATCCAATTCCACTAGCATCACATTCAAGCTCAAAAGTCTTATTAAAATCAGGAAGTTGGAGTAAAGGAGCATGTGTCAACTTAGCTTTCAATACCGTGAAGGCTTCTTCCGTGCGGTACCCCAAACAAAAGGCACATCCTTCTTTGTAAGCTCGTTGAGAGGTGCAGCAATGGTGCTGAAATCTCTCACAAAACGCCTATAGAAACCAGCGAGGCCAAGGAAACTCCTCACTTGTGTGACCGTTTTGAGCTGCGGCCAACTCTCAATAGCTTCAATCTTGGCTTTGTCAACTTCAATTCCCTGTGGAGTAACGACATAGCCAAGAAAAGATACTCGGTCGGTGCAAAAGGTGCACTTCCCAAGGTTACCAAACAAGCGTGCATCACGAGAGCATTAAAAACAGCACGTAAATGTTCCAAATGTTCTTCCAAAGATTTGCTATAAATCAGTATATCATCAAAATAGACTACCACAAATCGTCCAATGAAAGCACGTAAAACTTCGTTCATTAATCTCATGAAAGTACTAGGTGCATTAGTTAACCCAAAAGGCATGACTAACCACTCATATAATCCAAACTTAGTTTTAAATGCTGTTTTCCATTCATCTCCCAATTTCATACGAATTTGATGGTATCCACTACGCAAATCAACTTTGGAGAATATTGTAGAGCCACTCAATTCATCAAGCATATCATCTAGCCTAGGAATAGGGTGGCGATAACGAATAGTAATATTATTAATGCCTCTACAATCAACACACATACGTGACGTACCATCCTTTTTCGGCACTAGAATAATAGGAACAGCACAAGGACTAAGGGATTCGCGTATATAACCTTTGTCGAGCAGCTCCTGTACTTGACGATAATCTCCTTCGTCTCCTCCGGATTGGTACGGTATGGTGCACGGTTGGGTAATGATGCACCGGAATTAAGTCAATTTGATGCTCAATCCCTCGAATAGGTGGTAATCCGGTGGCACGTCTTGTGGAAAGACGTCGTGAACTCCTGCAAAATGTTAGTGACGGCAGGGGCAAAGAGGAAGGCACGTCCTCGAATGAAAATAATGCCTCTTTGCACACAAAAGCATAGCAAACAGATTTGCTAAAATCTAGCTCATCAATATCAGATTTGGTGGCAAGTAAACATGCACTTTTCAATTTAATTTCGAAGCAACAGAGATGGTTTACTATTAGGCTTCATGTGTTGCTCAAATTCTTTTGCCACAATCTGATTTTCACTCTTATTTTCTCCTGTTTTGCTTTATTAGCTCTATTAATATCATCTTTCAAAATGGACTCAGGAGTCATAGGAAGCAAAGTAATATTTTTATCCTTATGAACAAGAGTATACTGATTGTTTCTACCATGGTGTACAGAATTTTATCAAATTGCCATGGTCTACCAAGTAACAAGGAACATGCTTGCATAGGTACCACATCACAATCAACATAATCAGCATATGTAGAGATACTAAAATGCACACGAACAGACGTGTTACCTTAACCTTGCCGCTGTTGTTGAACCATTGGATGTAGTAAGGATGTGGATGTGGTCTTGTGGTGAGAGATAGCTTCTCCACCATCTCCATGCTAGCCAAGTTGTTGCAGCTCCCTCCATCTATGATGGCGCTTGAATAGAACGTTCCTTCACAACTCCTTTGTATGGAACAAATTATGCCTCTGATTTTGCTCAGCTTGTGTAACCTGCACACTCAAAACACGTTGAGCAACTAAACATTCATACCGTCAAGATCTTCAAGAGCCATGTATTGTGTCTCATGATCGAATCATCTCCACCGTGTTCCTCATGTGTAATAAGAGCCAAAGTCTCCTCATCATAGTCACTAGCGGACTCATACCCACCATCCTCCGTAGCAATCATCACACGCTGAGATTTGCATTCTCTCATAAAATGTCCTCTTCCCTTACAACGACGACAAATAATATCACTTGTGTGCCCTGTTGACGCCATGGAAGAAGAGCTCTGTGCAGGCCCAGCAGGTGTGCTCTTGGCGATAGTGGTGGTTGTGCCTGCTTTCTTGTATCACGGTTGGAGGTGGCACCAAGGAGGTGATGGTGCGGTGGAAGTAGATGATGCACGTGGTGTCCATGATGAAGGTCGACCTGCGAGAAAAGTTAGTGCGCGCGCAATGCCTGTCGATCCTGCACTTCACGTTCAGCTTTACAAGCAAGATGGAATAAGCGAGTGATATTATTATAATCCTTATAGTCTAGAATGGTCTGAATCTCTCTATTTAATCCACCCGAAAACGTGCAAGCATAGCTTCATTCTCCTCAACAATACCACATCTAATCAAGCCAGTTTGTAATTCCGATAATATTCTTCTACAGAATTTTTCCTTGTCTTAAGCGCTGCAATTTTGAAGTAATTCACGTTGATAATATGGTGGAACCCAACGAGTACGCATAGCAGTTTTCAAAGCAGCCCAAGTAGCTGGAACAGGATATAATCTACAATGTTCAGACCACCAAACACATGCAAAGCTAGTGAAAGCACAAACAACAGCAGGAACACGTCTCTCCTCAGGATATTGTAAACATGTAAATCGTTGTTCAGTTTCTAACTCCCAAGTAAGATATATATCAGGAACATATCTACCCTCAAATGGTGGAATATTCAATTTCAGTTTAGGGAGATGGTCATGATCTCGTACTGAGGGGAGCCCTAGCATTGCCATTATTTGCATGTGGGCGACCTGGTGGTTGTGGTGCTGGTGGTTGCACGTGGTTCGATGTTGATCAACCTCCTCCTCGTAATCTCCCACATAATCATCCTCCTCGGTACCAGCAGCAACAGATGCAGGAGCCAAAGAAGCACCAACAGAGTAGCGGCGGCACCAGAATTTTGTCCTGGCTCAAGAGGAACACGCTGAGCTCGTCCATACTGATTCGGAAGGGGCGTAGTTGTTGTCGTTCAGAGGGTGCGATAGGTGCAGCCGGCGGTGGTTGTGGAAAACGCTGCGAGCAATTCATCAAACTTGCTATCAAGCTTTGTTTCAAACGTCTTCTCAATGCCATCTATCTTCTCCATGGCCTCGTCAAATCTGTTTACCACATCTTGCACCAGTCCAATCATCATTTGCTGAAACTTATCATGTAGCTGTTTGTTTGTCGTTCTCCCAATCAGTCTCATCGGCTGTGTTCCTGCCATGGTTAGCAGCAATAGAAACACACAAGAATATGATCCTCTGAGACTACTAAGAAGTGGTGGTGGTGTATCACAAACCCGTCAAGCAAATCTCAAATTCTTACCAGTTCTTACCCAGCAGCGGTGGTGATCGGCAACCGTTGTAGTCAAAACTCTCAAAGCTTGGATATAGCGATTACGGGGAGAATCAAGCGCACGACGTAGATGTATGTAGAGCTGGGAAGGCTTATAATATGGTAGCAAAAATGTCAGCAATAATCAATTCAGAGATGCAAAGTTGAATAAGCGCTCAACGACGGATCTTGTCTGGTCCTAGGCTAGACCGTGCTAGAGACGCGAGCCTAGAACACTAACAAAATCACGGCGCTGCACGTAAACAAGGGAGGAGCACACTCTGAATATTTTTTCTCTTTTTTTTTTTTTTTTGCACTTTTTTCCTCTTTTTTTTTTCCGCAACAAATTTTTTTCGAAAAAGTCTACAAATGGTCTAAAACTGCCTAGCCAGAATTTTCCAGACTTAGTTTTTTTTTTGAAACTGGAACTATTTTTCTTCTGCGGATGGCTTGGAAGTTGGGGAGTCCTCTGCTGTCACGACTTCGGAGTATCGCGTGATCTGGAAATCGAGAACAATGCAACAATTCTTGGACTCGGACTAGGACTGGTGGCGGAGATGAATCTGGTGGAACTTCGGACTGGTGGCGGAGATGAATCTGGTGGAACTCGGATGGTGGCGGGATGAATCTGGTGGAACTTCGGACTGGTGGCGGATATATGTTGCGGTGGACTCGGATGGGCGTGATGGCGGCGGATATGTGGTGGCGATATGGATTCGGATTGGCGGTGAATATGTGGTGGTGGTATATGGCAGCGGCGACGTGACAACTTGTGAATGTAACTCAAACTCTAAAAGACTAGACGCTAAGACCAGCAACTTGACACGGCGATGCAACCGCAAATTCAACAAAGCAAATACGAAAAGATTATGCAAAGGCTCGATTGGTTGGACGGGATGAACTAACCCTAATTTTTTTGGCTTTTTCGTGGACTATAGGTATGAAGAACAGACTCGATCTAAACTACGAAAAAGCGTAAAATCTCACCGAGCAACCTGGAAATCTGATACCACTTGATAGAGGCAGAGGTGTCCCGTCTTTCGATGAGATGGTGGATTTCGCTTTGGTGGAAGTCGACTTTGACGATCCGACTACGAAGCGTGCGAGGGCGTCGCGCCTAGCAATCGCTAAACCAACTCCGAGAGGTTATTGACCACGCCGGAGCACGATCAACCTGACCACGAGGGTCTATTTCCTGCGAGCAAACGAAGAACAAGCAAGAAACTGAGATTGCAATCTGGATATTGCGAATATAAGATGAAAGCTTTATTGATCAAGGTGGGGTTCCGTGGCGCCTTTGTGCGGTCGTTGAACACAAACGAAGTACGCGAAGTTGCAGCTATGGCGAACTTTTGATCTAAACAAAACCCAAGTCTAAACGGTGCCCTAAGGGCTGTATATATGGAGGAAGAGGGGGTGAATTTCGTGGCCCTTGGTGGAGGGGTCCGAAACTAACCCTATCTCTTGTTTCCCCACACATACGGACTCTAAAAATAGCCTATACTAATGTATTTCGAAATTACATGGGCCTGGCCCAATAATAAGGTGACGAGCACCTAGAATAGCCTATGGACGAATATTATGAAGTGGCATCTTGTATATTTCGTCCAAGGCTTCATGCACTCCTTATGGTGGCTTCAAAGTCTGAAATCATCACTTGTAACTCCGTTCTTGATCCCCTTGCATGCCATCAACTCCATGTGTGTTCTTGCTCCAATGTTCATCCTTCTCCAAGCTAGGCCCTTCATTTGTAAGCAAAACAAATGTATCCAATTTAGGCAGCATCATATTCTCATGAACATTAGAATCATTACCAAGAAACGAAAGTACCTGGTAATTTAGTTGGCGTGCGCGAGCTCTAGTAATTGGTCCAGTATGTATAACAGCAGGGGCTGTGGGTGTAACAATGGTATTGATGTCCTCATCATGTACAATCCATATATGAAGATAAGGAAGAAAGAGATGTTTATTTGCTGTTCAAAAAGTTCTCTTACGTCACTTTTGGCCCAAGAGAAGATAGAGTCCAAGTCTCTCACGTTCTGGACTCAGATTCGGACTGCACAGACATACCTGACTCAAAACGTCAACAACTTTTTCATACGGACACCAAATTGGGTGATTCTTTTTTTGTTTGAAAGTAGATTTCATGCTCTTTCCAGCCCAATTGGAATCACCTTAAAATCCGACCGGAGCGTTGAGTTATGAACGAAACAATTTGATGCTGCAGCAGAATCCGAGTCAAACTACAAGTCCAAAGGTGTTACGTCACCTCCACTTGGGCCCATGAGCCTTGTACGACCTAGGGTTGGTTTTAGGCTGCCTTGGGACGTTCTCCCACCTCCTTGGCCGTCACCCCTTGCTCCTATATAAGTGGATCCATCTAGTAGTTTTTTTCTTGGGATTTGTTTAGTTAAAAGTTAGCCATTGCAACCGTACTTCGTTTGTGTCCAACGACCAGACCAAGACCGCTTCGGATCCCCACCTTTATCAATACTTCATACATACTCGCAATATTTAGATTGCTTTTATCATATTCTTGCTTGTTCTTCGATTGTTTGCAGGAATAGACCTTCGTGGTCAGGTTGATTGTGCTCTGGCGTGGTCAATAACCTCTCGGAGTTGGTTTAGCGATTGCTAAGGCGCAACGTCGTGCACGTTTGTAGTCGGATCGTCAAAGTCGTCTCCACCAAATTGATAGTTATCATCTCATCGAAAGATCGGGACACCCCGCCTCTATCAAGTGGTATCAGTTTTCAGGTTGCTTGGTGAGAATTTCCAGTTTTTCTAGATTAGATTTATTTTCTTACCTATTGTCCAAGAAAAAGCCACACAAAAAAGTTAGATCTATTCATCCTTTATCCAAGCCAGTCTGAACCTTTGCAATTTTCTATTCATTGCTTGCATAGTTGAATTATCGGTTGCATCATCGTGTCAGTTGCTGGTCTTAGTGTCTAGTTCCTTTAGAGTTTCGAGTTCTGTTCACATTAGTCACGCCGCCGCTGCATCATTATCCCTTCCGCTGTCCACCATCCCGTCTATTAATTTCTACCATGTGCTACGCACTGTTCATTGTCATAATCATAGTTGAGGTTATTCACATCTTCGACTGATCCAATCTGCATCTTATCTAGTTTGTCTTGGAAAGAGGGAGAAAAAAAGAGAGCGAAAAAAAAGAGAAAAAGGGAAAGAAAAAAAAAGAGAGAGAAGAAAAAGAAAAAAATGCGTGAGAAAAAAAAAGAGAAGAAAAAAAAATCGGATCTATCTAGAATCAATCTCGTACCTGAATTCGGATTAGAATCTGTTTTGCGCACTGTGAAGTAAAACTGGTGTATCTTCCTCATACGAAGTCCGTTTTGGCTCCGTGAGTACTCAAATTGAAACTAGCGACGAGTCGCATGTAAATAGTTGCAAAAGCTAGTTCAATATTTGACACCTCAAAATCGGCTTCTAAATAGGTCTTTTTGCCCTCCGAAGTTCGTGAACACAGTTTGTTCCAATTTTCAGGCCAGTTTTAGAATTCTTTGACTCCTCATATCAACTCGGAATTGAGTGATTCTTTTTGCATTAGAAAGCTTGAGTTAGTAGAATTCTTTGCAAGAATTTATC
Organism: Aegilops speltoides; assembly: GCA_021437245.1. Taxonomy (NCBI): domain Eukaryota; kingdom Viridiplantae; phylum Streptophyta; class Magnoliopsida; order Poales; family Poaceae; genus Aegilops; species Aegilops speltoides. The sequence continues at coordinate 244,853,463 of CM038146.1, forward strand.
GGAAAATTGGCTCAAACTTTTCAAGAGGAAAGTTGGAGAGAGAGTTGTTGTATATCCTGCTTGGCAGTTATTTTTCATCATTATCTTCACTTATATCTTGCTGTCAAGAGCTACTTAGTATTCTTCATTGATGCTAGTTGTGCTACGTCGTGACCTCATTAGTGTTCTAGGCTCGCGTCTCTAGTCCGGTCTAGCCTAGGACCAGCACAGTACTGTCGTTGAGCGTTTATTCAACATTGCATCTTTGAATTGATTATTGCTAATCTTTTGCTACCATATATAGCCAACCTAGCTCCACATATTTCTACACCGTGTATACGTACGCTCCCCTGGCAATTGATTCACTCAATATTCAGAGTTACTTGACACCGCCGGTTGCCGATCACCGCCTGCTGCATGGTAAGAACTTGTAAGACATTGATATTTGCTTTACTGTGAGCGTTTTACCACCACATCCTAGTAGTTATAGGAACATTATTTTTGGATTTTGTTTCTTGTTCTACTAATCATGACAGGATCCAAAGTCAATTCATGGGCTTTGTCGATCGCGGGAGACATGCCACCACCTATGCAAATACCACAACCGTCACGAGAGGTGCACAAACATCCAAATGCACATGATCAGGTTCATATTTCTATACCACCATTTAATGGCCGTTTTAGACCTGCTTTATATTGAATGGGAGTTAGACATAAATAATATATTTGCTTCCCATAATTTTGATGAACGTAAAAAAGTTACGGTTGCGGTTGGTTCTTTCACTGGTTATGCTCTAGTTTGGTGGAGTGAATATTGTCGGTTACACCCTGATTATGTACCTAATACTTGGGATGATTTAAAACATGTCATGAGAGATAGATTAAATCGATGTTTATTATACTGTGGCATGATTAAAAACTGGAACATTTAAAACAAGGTAGTGCCACCGTAACAAAATATTATGATGATTTACAAACTACCTTGTTGCACTCATTTTAGAAGAAACTGAAGAAGATTTTATGGATAGATTTTGGGAGGATTAAACCATAATATTCAGGAGATACTAATTCATGAAGAGTGTTATCCTATGGACCATTTGTTTCGTCTTGCTTGCAAAGCTGAACAGGAAATAAAACGACGTGTTGCCCACAAGGAGAACAAGCGCATGGTGCACATTCCAACTATTGATACAGATGTTTATTCAACTACTAGGCGTACTATGACAACCACATCCGTTGTTGCGAGGACTACATCATCTCCACCATGTGACACATCACCATCGAGAGTGCCTGCATCATCTGAGTTGACTATAAGAGGTAATGACAAAGGTACAGATTTTCCACTTTTACATGAGAATGATGCATGCCTAGTTAACTTGAATACATCATGTGTTGAGCTACCCACTACTTTGATCACACCACCTATTTTAGAGGATTATGTTGATAATTTGACTTTGCCATGTGATCAAACAACTGAAATACCAACAATTTTGAGAGCACCCATTGAATTAACTATTGATGCAAAAGAATCAATGTTTAATCATCTTGATATGACCTCTAATCTTGGTGATGATTCTGTGTCGAATGACTCATTGCATGTTTGCTCATCTAAGCATGTTGTAGCATGTAAATTTGATTCAAATAAGGTTTATTCACCAATGTTGGGATGGTTTAATGATAAACATTGTCAATCTTTTGAAATAAATAAGAGCTTCACTTATATGTGCAAACTGAGTTGCAATATTTTCATGTCTTTTAGTTCTTGTGCTAATTTGTTGGCTTTAGATTTTATGAACTATGCAAGTTACTCATCTATTCATGTGTCATATATGCAAAAATCAAGGGAAGTAAAAATGGATGACGTATACATATACAACATGTACACCTTGTCTCTTTTGTTAGCCACATTTCAGATTAAGCAACGCCGAGGACGGCTTTGTTTTCAAGAAGGGGAGGATGATGAGGACATGACTACATTGGATAAGACCAAAAATATTGCATACATGCATATTTGTCAGGTGATTTCTAGTGCAAACTATTCAATAATATATTTATGTTATCCAGAACAAAAATACTTCACATACTTTTGTGTTTTGTCTAATTGCAGGTGTATGGGACATTTCTACAATCCACATATGAAGATAAGGAAGAAAGAGATGTTTATTTGCTGTTCAAAAAGTTCTCTCACGTCACTTTTGGCCCAAGAGAAGATAGAGTCCAAGTCTCTCACGTTCTGGGCTCAGATTCGGACTGCACAGACATACCTGACTCAAAACGTCAACAACTTTTTCATACGGACTCCGAATTGGGTGATTCTTTTTTTGTTGGAAAGTAGATTTCATGCTCTTTCCAGCCCAATTGGAATCACCTTAAAATCCGTCCGGAGCATTGAGTTATGAATGAAACAATCTGATGCTGCAGCAGAATCCGAGTCAAACTACAAGTCCAAAGGTGTTACGTTACCTCCACTTGGGCCCATGAGCCTTGTACGACCTAGGGTTGGTTTTAGGCTGCCTTGGGACGTTCTCCCACCTCCTTGGCCGTCACCCCTTGCTCCTATATAAGTAGATCCATCTAGTAGCTTTTTTTCTTGGGATTTGTTTAGTTAAAAGTTAGCCATTGCAACTTCGTGTACTTCGTTTGTGTCCAATGACCAGACCAAGACCGCTTACGGATCCCCACCTTTATCAATACTTCATACATACTCGCAATATTCAGATTGCTTTTATCATATTCTTGCTTGTTCTTCGATTGTTTGCAGGAATAGACCTTCGTGGTCAGGTTAATTGTGCTCTGGCGTGGTCAATAACCTCTCGGATTTGGTTTAGCGATTGCTAAGGCGCAACGTCGTGCACGTTTGTAGTCGGATCGTCAAAGTCGTCTCCACCAAATCGATAGTTATCATCTCTTCGAAAGATCGGGACACCCCGCCTCTATCACAAGTTGTTGCAGCTCCCTCCGTCTATGATGACGCGCACAGAACGTTCCTTCACAACTCCCTTGGTATGGAACAAATTGTGCCTCTGATTTTGCTCAGCTTGTGATGTAGGGTGGAACCCTAATTCGTCGATCTTTCACGTTTGGAGGGGATCCTACGGGGGAAACACGAAGAACACGCGGAAGCACGAGGGGAAACACGGGGAAAAACGAGAGGAAATCACTCAACCAACAAGGAATCGATCACACAAGTGCTAGATCAACATACACACATGAGATCCACAAGATACATAGTCAACTAGGGTAAGGATACAAAGGAACCGTTCATCTCCAAGAGGAGGCCTTGATGTTCTTCCCTAGATAGGGGCCTTGAATCCACGAGGGGGATCTTCCCTAGATAGGGGTCTTGAATCCGCTGAGGGATCTTCTCCTAGACGGAGGTCCTGATCTCCGAGGAGAAGTAACGGTGGATGAGCAAAGGCTCTCACACACAAATATGAGCTAATCCAATGCTAAGTCTCAAAGTGAGGAGAGGGGGTCCTATATATAGAGTCTGGGGCGAAGGGGTACATGGGCTCAGCCCAACACGCGCGCGCAGGCGCTGGCCGGACGATCCGGACGAGGGTCCGGATGATCCGGGCTGGTCCGGATGATCCGGGTGGGGGCCCGGATGGTCCGGATGTTCTGTTGGTGACGGCGCAGGGCCGGACGTCCAGCTAGTGGTCCAGATGTCCGGGCGGGATCCGGATGATCCGGGCCGGGGTCCGGATGATCCGGCTTCAGCGTGGAGGTTCTGTTGCCTTCGGTCGATTTAGCCGGATCGTCCGGACCGGGGTCCGGATCATCCGGGCTCTGTCCGGATCGTCCGGGCCTCCGTCCGGATCGTCCGGCCTCTCTGGTCCTGGTTGCTTTCTCCTCTCCGTCTTCGCGTATGTCTTCCGCTTCCGATTCTCCTTGCTTCCTAGCCTCTTCATGGTCGACTCCTTGGTGCCTGAGTATGCATAGAGTTTCCGTTTGAGGTAGTAACCATGTCTCATGTGAATCGAAGGAGAGTTGTGAGAGGAGTGATGTCACCTCGGTTTCAAGAGCTCTTGCACGTGCTCGAGTCATCAGTCCTTGGGGTGTTGTAGGTGTTGATGTAGAGTCCATGGGGATGATGGAAGGATGCTCCGCATCATATCCCCTCCCTTCGAAAGGATCCGACCTCGGATCTAGATCTTCATCACCATGGAAAGGCGAGAGGTCTTTGACGTTGAATGTGTCGCTCACGTTGTACTTGTCGCTTGGTAGGTCGAGCTTGTAGGCGTTGTTGTTGTAGCGTGCTAACACCTTGAAGGGTCCATCGGCTGGAGGTAGAAGTTTGGACTTGCGTTAGTTGAGAAGCGTTCCTTGCGAAGGTGTAGCCACACGAGATCGCCTATGTTGAAGATCATGGGTTGCTTGTTGATGTTGAGCTTGGTCGCTAGTCGTTGTACTTGGCGCTCGATGGTATTTCTTGTATCTTCATGCATCTTCTTGATGTAGCTTGCACGGGCACTTGCGTCGAGGTTGGTGCGCTCTTGTAGAGGTAGAGGTAGGATGTCCAATGGGGACAATGTGTTGAAGCCGTAGAAAACCTCAAAGGGGGACTTGCCGGTCGTCGAATGTCTTGCGCGGTTGTAGGCGTACTCGGCGATGGGTAGACACGCCTCCCACTCCTTGATGTTCTTCTTGATCAACACGCCAAGTAGAGTGGAGAGCGTCCGGTTTGTCACCTCCGTTTGGCCGTCGGTTTGAGGATGGTATGCGGAGGAGAACAAGAGCTTGATTCGAGCTTAGCGCAAAGAGTTTTCAAAAGTAACTCAAGAACTTGACGTCATGGTCGGAGACGATTGACTTTGGTACTCCATGGAGGCGCAAGATTTCCCTACAAAAGAGATTTGCAATATGTGAAGCATCGTCTACTTTGTTGTAAGGAATGAAATGTGCCATTTTGGAAAATCTGTCCACAACAACAAATCTGAGTCCTTTCCATTTTGAGTTCTAGGCAAACCAAGTACAAAGTCCATGCTAATGTCTTCCCAAGGTTGATAAGGAATAGGAAGAGGCATGTAAAGACCATGAGATTGAGCTTTTGACTTAGCTTTGCGGCATGTTGAGCATCTTGTGGTGAAGCGTGAGACGTCTCGAAACATCTTGGGCCGAAAGTAGTTCTTGGAGAGCGTGGCGAAGGTCTTGTCGCGTCCAAAATGTCCCATGAGTCCACCTCCATGAGCCTCTTGCAAAAGTAGCAAACGAAGAGAAGATGATAGAGGCGAGGGTGTCCCGTCTTTCGATGAGATGGTGGCTATCGTTTTGGATGAGGTCGACTTTGACGATCTGACTACGAACGTGCGAGGACGTCGCGACTTAGCAATCGCTAAACCAACTCCGAGAGGTTATTGACCACGCCGGAGCACGATCAACCTGACCACGAGGGTCTGTTTCCTGCGAGCAAACGAAGAACAAGAAAGAAACTGAGAATTGCAATCTGGATATTGCGAATATAAGATGAAAGCTTTATTGATCAAGGTGGGGTTCTGTGACGCCTTTGTCTGGTCGTTGAACACAAACGAAGTACACGAAGTTGCAGCTATGGCGAACTTTTAATCTAAACAAAACCCAAAGTCTAAACGGTGCCCTAAGGGCTGTATATATGGAGGAAGAGGGGGTGAATTTCGTGGCCCTTGGTGGAGGGGTCCGAAACTAACCCTATCTCTTGTTTCTCCACACATACGGACTCTAAAAATAGCCTATACTAATGTATTTCGAAATTACATGGGCCTGGCCCAATAATAAGGTGACGCAGCACCTAGAATAGCCTCTGGACGAAATTTATGAAGTGGCATCTTGTATATTTCGTCCAAGGCTTCATCACTCATTATGGTGGCTTCAAAGTCCTGAAATCATCACTTGTAACTCCGTTCTTGTCCCCCTTGCGCATGCCATCATCTCCATGCTTGTTCTTGCTCCAATGTTCATCCTTCTCCAAGCTAGGCCCTTCATTTGTAAGCAAAACAAATGTATCCAATTTAGGCAACATCATATTCTCATGAACATTAGAATCATTACCAAGAAACGAAAGTACCTGGTAATTTAGTTGGCGTGCGCGAGCTCTAGTAATTGGTCCAGTATGTATAGCAGCAGGGGCTGTGGGTGTAACAATGGTATTGATGTCCTCATCACTCACCGAGCAACCTGGAAATCTGATACCACTTGATAGAGGCGAGGGTGTCCTGTCTTTCGATGAGATGGTGGCTATCGTTTTGGATGAGGTCGATTTGACGATCCGACTACGAACGTGCGAGGACGTCGCGCCTTAGCAATCGCTAAACCAACTCCGAGAGGTTATTGACCACGCCGGAGCACGATCAACCTGACCACGAAGGTCTGTTTCCTGCAGGCAAACGAAGAACAAGCAAGAAACTAAGATTGCAATCTGGATATTGCGAATATAAGAGGAAAGCTTTATTGATCAAGGTGGGGTTCTGTGACGCCTTTGTCTGGTCGTGGAACACAAACGAAGTACGCGAAGTTGCAGCTATGGCGAACTTTTAATCTAAACAAAACCCAAGTCTAAACGGTGCCCTAAGGGCTGTATATATGGAGGAAGAGGGGGTGAATTTCGTGGCCCTTGGTGGAGGGGTCCGAAACTAACCCTATCTCTTGTTTCCCCACATACGGACTCTAAAATAGCCTATACTAATGTATTTCGAAATTACATGGGCCTGGCCCAATAATAAGGTGACGCAGCACCTAGAATAGCCTCTGGACGAAATTTATGAAGTGGCATCTTGTATATTTCGTCCAAGGCTTGATGCACTCATTATGGTGGCTTCAAACTCCTGAAATCATCACTTGTAACTCCATTCTTGTCCCCTTAGCATGCCATCATCTCCATGCTTATTCTTGCTCCAATGTTCATCCTTCTCCAAGCTAGGCCCTTCATTTGTAAGCAAAACAAATGTATCCAATTTAGGCAGCATCATATTCTCATGAACATTAGAATCATTACCAAGAAACGAAAGTACCTGTAATTTAGTTGGCGTCTTGTGAGCTCTAGTAATTGGTCCAAGATGTATAGCAGCAGGGGCTGTGGGTGTAACAATGGTATTGATGTCCTCATCAGAAGACTCGGGTATGCAAAGTTTGTTAGCTCTCATAAGATAACCATCCTTAAGGTAATATTGTTCCCAAGATGTATGCGTCAAACATTTAGCATAATGAGGTGCAAAAGATGGATCACTAGCATACAAATCTTTGATGTGCTCAAAGCCAATAACATTCAACTCAAGTTGGGTGACAAGCGTGCATATGCGTGAAAGTGCATCGGCAACTACATTTTCCTTGCCCTTAATGTACTTGATCACATATGGAAAAGATTCAATAAATTCGCTCCATTTGGCATGACGCTTGTTCAATTTAGTTTGACCTTTTAAGTACTTAAGCGTTTCATGATCGGTATGGATGACAAACTCATGAGGTCTAAGATAATGTTCCCAAACATGGAGGACACGCACTAAAGCATACAATTCCTTGTCATACACGGGATAGTTAAGTTGAGCATCGGAGAGTTTTTCACTAAAATAAGCAATGACTCGTTTTTCTTGCATTAAAACTCCGCCAATTCCGGTACCACTTGCATCACAATGGACCTCAAAAGTTTTGTCAAAATTGGGCAAAGCAAGAATTCGAGCATGAGTAAGCAAAGACTTGAGCTCATCGAAAGCGTTGGCTTGCAAAGGTCCCCAAACAAAAGGAGTATTCTTCTTACTCAAAGCATGCAAAGGAGCTGCAATAGTGCTAAAAGTTTTTCACAAAACGGCGATAAAAACCTGCAAGACCAAGGAAACTTCGCACTTGTTGCAAATTGGTGGGTTGGGGCCAACTTTTAATTGCTTTGATCTTAGTTTCATCAACATGGACACCCTTGGAAGAGACAACGAAACCCAAGAAAACCACTTTGTCAACTCTAAAAGTGCATTTCTTCAAGTTGGCATAAAGACTTTCTTTTCGAAGTGTTTGCAAAACAAGCTTAACATGATTAAGATGCTCTTTCATGGTTTTGCTAAACACAAGAATATCATCGAAGTAAACCACAACAAAGATTCCAATGTATGGACGAAGTACATGATGCATGAGGCGCACAAAAGTTCCGGGAGCTTCCGACAAACCCATAGGCATAACCAACCATTCATATAAGCCAAATTTTGTTTTGAAAGCAGTTTTCCATTCATCACCCTCATGAATGCGGATTTGATAATAGCCACTTTTAAGATCAATTTTTGAGAAAAAGTTGGCTCCACTAAGTTCATCAAGCATATCATCTAGGCGAGGAATGGGATGCCTATAGCACATGGTGATAGCATTTATGGGTCTACAATCGGAGCACAAGCGGAAAGTTCCATCGGGCTTAGGCACAAGGATAACGGGAACAGCACAAGGGCTTAAGCTTTCACGTACATGACTGTTGTCGATTAGTTGTTGTACTTGCCATTGAATCTCCTTGGTTTCTTCGGGATTGACACGGTAGGGAGCTTTGTTTGGAAGTGGCGCTCCGGGGATGAGGTCGATTCGATGCTCAATGCCTCAAGAGGAGGTAGACCCGAGGTAGCTCATCGGGAAAACATCTTGAAATTCCTGCAAAGAGATTGAAACACCAAAGGTAGCTCATGAGTGGTGTTAGTTTGTGGTTCTCCATCCTTGCACACTAGGACAAAGTGCATCACACTCGATGGGTTCTCACACACTTCTTTCATCTCATGTTTGGTGGCGAATAGTATGAGGTTTTTCTCTCTAGGCGAAGAGGCGCTCAAATTTGGCTTGTGGCTCTCACTCACTTTTTGGTGGCTCACTTTCTCACTCTTCTCTCTTTGGTTGGTGGCTTGTTTGTCGGCTATCACTTGACTAGGAGACATGGGTCGTAGGACATATTCTTTGCCTTTCATCTTGAAGCTATAGTGGTTTGTACGTCCATTGTGGTAGACACCACGGTCGAATTGCCATGGCCGACCAAGGAGGAGGTGGCAAACGTTCATTGGGACCACATCACACTCCAAAGTGTCCTCATATGCACCTATTTTGAAGGATACTTGGACCGTATGCTCAACTCGTATAGTGCCGGAGTCACTTAGCCATTGAACCTTGTATGGTTGCGGATGCTTCTTCTTGATCAATTGGAGCTTGGAGCATAGTTCTTCGCTTGCCAAGTTGTGGCAACTACCTCCATCGATGATGACCTTGACAGATCTCCCATTGATGCCGGCCTTTGTGTGGAAGATGTGGCATCGTTGGTCTTCTTCTTGGTGATGTTGAAGTGTCAAGACTTTGGAGACAACAAGAGCGGGGCTTGTATCTTCATCACAAAAGACTTGATCATCTTCATCCTCGTTGATGCGCCGGTGCATGGCCACTTGGTCAATAGCGTCCATTTCATCTTCACTCATTGAGTCGTAGGTGCCATCGTCGTTGAGTATCATGGTACGCTTGTTGGTGCATTCATATGACTTGTGGCCTCGGCCGCCGCAAGTAAAACACTTGAAGGAGCTTGTCTTGACGGTCTCATCGTTTGGAGTAGATGATGGAGCACGCGGCTTGGAGTTGCTTGTAGTAGGAGGAGGATGACTTGAACTTGTAGAAGTTTTCTTGTAACTTGACTTGTCGTCGTTGCTTGGAAAAGGCTTGGTTGATGTCGAAGTTGGAGTAGTTGTTGAAGCGTGGTTGTTGGAGAGGCCGTATGTCTTGGATGAGTACTTGGCGTACTTGAAGTCATCTTGCACTTGTCGTTCCGCCTTTGTAGCTTGATGCACGAGCTCAATGAGGTTGGAATAAGGTTGGAAGTCGGCGTTCTTCTTGATGGGATGGTTGAGTCCATTCAAGAATCGTGCCATTGTTTGCTCATCATCTTCTGATGCGGAGCATCCTACGGTCATCACCATGTCAAGAGTCCGTTTGGCAAGTGACACGTGCGACCTCTACTTCTCATACATAAAGGTGAATCTTCTCCTTTACACGTGTTCACTTTACCCCTTTGAGGATGGTATACTACTTGACACTCCACTCGTGTGCATGCATAGGTATTGTCGGAGCTTCACGCACGACGAGGAGGAGTGCAAGCGCCTAGGAATGCCTACACCGTCCACGAGGGAAGCATGGAAGCGAAGACGGAAGAAGAAGGACCTGCCCAGTCCAGAAAGGGCGGTACTACCGCCCAAAGTAAGCGGTACTACCGCTCAAGCGGTACTACCGCTCAAGCGGTACTACCGCCCAAAGCAAGCGGTACTACCGCTCAAGCGGTACTACCGCCCATGAGTCTGGTACTACCGCCTGCTGTCTTGCAGCCGCCCCTTTGGCCTTGTATCCCTCTCCCACTTACCCCTTCGTGGCTTAGAATATAAATAGGACACATCCACCTCCTTTCTAGGGTTAGCAAAGTGATAGCTCATTCTTAAGTGAGCTTTGCTCCTACCTATCTCTACTCTTGAGAGAGAGAGAGACCATTACTCCATTGGAGGCCAAGACCTCCATCTAGGAGAAGATCCCCCTGCGGATTCAAGACCCCTCTTTAGGGAAGATCCATCTAGGATATCATCAAGACCTCCTCTTGGAGATGAACCTTACCTTGTATCTCTCCCTTTGTTGTTCATGTACCTTGTGATCTTGTGTGTTTGATTGTCTAGTGGATGTGTGATTTGGACTTGTTCTTGAGTGTTTCCCCGTGTGATTTCTCTCCGTTCTTCCCCGTGTTCATCGTGTTCTCCGTAGGATCCCCTCCAAACGTGAAAGATCGACGAATTAGGGTTCCACCCTACATCATATGGTATCATGAGCCACGTTGATCATGTTTTTGGAGCCCCTACCCCGTGTTTTCTAGCTTGATTTTGTTGTTTTCATCCTAAATCCGAAAATCCCCACCAAAAATAGCCCCCAAATTTTTTGTGATTTGTTGGTTTGATGATGTTTTGTTGATTTTGATCCATGGATTTGCTTGGTTTCAAGTGGATCTAGCATTCCCCCAAGTTTCCCCTCTTTCCATCCACGAAATCCATCAAATTTTGCCCCCGAAATCATCCATTTCCGCCCCAAAATCGCGCCCCGATTCGATCTGCGAAAAATCCCGACACGAGCGGTACTACCGCCCTATAGAGCGGTACTACCGCTGAGAACCTCAAGCGGTACTACCGCCCCGCTAACGGTACTACCGCTAGGCCCTGTTTCAGCCGAAACAGTCGAAAAATCCCGACACGAGCGGTACTACCGCCCTCCCGAGCGGTACTACCGCCCTGGCCAGTTTCAGCTTTCCGAGTTTCACCGTTTCGGCCATAACTAATTCATCCGAACTCCGATTTTGACGTTCTTTAGCTCGTTTTGAAGCTATTGACATCCCCCTTCCCACAAAAATACTACCAACATCATTTGACTCCATCACATTTGGTGAACTTTGGCATCTTTGCCTAGGGCTTCCACCACAACATCCGCATAACCACCACCGACTTCTGCAACCTAACCCATTTTGTTCCTTATAGCATTAGTGGTTGTTTGAGTTGTGATTTGAGTCTCCTAAGGTGTTTAGGCTACTTAGGGACCGTTGCTTCTTCATCAACCACCACCACCGCCACCACTTCCACATAACCTTGCCAACCATACACTTCCGACAACCCAACTTAACCCAATTGTTGTTTGAGCTTTTTCGAGTTGTGGCTTGTGTTTCCTCAGGTGTTTCGGCTACTTAGGGACCATGTGCTTCCAACTCTTACACCGTGTATAACCCATCATCCCACTTCCGCATTGCCTAGTGCAACACCACCACCGCTTTCCGCTACCACCATTTGACATTTGTCATTTGAGATTTTGAGTTTGCGGTTTTTCCGTTTCCTAAGGTGTTTCGGCTACTTAGGGACGAGTCTCCATCATCTTGGTATCTACACCAAGAACACCGCCACTCATCATCGCAGGACGGTAACCTCGACGACACCTTTGTATATCCCTTGCAAATTGCATTGTTAACCCCTAGCCCATTTTATGTCACTTACCTATCGAGACTAGCCATTTGAGTATTGCCGGCAACGTTACTTGTGCACATTAGTGGTCCATAACTTCCATTGCATACATACCATATCATATTGGTATCATATCATCCATTGTGCCTCAAGTTTGTTCCCGCATATACACAATTGCTATCTTGGTTTGTGCATTGTACAAAAGTGGCCATAGAAAAAAAAGCTTTTAAGCAAAAAGAGAGCAAAGAGCTCGTGAGCAAGTGCCATAGCATCATACCACCATTGCAAATAAGAGCCATACCAAAATCTACATCATATGATATCATGCTTGAGAAAAACACCGGGAACCATACATACATAGCATACTTGGGATAGAAGTTTATCCATTTCGCATCTATAGGTTGTGCACAAGTGTCGTATCCGCCTATTGAGCAATCGTGCTAGCGTCTCTCTTGAGTTGTGCAACACGAGCGTTTTGGTGGATTCCACATTTTGAGCTCATTCCTTGGTTGCACGACCCCATTTATCTATCCGTGTGTGTGTTTCCGTGTACCTTTCATTGCTATTGGTCTACTTGTTTCGCTTATGAATTTGTGAATCTTTTTCAACATTATTGACTCTTGCTAACATTTTGCATCAAATTTTGTGCCACTATCCTCACCAAGCTCTACCATAAGCTTTACTTGATAGGTGTGAGTGAACAAGTCCGGTACCAATTCCACTATTCTTTCATCTCACATTGAGTGAAACGAGATACATCCTCAACATTGGGAAAAGGTAACTTGGTATTGTTTATCTCATTTCCTACTCACCTCTACTCGAGTCTTGTGATGGATAGGCAAGGCATTTCACTTTCGGTCTACAACAACAACGACGAGTTCGATGCCATGAACAACAACTACAACGCCAAGATGGACAAGCGCATGGAGGAGATCAAGGCCCTCATCAAGTCCTACAAGCGATCTTCCTCATCTTCGAGAAGACGCTCAAGAGCACATCCTTCCGAGCTACCACCTCCGGCTAGATCACATCGGCATCGACACCATCAACAACAAGAACGTGAAGGTCAAGAGCTCAACACCAACAACCGCTCAACGACTTCACCATCTCCCTTGGCATCTTCGCCAAGCGACTTCAAGGCATCTTCGCCTACGGACATATGGCATCTTCGCCAACAAGAACCTCAAGACTACACTCAAGAGAAGCTACCCAAGCTCAAGTCCGCGACTTCCACGAGCTACTACGACCTCGACACCGACCACAAGATTCCTTTCTATGGGACTCAAGAACCCGAGGAGTACCTCGAGTGGGAGCGTTTGATGGACGACTACCTCAAGCTACATCAAGTTCCTCCCGAAGATCAAGTGAAGTGCGCCACAAGAAACTTCCACGACTACGCATTGGCATGGTGGCTTCACACACCTTCGGAGTACTACGACATGAGTTGGCCCAAGACGAAGAAAGCTTTGCGGCGAGAGTTTGTGCCTCCAACCTACACGGAACAACTTCGACGCCAATTGGAGAACACCACCCAAGGATCCAAGTCCATCGACAAGTACTTCAAGGAGATGATGATTGCCTTGCGACGAGCCGGCGTGGACGACCCCATTTCGATGAAGTTCCACTTCATGATGGGATTGCACAACGACATCTCCAAGACCATCTTCCTCGAGAACTACAAGTCCATCGACGACAACTACATTGGTGCTCTCAAGGCGGAACAAGAACTCATGAAGGCCAAGGCTTCTCCACCCCAAGCAAACTTCGCGGCGACCAAGCTCTACGACAAACATGAGGCTAGTACCACCAAGATGTCCAAGCCCGACAAGCCCCAAGACGATGCTCCCAAGTGTGACTTCACCGCCATCCCTCTTTGTGGCATTGATGATGCCGAGTCTACTCCGACTCTTTTTCAAGATGGTGCGGCGACGAGTTCGACTACGGAGACCTTCAAGGACCAAGCTTTGGAGGCGAGCGACAAGGTGGCGAGCAAGGATGATGCTTCCATCTTAGGAGGCGAGAGTGATGATGTGCCATCTTCGGCCTTCATCTACGGCGACGGTGACGAGATGATCGAGCATGGGATTTTCCCTTCGGTCATGGAGGAGAGTGATGATGTGCCATCTTCGGCCTTCATCCACGGCGATTTATGACGAGATGGTTGAGCATGGGATCTTCCTTCACCACGGCGACGTATGATGACTTGAGTGACTTGTGCCACCATATTGAGAGTGAGAGTGACTTCACCACTAGCCCCATATATGATGAGTTGCCACAATTCCCATGTGAGGAGAGCCACAACCCCCACCACTTGAGTGAGATGAGTGACTCCACCATACGTGAGTTTGAGTGCACCTATTTTGAGGGAATGAGTGAACCACCACATAGAGAGAGTGAGATAGTTGATAGGTCTCGTGAGGCCATTTGCATTTCTAACAACTTGACCTCTACCTCTATTGTGTCTTCTCATTTGGTGCTAGGTCCCATTTATGATGACGCTGATCCTCGATTTACTTCGTCCTCCCTTTGGACAAGACGATGGCCATGGTGGAATATGATGCACCCCCCACATGGTTCCATCAAGATGAAGATGACCACCATTTGGTCTTTCCCACCTCACCTACACCACTTGAGTGGAATGACAAAGGTAACAAAGGTGACGGTGATGCTCTAGTCCCACTAGTGGACTTTCTCGAGATTGATTGCTTGCATGATGTTGATCCACTTAGTACCTTGTTTCATTCTAGTATGATTTCCCCATGTGATGATTTGCCCATTTATGATGAGTACGATGATTCTCATGTGGAGTCTATTAGTTGTGATGCCATGTTACATAGGATTTCTTGTGACAATTCTTTAGGTCATGTCATGTTTGATAATCCGCTTGACTTGTCATATGCTATGCATGAGATCCATCATATGTCTTATTTGCAATCTCTTCATAGTGACTATGCATATGCCATTAAAATGAACCCAATTTGCACATATGGCATAGATGACAAGCCCATGGTTATTGGCATTTGTTTTTCTTGTGATGATATTGATATGCTCCTTTGCATCATTCATCTCATATGCCATGCCATGACCACCTAGCTTCGGATATGCATTGTTTTGGATGTTGTCCATTTTCTCCATATGATATTTCTGATATTGCTCATGAGGAGACCCCCATAGTTTCCTCATACATTTTAGGAGATTTTGATCCATCCCATCCATTGCATGATCCCAACACTTGTGTGCACCATATGCTCTCCATGAATAAACATGCTTTTGATGTGCCATATACTTGTTTGCTCAATTTGTGTCCCCATCGTGTCATACATAACAACTATTCTTTCATGATGGATGACATGTTCATATACCCTGCCTCAAATTTCTTTGAGCATTGCTTATCTTGTGCTAACTCACATGTGCACATACACATCATGATGGATGATGTGTACATTTACCACACACACAATTTCTTTCGTTTGTGTCTCTTTTGTGTAGGTACCCATGAATACATGTCAACCTCGCAATCCCACGAGTTGACAAAACGAGCTCTTGGGAGCAACGATGCTTTGGGATCCAATGGATTATCCTTACCAACGTCCCCTTCGCGCAAGGACTACGCGCAACTCCTCTACTTGGCTCTCACACGGCTATGGGCCATTTACCACTTCTCACATTATGCTCATTTTACCGTGTTCACTTTGCATGCTATGCTTGCTTCTATGCCTTTGCCATGCAATTGTGACCCTTGTTTGCATCTACCCATGATTCTCCATTATGATATTCCTCTGTGTATTTGCATGCTTGGTGGAGATCCTTGTTGCTTTTGCCATGTTTATCATGTGCCCCATTCTATTGATGCTTGTTGTGTTGGGAGAGTCATGATGACCCATTGCTATTCACATATGGCCTCTCGCCAATACATTCATGATATTGTACTCATATCTTGCTTTCATGCTTGTGCTATGACTTGTGAATTATTCATGCCCACTATTTGCACCAATGACATGTTTGCCATGATTCCTCCTAGTATGTTGCATCTTCACACTACTAGCTTGCTTGATTTGATAGCTATGAATGCTCGCTATATTGCATCACCCATGTTCCACTACTTGCTTTCTTGGGTTGATGACATATATGCTCATGCCTCTCACATGATATATCTTGATCATTGTCTCTTGTGTTATAAGTGCTCATCTCATGCGGTTGATGACAACCATCTATATGCTTTGCACATGATTTGTATTGCTTCTTGTCATATATCTCCATGTGTTGCCTCTCTCATGCTAGATGATTTGCCATGTATTGAGTGCAACCATGCTTATAGTCTTGCTCATGAGATTGCCCCCATAGCATTCTCACACATGTTTGGAGATTTTGACATATTCCTTGTGAAGCATGCTTGTCTTACCTCTTTGCACCATATACCTAGTGCCTTGAATATCACCATTGTTGCATCATATTATTCATGCACTTGTGCTTCTAATGGTTATGTGCAAGAGAAGAGAACCATCATGATGGATGATGTGTTTGTCTACCACGTGCATACGTTCTTTGTTTTGTTGTGTGCATGTGTAGGATACTTGGACTTAATTTCGACTTCCACTTCACGTGAGTTGACCATTTGAGCTCTTGAGAGCGAGCCTCATACATTCTACCACGACTCGCTTCTATACCGCGCTTGCTTGCGCTTCGGCATTGTGAAGAATACACAAGGACATGCCTTCAAGGTGACATCTTTCTTGAGCATGGATATTGCGGATAATACTACTTGTGTTGCTTGCCCCGTGAGACTTATTGGTCATCTTGGACCACTTGATTGCGCACTTGCTAGAGATCTTGCTTTGACTTGCCATTATCACATTCCCATGCATCATGATATATATGCCTTGTGTGTTGCATCCAATTCTTGGACTACTTGCTACTATCATATGGTTGGTTGCACCAATATCATTTCTTCACATATGCCATGTTCCTTTGGTTGTCACATGATTCACTTGATTGCCTCACACATGATGAACAATTGCTCTTTCTATTGTGTTGAGTGCCACACTATACTCACTACACCCTATGCACATTATGCTTGGATTGTCTTACACTTGACCCATGTGTTTAGACATCTCATCTTATTTGGTGTTGTGAATGATTCATATGCCTACCATCGACCATTTGTCGAGCGCTTTATGCATGCTTGCTATGACCTTGAGGTGGATACTTATGCTATTGTCACATATATTTGCATCTCTACCTCACATTTACATGATTGTCCCCATGATATCTTTGCTTGTGCTCAAATTATGTCCTTACATGCCATGTCACAATCCTTTGTCAAACCATATGCTATGCTTGATGACAACACTTGTTTGGTGAATCACCTCTTGAATGCTTGGTTTTGCACTAATGCTAACCACATTTGTTTTTCCAAGTGTTTGTTTTCCTTGCTCATTTTGAAGGAATCCCAAGACGGTGCGACATTGGAGAGTGCCCATTGCGAGCTTGAAGATGACAAGTAGTTGGTGAACGTCCACTTCTTCACGGCGAAACCATCTCTTTCCCATGGTGATTTGGTTTTCGATCCGAGATCGGGTCTTTTCCAAGGGGGAGGGGATGATGCGGAGCATCCTACGGTCATCACCATGTCAAGAGTCCGTTTGGCAAGTGACACGTGCGACCTCTACTTCTCATACATAAAGGTGAATCTTCTCCTTTACACGTGTTCACTTTACCCCTTTGAGGATGGTATACTACTTGACACTCCACTCGTGTGCATGCATAGGTATTGTCGGAGCTTCACGCACGACGAGGAGGAGTGCAAGCGCCTAGGAACGCCTACACCGTCCACGAGGGAAGCATGGAAGCGAAGACGGAAGAAGAAGGACCTGCCCAGTCCAGAAAGGGCGGTACTACCGCCCAAAGTAAGCGGTACTACCGCTCAAGCGGTACTACCGCCCAAAGCAAGCGGTACTACCGCTCAAGCGGTACTACCGCCCATGAGTACGGTACTACCGCCCTGCCTGTGCGCAGCCGCGGCCCTTTGGCCTTGTATCCCTCTCCCACTTACCCCTTCGTGGCTTAGACTATAAATAGGCCACATCCACCTCCTTTCTAGGGTTAGCAAAGTGATAGCTCATTCTTAAGTGAGCTTTGCTCCTACCTATCTCTACTCTTGAGAGAGAGAGACCATTACTCCATTGGAGGCCAAGACCTCCATCTAGGAGAAGATCCCCCTGCGGATTCAAGACCCCTCTTTAGGGAAGATCCATCTAGGATATCATCAAGACCTCCTCTTGGAGATGAACCTTACCTTGTATCTCTCCCTTTGTTGTTCATGTACCTTGTGATCTTGTGTGTTTGATTGTCTAGTGGATGTGTGATTTGGACTTGTTCTTGAGTGTTTCCCCGTGTGATTTCTCTCCGTTCTTCCCCGTGTTCATCGTGTTCTCCGTAGGATCCCCTCCAAACGTGAAAGATCGACGAATTAGGGTTCCACCCTACATCATCTTCCTTGACATTGGCTCGAATCATGGCAATCTCCATCTCTTTGTAGTATTCTTCAACACTCTTTGTTCCTTGTTTGAGGAGTTGTAGCTTCTTGAAGAGATCACGGTTGTAGTAGGTGGGCACAAAGCGTGCTTGCATGACATCCTTCATTTGAGCCCAAGTGGTGATTGTAGGTTCACCTCTTGCTTGTCGGCGCTCAAGGACTTGTTCCCACCATATGAGCACATAGTCTTGGAACTCAAGTGATGCCATAGCGATCTTCTTCTCTTCCTCATAGTTGTGCAAACGAAAGATTTTGTCGACCTTCAATGCCCATGAGAGGTACTCTTCGGGATCATTGGTTCCATTGAACTTGGGCATTGTGAACTTGAGCTTGCCATAGCGTTGCTCTTCATTGTGTTGAGGTCGATGTTGATGATGACGTTCTTGGCGTGGAGGGTAATCATCCTCATGTTGCTCTTGGCGAGGAGGAAGTCCATGATCAACTTGTTCTTGTTGACCTTGAGGTTGAGGTTGAGCTTGAGGAGCTTGACGTTGCGCGACGCGGATGGTAGTTCCTCTCTTGTATTTCTTCTCAAGTGCTTCCTCTTGATTGCGCCTTTCGCGATTGCGGTTGTCGAGAGCTCGAGTTGATGCTTGAAGGGCGCGTTCCGCCTCAAGAGCTTGTGCTTCGCGTTGTTGTTGTTGAAGACGTTTAGTCTCGGCGTCTTGTTGCTCTTGGTGTAGGCGCGCTCGTTCTTGTTCTTGTTGGTGGCGAAGACGTTGTCGTTCTTGTGCTTGAGCAAACGCCATTTGGCTCGATTGAGGACGAGGAACTTCTTCATCAACTTGCTCTTGGAGATTCTTGTCGTGTAGCGGGTTGCGAGATGCATGACGATCTTGACGCGTGGCTCGACGAAGAATGTTCGATGACGGTGTACTTGTGTTTGAGAAGGAGTCGTCGGAGTGGCGACTTGTGTGGCTCCGTCTTGAGTGTGAAGAGGTAGAAGTACGTCGGTTCACCAACAAGGCGCGGATCTCGTCCATTCTTGCATCGTTCTCTTTCTTGTGCGCGTCGAGTTTGTTGTCCAAGTAATCGCGTGTACGTTTCTCGGAGAGTCGAAAGTCGGTGGAGAGGTTGTCGATGCGTTCGCTCATTGCTTGTTGCTCTTGATGGAGAGCTCGTTGTGCGCCGAAGAGGTGGCTCTTGGTGACGTATGATGACATATCGTCGTCTTGCTCGATGAAGAGTGGATTTGTAGAAGAACTTGGCCTATCCATCATTTCAAGCAAATTGTGAGTGGTAGAAAGAGAAGAATGAATACCAATGTACCTTTGACCGGTTGAAGATGAATCAAGTTCACTCAAATGCGGACAATGAAATAGCACTATTGGTACCGATCCTTGTCGATTCTCACACCTACACAAGTAAAAGCTTTTGGTGGAGCTTGGTTAGGATGGTGGCACAAAATTGATTGCAATCGTTAGCTTGACTCAAAAATGTTGAAGAAGATTCGCAAATTCGCATATGCAACAAGTAGACCAAGCAAGAAGTGGTACACGGAAACACACACGCAAATAGATAAATGGGATTGTGCAAACCAAAAGTGAGCCAAAATGTGGAATCCACGAAAATGCTCTTGTTGCACAATACAAGAGAGACGCTAGAACGATTGCACAATAGGCGGATACGGAGCTTGTGCACAACCTACTAGGCAAAAATGCAACGATCTCTATCCCAAGTATACTGTATGTATGGTATTTCGGTGCAATGATCCAAGATGATCTTATGTGACAATCTTAATGTTGTATGATGCTATGCTTGTTGCTTATAAGCTCTTTGCTTATGTTTCCTCTTTGCTTAAAAGCTTGAGTGGCTCTTTCTCTTTTGAGCTCTTTTCTTATGCAAACTTGACGAACTAAGATAGCAATTGTGTATGCGATGACAACTTTGTGACACACAAGTTGATTCCGAGATATGCACCTCAAAGGTATGTATGATATGGTGTATGCAACTAATGTGCACAAGTCACGTTGCCGGCAATGCTCAATGGCTAGTCTCGGTGGGTAAGCAACGCAAAAGATGGTATATGATGGCTATCAATGCAATTGCAAGGTATGACAAAGATGTCGTCGATGTTACCGTCCGTAGCGAAGATGAGTAGCCGACCAAAATGAGCGTTTGTTGTTGATGTCACACCGCGCCTAAATAGCCGAAACACAAGAGGACACGGAAATCTCACTCAAATTGTCGAACTCAAACTCGAATGGTAGTACGGAGGTTGAGTCTTGGGGTTTGGCAAGTGGAAATGGTGGTGGATGGGGTGGGTAGGGTGTATATGTGTGTGGATGGTGGTGGTGGTGGATGGGTACTGCAGAATCTGCAGTTTCGGCAGAGGAAGCCGGATGATCCGGGCCAGGAGCCGGATGATCCGGGCGCGTCTGGATGATCCGGGACATGGTCCGGATGATCCGGGCAGGTCAACCACGCACGGGAACTGCTCGGGAAGAACTCGAAAACGGGGAGAAATTTGACGATTTCGGGGATTTTGGGTGGATTTCGAGGGGGAGAAGGTGGGGAAACACAAGATCCACGAGTTACACACCGAATCCACGGATCAAAAACAACAAAACATCATCAAAACTAACAAATCACAAAAATTTTGGGGGTATTTTTGTGGGATTTTCGGGTTTTAGGACGAAAACAACAAAATCAAGCTAGAAATCACGACGTAGGGGCTCCAAAAACGTGATCAACGTGGCTCATGATACCATATGATGTAGGTGGAACCCTAATTCGCCGATCTTTCACGTTTGGAGGGATCCTACGGGGAAACACGAAGAACACGCGAAGCACGAGGGAAACACGGGAAAAACGAGAGAAATCACTCAACCAACAAGGAATCGATCACACAAGTGCTAGATCAACATACACACATGAGATCCACAAGATACATAGTCAACTTGGGTAAGGATACAAAGGAACCGTTCATCTCCAAGAGGAGGCCTTGATGTTCTTCCCTAGATAGGGGCCTTGAATCCACGAGGGGATCTTCCCTAGATAGGGTCTTGAATCCATGAGGATCTTCTCCTAGACGGAGGTCCCGATCTCCGAGGAGAAGTAACGTGGATGAGCAAAGGCTCTCACACACAAATATGAGCTAATCCAATGCTAAGTCTCAAAGTGAGGAGAGGGGTCCTATATATAGAGTCAGGGCGAAGGGTACATGGGCTCAGCCCAACACGCTGCAAGAAGGCTGGCTGGCAGACGATCCGGACGAGGGTCCGGATGATCCGGGCTGGTCCGGATGATCCGGTGGGGCCCGGATGGTCCGGATGTTCTGGTGACGGCGCAGGGCCGGACGTCCGCTAGTGGTCCAGATGTCGGGCGGGATCCGGATGATCCGGGCGGGTCCGATGATCCGGCTTCAGCGTGGAGGTTCTGCTGCCTTGATCGATTTAGCGGATCGTCCGGACCGGGTCCGGATCATCCGGCTCTGTCCGGATCGTCCGGGCCTCCGTCCGGATCGTCCGGCCTCTCTGGTCCTGGTTGCTTTCTCCTCTCTGTCTTCGCGTATGTCTTCCGCTTCCGATTCTCCTTGCTTCCTAGCCTCTTCATGGTCGACTCCTTGGTGCCTGAGTATGCATAGAGTTTCCGTTTGAGGTAGTAACCATGTCTCATGTGAATCGAAGGAGAGTTGTGAGAGGAGTGATGTCACCTCGGTTTCAAGAGCTCTTGCACGTGCTCGAGTCATCGGTCCTTGGGGTGTTGTAGGTGTTGATGTAGAGTCCATGGGGATGATGGAAGGATGCTCCGCATCAGCTTGTGTGACCTGCACACTCAAAACACGTTGAGCAACTAAACATTCGTACCTGTCAGCGTATTCAGGAGCCATGTATTGCGTCTCATGATCAGAATCATCTCCACCGTGTTCTTCACGTGTAATAAGAGCCAACGTCTCCTCATCATAGTCACTAGCGGACTCATACCCACCATCCTCAGTAGCAATCATCACACGCCGAGATTTGCATTCTCTCGCATAATGACCTCTTCCCTTACAACGACGACAAATAATATCACTGGTGAGCCCAGTTGATGCCATGGAAGCAGAAGAGCTCTGTGTAAGCCCGGAAGGTGCGCTCTTGGCAGATAGTGGAGGTTGTGCCTCCACTATGAAAGTCGACCTGCTGGAGGTAGCAGCTGATGGAGGTGCTGGTGTAGTGGAAGTAGAGGATGCACGCGGTGTCCATGATGAAAGTCGACCTGCAGAAAAGTTAGTTCGCGCCAATGCTTGTCGATCCTGCACTTCACGTTCAGCTTTACAAGCAAGATGGAATAAACGAGTGATATTAGTATACTCCTTATACTCTAGAATGGTCTGAATCTCTCTATTTAATCCACCTATAAAACGTGCAAGCATAGCTTCATTCTCCTCAACAATACCACATCTAATCATGCCAGTTTGTAATTCCTTATAATATTCTTCTACAGAATTTTTTCCTTGTCTTAAACGCTGCAATTTTTGGAGCAATTCACGTTGATAATATGGTGGAACCCGACGAGTACGCATAGCAGTTTTCAAAGCAGCCCAAGTAGCGGGAATAGGATATAATCTACAATGTTCAGACCACCATACACATGCAAAACTAGTGAAAGCACAAACAGCAGCAGCCACCCATCTCTCCTCGGGATATTGTAAACATGTAAAACGTTGTTTAGTTTCTAACTCCCAAGTAAGATATATATAAGGAACATATCTACCCTCAAATGGTGGAATATTCAATTTTAGTTTAGGAATATGGACATCATCTCGTACCTGAGGTGGTGGTGCAGGCCTACCATTACGAATATATACCTGAGGTCGACCGGCTGGTGGTGGTGCTGGTGGCTGCACGTAGTTCTGATTTTGATCAACCTCATCCTCATAATCGCCCGCATACTCATCATCCTCCTCGGTACCAGCAGCAGCAGTGGCAGGAGCCAAAGAAGCACCAACACCAGTAGCAGCGGCACCAGAATTTTGTCCTGGCTCAATAGGAACACGCTGAGCTCGTCCATACTGATTCAGAAGGGGGCGTAGTTGTTGTTGTTGCAGAGGTGCGAAAGGTGCAGCCGGCGGTGGTTGTGGAAAACGTGCGAGCAATTGATTAAACTTGCTATCAAGCTTTGTTTCAAACGTCTTCTCAATGCCATCTATCTTTTCCATGGCCTCGTCAAATCTGTTTAGCACATCTTGCACCTGTCCACTCATCATTTGCTGAAATTTATCATGTAGCTGTTTGTTCGTCAGGTTCTCCCAATCAGTCTCATCGGCTTGTGATCCTACCATGGTTAGCAGCAAATAGAAACACACAAGAATATGATCCTACAGACTACTAAGAAGTGGTGGTGGTGTATCACAAACCCGTCAAGCAAATCTCAAATTCTTACAAGTTCTTACCTAGTAGCAGGTGGTGATCGGCAACCGTTGTAGTCAAAACTCTCAAAGCTTGGATATAGCGATTACCTGGGAGAACCAAACGCACGACGTAGATGTATGTGGAGCTGGGAAGGCTTATAATATGGTAGCAAAAAAGGTCAGCAATAATCAATTCAAAGATGCAAAGTTGAATAAACGCTCAACGACGGTACTGTGCTGGTCCTAGGCTAGACCATGCTAGAGACGCGAGCCTAGAACACTAACAAAATCACGGCGCTGCACGTAAACAAGGGAAAAGTACACTATGGAATTTTTTTCGCTCCTCTTTTTTTTTTGCGCTGCTTTTTTTTTGCGCTGCTCTTGTTTTTTTTTGCGAAAAATCACTATAATGGCGAGTGTCTCAAAACTCTTCCCAAGTCAAACTGACAGGATGGGCACGAAATTTTTTCGACCAAATTTTTTTTCGACTGCCTGGATCCAAAAACTGGAAACGGGTCAAAAAAAACTTTCTATAACGGCGACTGTCTCAATACGCTTAGAAACACCTAAAAATAGGATAGCCAGAATTTTTTTTGTCAATTGCGTTTTCGGAAAATTTTGGGCCTAAACGGAGGGTGGTTTCCAGACTCTTTTTTTTGGAAACCAACCTCTTCTACGGACGGCAAAGATTGCTGGAATCAAACCTACTCAGACAAGGAAACACGAATCGGAAATTAGATGGATCCCGAAAACAAACCTAATATGCAAGGAACTCGGATTGGTGGTGAATATATGGTGGTAGGATATGGCGGCGATGGTGGTATATGATAGCGGCGGTGGTATATGGATACGGATTCGAAGCGGTGGCGGATAACCGGTGGTGGTAGATGGCAGGGGCGATGATGATGGTGCGGCAGCGGCGTGACAACTTATGACCAGAACTCGAAACTCTAAAAGACTAGACTCTAAGACCAGCAACTAGACACGACGATGCAACCGCAAATTCAACAACGCAAATACAGAAAAGATTATGCAAAGGCTAAGATTGGTTCGGATATGATGAACTAACCCTAAATTTTTTTGTGGCTTTTTTGTGGACTGTAGGTATGAAGAACAGACTCGATCCAAATTACGAAAAACTGTAAAATCTCACCGAGCAACCTGGAAATCTGATACCACTTGATAGAGGCGAAGGTGTCCCGTCTTTCGATGAGATGGTGGATTTCGCTTTGGTGGAAGTCGACTTTGACGATCCGACTACGAACGTGAGAGGACGTTGCGCCTTAGCAGTCGCTAAACCAACTCCGAGAGGTTATTGACCACGCCGGAGCACGATCAACCTGACCACGAGGGTCTGTTTCCTGCGAGCAAACGAAGAACAAGAAAGAAACTGAGATTGCAATCTGGATATTGTGAATATAAGATGAAAGCTTTATTGATCAAGGTGGGGTTCTGTGACGCCTTTGTCTGGTCGTTGAACACAAACGAAGTACGCGAAGTTGCAGCTATGGCGAACTTTTAATAACCCAAAGTC
This sequence comes from Aegilops speltoides, assembly GCA_021437245.1. Lineage (NCBI taxonomy): Eukaryota > Viridiplantae > Streptophyta > Magnoliopsida > Poales > Poaceae > Aegilops > Aegilops speltoides. Next base: position 244,878,800 of record CM038146.1, read on the forward strand.
TAAACGGTGCCCTAAGGGCTGTATATATGGAGGAAGAGGGGGTGAATTTCGTGGCCCTTGGTGGAGGGGTCCGAAACTAACCCTATCTCTTGTTTCCCCACACATACGGACTCTAAAAATAGCCTATACTTATGCATTTCGAAATTACATGGGTCTGGCCCAATAATAAGGTGACGCAGCACCTAGAATAGCCTCTAGACGAAATTTATGAAGTGGCATCTTGTATATTTCGTCCAAGGCTTCATGCACTCATTATGGTGGCTTCAAATGTCCTGAAATCATCACTTGTAACTCCATTCTTGTCCCCCTTGCGCATGCCATCATCTCCATGCTTGTTCTTGCTCCAATGTTCATCCTTCTCCAAGCTAGGCCCTTCATCCAATTTAGGCAGCATCATATTCTCATGAACATTAGAATCATTACCAAGAAACAAAAATACCTGGTAATTTAGTTGGCGTGCGCGAGCTCTAGTAATTGCTCCAGTATGTATAGCAGCAGGGGCTGTGGGTGTAACAATTGTATTGATGTCCTCATCACCCTTCGTGGCTTAGACTATAAATAGACCACCTCCACCTCCTTTCTAGGGTTAGGAAAGTGATAGCTCATTTGTATGTGAGCTTTGCTCCTACCTATCTCTACTCTTGAGAGAGAGAGACCACTACTCCATTGGAGGCCAAGACCTCCATCTAGGAGAAGATCCCGCGGGATATCATCAAGACCCCCTCGTGGGAAGATCTGTCTAGGATATCATCAAGACCTCCTCTTGGAGATGAACCTTACCCTGTATCTTTCCCTTTGTTGTTCATGTACGTTGTGATCTTGTGTGTTTGATTGTCTAGTGGATGTGTGATTAGACTTGTTCTTGAGTGTTTCCCCTTGTGATTTCTCTTCGTTCTTCCCCGCGTTCATCGTGTTCTTCGAGGGATCCCACTCCAAACGTGAAAGATCAGCCTACACCGGGTTAGCCCCGTATCACAAGAACAAAAGGGCATTCCTGGCATGTCAATATATATGTGGAAACGATATCTCCACTATAGAGGACAAGATATTTTTGGGCGGTCAGGAAAAAAGCGCAGGAAAAATGAAGTATTTTCAAGGACTGCCATAGAACGGACAGATGTTCATTAAAACGGTCATAATTTTGTCATTCGGAGTCCGTGTCAGACCCACAAGTACTCAAACTGCTCACGACGAGCGTGCGTATCCAGAAATTTCTCCCCGCTTGCGCCAGGACGCCCGGATTACCCTCAAATACGGCCTTAAGCAGGACCTTTTGCCCCTAAAAGTCAAAGAACATCATTCGTCGCTGTTTTTCAGACAAGTTTCAGAACCCATTGGCACTTCCTTTTGAAGGAAATTCGAGAGATTATGTAGCTTATAGACATTACAACCCTATTAGGGATAAAAGTACCTTTCTACAGATGCTCTATGATTCGGGCAATCTCATTTGGCCATAAATTGAAGAAAATCCAGCGGCTATATGCCTTATTGTCCTTGTTTTCGCCGGATGGCATGCTGTAACTCATGCGCGTGGAAGCCAAAAACAAAAGAGCATTCCTGGCATCGGTCAATATATATGTGGAAACGATATCTCCAGTATAGAGGACAAGAAATTTTGGGGCAATCAAGCAAAAAGCGCATGGGAAAATGAAGTACTTTCAACGACTGCCATAGAATGGACAGATGTTCACTAAAACGGTCATAATTTTGTTATTCGGAGTCAGTGTCGGACCCAAAGTACTTAAACTGCTTCTGGCGTGCGTGCGAATCCATAAAATACTCCCCGCTTACGCCAGGAGGCCCGGAGTACCGTCAAATACGGCCTTAAGCAGGACTTTTTGCCCCTGAAAGTCAAAGAACATCATTCGTCGTTGTTTTCCAGACAAGTTTATGAAACCATTGGCACTTTCTTTTGAAGGAAATTCGAGAGATTATGTTGCTTATAGACATTAGCCCCCCTGGTATGGACAAACATACCTTTCCGCAGATGCTCTATGATCCGGGCAATCTCATTTAGCCTTAAATTGACGAAAATCCAGCGGCTATATGCCTTATTCTCCTTGTTTTCACCGGATGGCATGCTGTAACTCATGCGCGTGAAAGCCAAGAACAAAAGGGCATTCCTGGCATCGGTCAATATATATGTGGAAACGATATCTCCACTATAGAGGACAATAAATTTTGGGGCAATCAGGCAAAAAGCGCACGGGAAAATGAAGTACTTTCAAGGACAGCCATAGAATGGACAAATGTTCAATAAAACGGTCATAATTTTGTCATTCGGAGTCTGTCGGACCCAAAGTACTCAAACTGCTTGCGGCGAGCGTGCGAATCCATAAAATACTCCCCGATTGCGCCAGGAGGCCCGGAGTACCCTCAAATACGGCCTTATGTAGGACTTTTTGCCCTTGAAAGTCAAACAACATCATTCGTCGCTGTTTTTCAGACAAGTTTCTGAACCCATTGGCGCTTTCTTTTGAAGGAAATTCGAGAGATTATGTTGCTTATAGAAGTTAGCCCCCCTGGTAGGGACAAACATACCATTCTGCAGATGCTCTATGATCCGGGCAATCTCATTTAGCCTTAAATTGAACAAAATCCAGCGGCTATATGCCTTATTCTCCTCGTTTTCGCCGGATGGCATGCTGTAACTCATGCGCGTGAAAGCCAAGCACAAAAGGGCATTCCTGGCGTCGGTCAATATATATGTGGAAACGATATCTCCACTATAGAGGACAAGAAATTTTGGGGCGGTCAGGCAAAAAGCGCACGAAAAATGAAGTACTTTCAAGGACTGCCATAGAACGGACAGATGTTCACTAAAACGGTCATAATTTTTTCATTCGGAGTCCGTGTCGGACCCACAAGTACTCAAACTGCTCGTGGCGAGCCTGTGTAATAGAGGAAAAGGTGTCCCGTCTTTCGATGAGATGGTGGATTTTGCTTTGGTGGAAGTCGACTTTGACGATCCGACTACGAACGTGCGAGGACGTCGCGCCTTAGCAATCGCTAAACCAACTCCGAGAGGTTATTGACCACGCCGGAGCACGATCAACCTGACCACGAGGGTCTGTTTCCTGCGAGCAAACGAAGAACAAGCAAGAAACTGAGATTGCAATCTGGATATTGCGAATATAAGATGAAAGCTTTATTGATCAAGGTGGGGTTCTGTGACGCCTTTGTCTGGTCTTGAACACAAACGAAGTACGCGAAGTTGCAGCTATGGCGAACTTTAATCTAAACAAAACCCAAGGTCTAAACGGTGCCCTAAGGGCTGTATATATGGAGGAAGAGGGGGTGAATTTCGTGGCCCTTGGTGAAGGGGTCCGAAACTAACCATATCTCTTGTTTTCCCACACATACTGACTCTAAAAATAGCCTATACCTATGTATTTCGAAATTACATGGGCCTGGCCCAATAATAAGGTGACGTAGCACCTAGAATAGCCTCTGGACGAAATTTATGAAGTGGCATCTTGTATATTTCGTCCAAGGCTTCATGCACTCATTATGGTGGCTTCAAAGTCCTGAAATCATCACTTGTAACTCCGTTCTTGTCCCCCTTTCGCATGCCATCATCTCCATGCTTGTTCTTGCTCCAATGTTCATCCTTCTCCAAGCTAGGCTGATGCGGAGCATCCTTCCATCATCCCCATGGACTCTACATCGACATATCCAACCCCACAAGGACCTATGACTCGAGCACGTGCAAGAGCTCTCGAAACCGAGGTGACATCACTCCTATAGCAACTCTCCTTTGATTCACATGAGACATGGTTGCTACCTCAAACGGAAACTCTATGCATACTCAGGTACCAAGGAGTCAACCATGAAGAGGCTAGGAAGCAAGGAGGACCGGAAGCGGAAGACATGCATGAAGACGGAGAGGAGAAAGCAACAAGGACCAGAGAGGCCGGACGATCCGGACGGAGGCCCGGACGATCCGGACAGAGCCCGGATGATCCGGACCCGGTCCGGACGATCCGCTAACTCCACCGAAGGCAACAGAAGCCCTCCGGCCGGATCATCCGGACCCGCCCGGATCATCCGGACCCGCCGGATGTCCGACCACCAGCGGACATCCGGCCTCTGCGACCACCAGCCGACCCTCCGGCTCATCCGGACCTCCACCGGATCATCCGGACCAGCCGGATCATCCGGACCCCGTCCGGATCATCCGCCAGCGCCTGTAGTGCGTGTGTTGGGCTGAGCCCATGTACCCTTCGCCCCAAACTCTATATATAGGACCCCTCTCCTCACTTTGAGACTTAGCATTGGATTAGCTCATATTTGTGTGAGAGCCTTTGCTCATCCACTCGGTTACTTCTCCTCGGAGATCAGGACCTCCGTCTAGGAGAAGATCTGATGTAGGGTGGAACCCTATAGCGGCGATCTTTCATGTTTGGAGGGGATCCTACGGAGGGAACACGAAGAACACGCGGAAGCACAAGGGGAAACACGGGGAAAACGAGAGAGAATCACTCAACCAACAAGGGAATCGATCACACAAGTGCTAGATCACCATACACATAAGAGATTCACGAGATCCAAAATCAACAAAGGACGATACAAAAGGTAACCGGGTTCTTCTCCGTGAGGAGGTCTTGATGGTCTTCCCTTGAAGGGGTCTTGAATCCGCTTGGGGATCTTCTCCGTAGAGGTCCCGAGCTCGAGGAGAAGTAACCAAGTGGATGAGCAAAGCTCTCACACAAAATATGAGTTAATCCTTTGCTAACCCTAGAAAGAGGAAGGGGATGGAGTATATATAGTCTACGGGGGCGAAAGGGTACATGTGCTTCGGCCCTTCACTGTTCACGCCACAGTGAAGCCGGATGTCCGGCGTCGGGCGGATGTCCGGGCTTCATGTGAGGCCGGATGTCCGGCTGGGGGCGGATGTCCGGCTGGCGATGCGACCTTCAGAGTCTCAGTGCGGGGCACCGGATTTCGGGCAGAGGGCCGGATTGGGGGCCGTGGGAGGCCGGATGTCCGGGCCGGGGGCGGATGTCCGCCCCTGTAGCCTTCTTGGCTGAGCTGCGGCTGCTTTGGGTTGGCGCTCTGTGGACCGGATGTCCGGGTCCGGGCGGATGTCCGGGGCCTGGAAGGTGAACTTGTCCGCTTCAGCTGGTCCTCTTCATCCGTGGAGTGGATAGCTTGTCCATCTTCATGTGCACCCTTGGGAGGTTTTTCTTGACACCTAATCATGCATAGTGTATCTGATTTAGGTAGTAGCCATGTCTCGAGAGGGTCATATGAAATATCATCTAGGAGAGAAGTCACCTCGGTTTCAAGAGCTCTTGCACGTGCTCGCATCATAGGTCCTTGTGGGGTTGGATGTGTTGATGTAGAGTCCATCGGGATGATGGAAGGATGCTCCGCATCATATCCCCTCCCTTCAAAAGGATCCGACCTCGGATCAAGATCTTCATCACCATGGAAAGGCGAGAGGTCTTTGACGTTGAAGGTGTCGCTCACGTTGTACTTGTCGCTTGGTAGGTCGAGCTTGTAAGCGTTGTTGTTGTAGCGTGCTAACACCTTGAAGGGTCCATCGGCTCGAGGTAGAAGTTTGGACTTGCGTTCGTTGGGGGAGCGTTCCTTGCGAAGGTGTAGCCACACGAGATCGCCTATGTTGAAGATCATGGGTTGCTTGTTGATGTTGAGCTTGGTCGCTAGTCGTTGTACTTGGCGTTCGATTGTGTGTCTTGTATCTTCATGCATCTTCTTGATGTAGCTCGCACGGGCGCTTGCGTCTGGGTTGGTGCGCTCTTATAGGGGTAGTGGTAGAATGTCCAATGGGGACAATGGGTTGAAGCCGTAGACGACCTCGAAGGGGGACTTGCCGGTCGTCGAATGTCTTGCGCAGTTGTAGGCGTACTCAGCGATGGGTAGGCACGCCTCCCACTCCTTGATGTTCTTCTTGATCAACACGCGAAGTAGAGTGGAGAGCGTCCGGTTCGTCACCTCCGTTTGGCCGTCGGTTTGAGGATGGTATGCGGAGGAGAACAATAGCTTGATTCGAGCTTGGCGCAAAGAGTTTTCAAAAGTAACTCAAGAACTTGACGTCATGGTCGGAGACGATTGACTTTGGAACTCCATGGAGGCGCAGGATTTCCTACAAAAGAGATTTGCAATATGTGAAGCATCGTCTACCTTGTTGCAAGGGATGAAATGTGCCATTTTAGAAAATCGGTCCACAACAACAAACACGGAATCCTTTCCATTTTGAGTTCTAGGCAAACCAAGTACAAAATCCATGCTAATGTCTTCCCAAGGTTGATAAGGAATAGGAAGAGGCATGTAAAGACCATGAGATTGAGCTTTTGACTTAGCTTTGCGGCATGTTGAACATCTTGTGGTGAAGCGTGAGACGTCTCGAAACATCTTTGGCCAAAAGTAGTTCCTGGAGAGTGTGGCGAATGTCTTGTCGCGTCCAAAGTGTCCCATGAGTCCACCGCCATGAGCCTCTTGCAAAAGGAGCAAACGAAGAGAAGACTCGGGTATGCATAGTTTGTTAGCTCTTATAAGATAACCATCCTTGAGGTAATATTGTTCCCAAGATGTATGTGTCAAACATTTAGTATAATGAGGTGCAAAAGATGGATCACTAGCATACAAATCTTTGATGTGCTCAAAACCAATGACATTCAACTCAAGTCGGGTGATAAGCATGCATATGCGTGAAAGTGCATCGGCGACTACATTTTCCTTGCCCTTAATATACTTGATCACATATGGAAATGATTCAATAAATTCACTCCATTTGGCATGTCGCTTGTTCAATTTAGTTTGACCTTTTAAGTACTTAAGTGTTTCATGATCGGTATGGATGACAAACTCATGAGGTCTAAGATAATGTTCCCAAACATGGAGGACACGCACTAAAGCATATAATTCCTTGTCATACACGGGATAGTTAAGTTGAGCACGGAGAGTTTTTCACTAAAATAAGCAATGACTCGTTTTTCTTGCATTAAAACTCCGCCAATTCCGTACCACTTGCATCACAATGGACCTCAAAAGTTTTGTCAAAATTGGGCAAAGCAAGAATCGGAGCATGAGTAAGCAAAGACTTGAGTTCATCAAAAGCGTTGGATTGCAAAGGTCCCCAAACAAAAGGAGTATTCTTCTTACTCAAAGCATGCAAAGGAGCTGCAATAGTGCTAAAGTTTTTCACAAAGCGGCGATAAAAACCTGCAAGACCAAGGAAACTTCGAACTTGTTGCAAATTGGTGGGTTGGGGCCAAGTTTTAATTGCTTTGATCTTAGTTTCATCAACATGGACACCCTTGGAAGAGACAACGAAACCCAAGAAAACCACTTTGTCAACGCCAAAAGTGCATTTTTTCAAGTTGGCATAAAGACTTTCCTTTCGAAGCGTTTGCAAAACAAGCTTAACGTGATCAAGATGCTCTTTCATGGTTTTGCTAAACACAAGAATATCATCGAAGTAAACCACAACAACGATTCCAATGTATGGACGAAGTACATGATGCATGAGACGCACAAAAGTTCCGGGTGCTTCCGACAAAGCCATAGGCATAACCAACCACTCATATAAGCCAAATTTGGTTTTGAAAGCAGTTTTCCATTCACCACCTTCATTAATTCGTATTTGATAATAGCCACTTTTAAGATCAATTTTTGAGAAAAAGTTGGCTCCACTAAGTTCATCAAGCATATCATCTTAGCGAGGAATGGGATGCCTATAGCGCACGGTGATAGCATTTATGGGTCTACAATCGGAACACAAGCGGAAACTTCCATCGGGCTTAGGCACAAGAATAACGGGAACGGTACAAGGGCTTAAGCTTTCACGTACATGACCGTTGTCGATTAGTTGTTGTACTTGCCGTTGAATCTCCTTGGTTTCTTCGGGATTGACACAATATGGAGCTTTGTTTGGAAGTGGTGCTCCGGGAATGAGGTCGATTCTATGCTCAATGCCTCGTAGAGGAGGTAGACCCGGAGGTAGCTCATCTGGAAAAACATCTTGAAATTCCTGCAAAAGAGATTGAAACACCAAAGGTAGCTCGTGAATGGTGTTAGTTTTTATATCTCCATCCTTGCACACAAGGACAAAGTGCATCACACTCGATGGGTTCTCACACACTTCTCTCATCTCATGTTTGGTGGCGAATAGTGATGAGGACATGAGTACCTTGTATATGACCAAAAATATTGCATACATGCATATTTGTCAGGTGATTTCTAGTGCAAACTATTCAATAATCTATTTATGTTATCCAGAACAAAAATACTTCACACACTTTTGTGTTTTGTCTAATTGCAGGTGTATGGGACATTTGTACAATCCACATATGAAGATAAGGAAGAAAGAGATGTTTATTTGCTGTTCAAAAAGTCCTCTCACGTCACTTTTGGCCCAAGAGAAGATAGAGTCCAAGTCTCTCACGTTCTGGATTCAAATTCGGACTGCACAGACATACCTGACTCAAAACGCCAACAACTTTTTCATACGGACTCCGAATTGGGTGATTCTTTTTTTGTTGGAAAGTAGATTTCATGCTCTTTCCAGCACAATTGGAATCAACTTAAAATCCGTCCGGAGCGTTGAGTTGTGGACAAAACAATCTGACGCTGCACCAGAATCCGAGTCAAACTACAAGTCCAAAGGTGTTACGTCACCTCCACTTGGGCCCATTGGCCTTGTACGACATAGGGTTAGTTTTAGGCTGCCTTGGGACGTCCTCCCACCTCCTTGGCCGCCACCCCTTGCTCCTATATAAGTAGATCCATCTAGTAGCTTTTCCCTGGGGATTTGTTTAGTTAAAAGTTAGCCATTGCAACTTCGTGTACTTCGTTTGTGTCCAACGATCAGACCAAGACCGCTTAGGGATCCCCACCTTTATCCATACTTCATACATACTCGCAATATTCAGATTGCTTTTATCATATTCTTGCGTGTTCTTCGATTGCTTGCAGGAATAGACCTTCGTGGTCAGGTTGATCGTGCTCCGGCGTGGTCAATAACCTCTCGGAGTTGGTTTAGCGATTGCTAAGGCGCAACGTCGTGCACGTTTGTAGTCGGATCGTCAAAGTCGCCTCCACCTAATCGATAGTTATCATCTCATCGAAAGATCGGGACACCTCCGCCTCTATCAAATAGTATGAGGTTTTTCTCTCGAGGCGAAGAGGCGCTCAAATTTGGCTTGTGGTTCTCACTCACTTTTTGGTGGCTCACTTTCTCACTCTTCTCTCTTTGGTTGGTGGCTTGTTTGTCGGCTATCACTTGACTAGGAGACATGGGTCGTAGGACATATTCTTTTCCTTTCATCTTGAAGCTATAGTGGTTTGTACATCCATTGTGGTAGACACCACGGTCAAATTTCCATGGCCGACCAAGGAGGAGGTGGCAAACGGTCATTGGGACCACATCACACTCCAAAGTGTCCTCATATGCACCGATTTTGAAGGAGACTTGGACCGTATGCTCAACTCAGATAGTGCCGAGTCACTTAGCCATTGAACCTTGTATGGGTGCGGTGCTTCTTCTTGACCAATTGTAGCTTGGAGCATAGTTCTTCACTTGCCAAGTTGTGGCAACTACCTCCATCGATGATGACCTTGACGGATCTCCCATTGATGCGGCCTTTGTGTGGAAGATGTGGCATCGTTGGTCTTCTTCTTGTTGATGTTGAAGTGTCAAGACCTTGGAGACAACAAGAGCGGGACTTGTATCTTCATCACAAAAGACTTGATCATCTTCATCCTCGTTGACGCGCTGGTGCATGGCCACTTGCTCAATGGCTTCCATTTCATCTTCACTCATTGAGTCATAGGTGCCATCGTCTTTGAGTATCATGGTGCGCTTGTTGGTGCATTCATATGACTTGTGGCCTCGGACGCCGCAAGTAAAGCACTTGAAGGAGCTTGTCTTGACGGTCTCATCGGTTGGAGTAGATGATGAAGCACGCGGCTTGGAGTTGCTTGTAGTAGGAGGAGGACGACTCGAACTTGTAGAAGTTTTCTTGTAACTTGACTTGTCGTCGTTGGAGTAGTTGTTGAAGCTTTGTTGTTGGAGAAGCCGTATGCCTTGGAAGAGTACTTGGCGTACTTGAAGTCGTCTTGTACTTGACGTTCCGCATTTGTAGCTTGATGCACGAGCTCAATGAGGTTGGAGTAGGGTTGGAAGCCGGCGATTTTCTTGATGGGATGGTTGAGGCCATTCAAGAATCGTGCCATTGTTTGCTCATCATCCTCCGTGACATTGGCTCGAATCATGGCAATCTCCATTTCCTTGTAGTATTCTTCAACACTCTTTGTTCCTTGCTTGAGGAGTTGTAGCTTCTTGAAGAGATCATGATGAGGACATCAATACCATTGTTACACCCACAGCCCCTGCTGCTATACATACTGGACCAATTACTAGAGCTCACAAGACGCCAACTAAATTACTGGTACTTTCGTTTCTTGGTAATGATTCTAATGTTCATGAGAATATGATGCTGCCTAAATTGGATACATTTGTTTTGCTTACAAATGAAGGGCCTAGCTTGGAGAAGGATGAACATTGGAGCAAGAACAAGCATGGAGATGATGGCATGCGCAAGGGGGACAAGAACGGAGTTACAAGTGATGATTTCAGGACTTTGAAGCCACCATAATGAGTGATGAAGCCTTGGACGAAATATACAAGATGCCACTTCATAAATTTCGTTCAGAGGCTATTCTAGGTGCTTTCGTCACCTTATTATTGGGCCAGGCCCATGTAATTTCGAAATACATTAGTATAGGCTATTTTAGAGTCCGTATGTGTGGGGAAACAAGAGATAGCGTTAGTTTGGACCCTCCACCAAGGGCCACGAAATTCACCCCTCTTCCTCCATATATACAGCCCTTAGGGCACCGTTTAGACTTGGGTTTTGTTTAGATGAAAAGTTCGCCATAGCTGCAACTTCACAGTGCCGTTTGTGTTCAACGACCACAAAGGCGCCACAGAACCCCACCTTGATCAATAAAGCTTTCATCTTATATTCGCAATATCCAGATTGCAATTCTCGGTTTCTTGCTTGTTCTTCGTTTGCTCGCAGGAAATAGACCTCGTGGTCGTTCATCGTGCTCGGCGTGGTCAATAACCTCTCGGAGTTGGTTTAGCGATTGCTAAAGCGCGACGTCCTCGCACGCTTCGTAGTCGGATCGTCAAAGTCGACTTCCACCAAAGCGAAATCCACCATCTCATCGAAAGACGGGACACCTTTGCCTCTATCAAGTGGTATCAGATTTCCGTTTGCTCGGTGAGATTTTACAGATTTTCGTAGTTTAGATCGAGTCTGTTCTTAATACCTACAGTCCACGAAAAAGCCAAAAAAAAATTGGGTTAGGTCATCATATCCGAACCAATCGAGCCTTTGCATAATCTTTTCTCAGATTTGCGTTGTTGAATTTGCGGTTGCATCGCCGTGTCTAGTTGCTGGTCTTAGAGTCTAGTCTTTTAGAGTTTCGAGTTCGGTCATAAGTTGTCACGCCGCCAAGACCGCTATCATCGCCATCTGCCATCTACCACCACCGCTTATCCGCCACCGCTTGAATCCGTATCCATATACCACCACCGCTGCCATATACCACCACCGCTGCCATATACCACCACCATATATCCACCACCAATCCGAAGTTCCTTGCATATTAGATTTGTTTTCGGGATCCATCTAATTTCCGATTCGTGTTTCCTTGTCCGAGTAGGTTCGGATTCCAGCCATCTTTTGTCGTCCGTAGAAGAGGTTGGTTTCAAAAAAAGAGTCCGAAACCACCCTCCGCTTAGGCCCAAAATTTTCCAAAACGCACGGGACAAAAAAATTTCTGGCTATCCTATTTTAGGTGTTTCTAAGCGTGTTGAGACGATCGCCGTTATAGAAAGTTTTTTGACCCGCTTCAGCTTTTGGGTCCAGCAATCGAAAAAAAATTTGGTCGAAAAATTTTGTGCCCATCCTATCAGTTTGACCTGGGAAGAGTTTTGAGACACTCGCCATTATAGTGATTTTTCGCAAAAAAAAAAGCAGCGCAAAAAAAAAAGAGCGAAAAAAAAATTCAGAGTGTGCTCCTCCCTTGTTTACGTGCAGCGCCGTGATTTTGTTAGTGTTCTAGGCTCGCGTCTCTAGCACGGTCTAGCCTAGGACCAGCACAGTACCGTCGTTGAGCGTTTATTCAACTTTGCATCTCTGAATTGATTATTGTTGACCCTTTTTGCTACCATAATTAAGCCTTCCCAGCTCCACATACATCTACGTCGTGCGTTGGACTCTCCCTGGTAATCGCTATATCCAAGCTTTGAGAGTTTTGACTACAACGGTTGCCGATCACCACCTGCTGCTGGGTAAGAACTGGTAAGAATTTGAGAATTGCTTGACGGGTTTGTGATACACCACCACCACTTCTTCGTAGCCTGTAGGATCATATTCTTGTGTGTTTCTATTTGCTGCTAACCATGGCAGGATCACAAGCCGATGAGACTGATTGGGAGAACCTGACAAACAAACAGCTACATGATAAGTTTCAGCAAATGATGATTCGACAGGTGCAAGATGTGCTAAACAGATTGATAGAGGCAGAGGTGTCCCGTCTTTCGATGAGATGGTGGATTTCGCTTTGGTGGAAGTCGACTTTGACGATCCGACTACGAGCGTGCGAGGACGTCGCGCCTTAGCAATCGCTAAACCAACTCCGAGAGGTTATTGACCACGCCGGAGCACGATCAACCTGACCACGAGGGTCTATTTCCTGCGAGCAAACGAAGAACAAGCAAGAAACTGAGATTGCAATCTGGATATTGCGAATATAAGATGAAAGCTTTATTGATCAAGGTGGGGTTACGTGGCGCTTTGTCCGGTCGTTGAACACAAACGAAATGCACGCGGTTGCAGCTATGGCGAACTTTTGATCTAAACAAAACCCAAAGTCTAAACGGTGCCCTAAGGGCTGTATATATGGAGGAAGAGGGGGTGAATTTCGTGGCCCTTGGTGGAGGGGTCCGAAACTAACCCTATCTCTTGTTTCCCCACACATACGGACTCTAGAAATAGCCTATACTAATGTATTTCGAAATTACATGGGCCTGGCCCAATAATAAGGTGACGCAGCACCTAGAATAGCCTATGGACGAATATTATGAAGTGGCATCTTGTATATTTCGTCCAAGGCTTCATGCACTCCTTATGGTGGCTTCAAAGTCCTGAAATCATCACTTGTAACTCCGTTCTTGATCCCTTATGCATGCCATCAACTCCATGCGTGTTCTTGCTCCAATGTTCATCCTTCTCCAAGCTAGGCCCTTCATTTATAAGCAAAACAAATGTATCCAATTTAGGCAGCATCATATTCTCATGAACATTAAAATCATTACCAAGAAACGAAAGTACCGTAATTTAATTGGCGTCTTGTGAGCTCTAGTAATTGGTCCCAGATATGTAACAAAGAGGGGCTGTGGGTGTAACAATGGTATTGATGTCCTCATCATCCTCCCCTTCTTGAAATGAAGTCGTCCTCGACGGAAGCTCATCTTCCTCACCCAAATAAGGCTTCAAATCTGCAATGTTAAAAGTGGTACTAACCCCAAAATCTGCAGGTAGCTCAAGTTTATATGCATTATCATTTATTTTCTCTAACACCTTAAAAGGACCAGCAGCACGTGGCATTAGCTTTGATTTGCGCAAATCAGGAAATCTATCCTTACGCAAATGTAACCAAACAAGATCTCCAGGTGCAAACACAACATGTTTTCTACCCTTATCTCCAGCAAGTTTATATTTAGCATTCATACGCTCAATGTTTTCCTTAGTTAACTCATGCATTTTTAAAATCAATTCAGCACGTTCTTTAGCATCAAAATTAACCTTCTCCAAAGATGGAAGAGGCAACAAATCAATAGGTGCACGAGGTAGGAAACCATACACAACTTCAAAAGGGCACATCTTAGTAGTAGAATGCAATGAACGATTATAAGCAAATTCAATATGAGGCAAGCATTCCTCCCACATTTTCTTATTTTTCTTTAGAACAGCCCTAAGCATAGTAGACAATGTTCTATTGACTACTTCAGTTTGTCCATCGGTTTGGGGTGACAAGTAGTACTAAAAAGCAGTTTAGTCCCCAACTTAGCCCATAAACATCTCCAAAAGTGGCTAAGAAATTTAGTATCACGATCTGAAACAATAGTATTTGGCACACCATGCAAACGAATAATTTCACGAAAGAACAAATCAGCAACATTGACAAAGATCATCGCTTTTATGACATGGTATAAAGTGTGCCATTTTCGAGAATCTATCCACGACAACAAATATGCTATCCTTCCCCTTCTTTGTTCTAGGTAAACCTAAAACAAAGTCCATAGATATATCCTCCCAAGGAACACTAGGTACAGGCAAAGGCATATATAAACCATGAGGATTGAGTCGTGACTTAGCTTTTTGACATGTAGTGCAGCGAGCAATAAAATGCTCAACATCCCGCCTCATCTTTGGCCAAAAGAAATGTGTAGCAAGTACGTCCTCCGTCTTCTTCACGCCAAAGTGTCCCATTAGTCCTCCTCCATGCGCCTCCTGCAACAACAAAAGACGAACGGAGCTAGCTGGAATGCATAGCTTGTTAGCACGAAGCACAAATCCATCATTAACGACAAACTTGTTCCATGTTCTTCCTTCTTTACAATTCTGCAATACATCTTTAAAATCAGCATCATGCACATATTGATCTTTGATGGTCTCCAAACCAAATATTTTGAAGTCAAGTTGTGAAAGCATAGTATAGCGACGAGACAATGCATCAGCAATAACATTTTCTTTACCCTTCTTGTGTTTAATGACATAAGGGAAAGTCTCAATGAATTCAACCCATTTAGCATGTCTACGATTCAGTTTAGCTTGACTTTTAATATGTTTCAAAGATTCATGATCAGAATGTATAACAAATTCTTTGGGCCATAAATAATGTTGCCATGTTTCTAAAGTCCGAACAAGAGCATATAATTCTTTATCATAAGTAGAGTAATTCAGACTAGGCCCACTCAATTTTTCAGAAAAGTATGCAACTGGTTTGCCATCTTGTAATAACACACCTCCTAATCCAATTCCACTAGCATCACATTCAAGCTCAAAAGTCTTATTAAAATCAGGAAGTTGGAGTAAAGGAGCATGTGTCAACTTAGCTTTCAATAACGTAAAGGCCTCTTCCTGTGCGGTACCCCAATCAAAAGGCACAACCTTCTTTGTAAGCTCGTTGAGAGGTGCAGCAATGGTGCTGAAATCTCTCACAAAACGCCTATAGAAACCAGCGAGGCCAAGGAAACTCCTCACTTGTGTGACCGTTTTGGGCTGCGGCCAACTCTCAATAGCTTCAATCTTGGCTTTATCAACTTCAATTCCCTGTGGAGTAACAACATAGCCAAGAAAAGATACTCGGTCGGTGCAAAAGGTGCACTTCCCAAGGTTACCAAACAAACGTGCATCACGTAGAGCATTAAAAACAGCACGTAAATGTTCCAAATGTTCTTCCAAAGATTTGCTATAAATCAGATATCATCAAAATAGACTACCACAAATCGTCCAATGAAAGCACGTAAAACTTCGTTCATTAATCTCATGAAAGTACTAGGTGCATTAGTTAACCCAAAAGGCATGACTAACCACTCATATAATCCAAACTTAGTTTTAAATGCTGTTTTCCATTCATCTCCCAATTTCATACGAATTTGATGGTATCCACTACGCAAATCAACTTTGGAGAATATTGTAGAGCCACTCAATTCATCAAGCATATCATCTAGCCTAGGAATAGGGTGACGATAACGAATAGTAATATTATTGATGCCTCTACAATCAACACACATACGTGACGTACCATCCTTTTTCGGCACTAGAATAATAGGAACAGCACAAGGACTAAGGGATTCGCGAATATAACCTTTGTCGAGCAGCTCCTGTACTTGACGCATAATCTCCTTCGTCTCCTCTGGATTGGTACGGTATGGTGCACGGTTGGGTAATGATGCACCGGGAATTAAGTCAATTTGATGCTCAATCCCTCGAATAGGTGGTAATCCGGTGGCACGCCTTGTGGAAAGACGCCGTGAACTCCCCGCAAAATGTTAGTGACAGAGGGGGCAAAGACGAAGGCACGTCCTCGAATGAAAATAATGCCTCTTTGCACACAAAAGCATAGCAAATAGATTTGCTAAAATCTAGCTCATCAACATCAGATTTGGTGGCAAGTAAACATGCACTTTTCAATTTAATTTCAGAAGCAACATTAGATGGTTTATTATTAGGCTTCATGTGTTGCTCAAATTCTTTTGCCACAATCTGATTTTCACTCTTATTTTTCTCCTGTTTTGCTTTATTAGCTCTATTAATATCATCTTTCAAAATGGACTCAAGAGTCATAGGAAGCAAAGTAATATTTTTATCCTTATGAACAAGAGTATACTGATTGTTTCTACCATGGTGTACAGAATTTTTATCAAATTGCCATGGTCTACCAAGTAACAAGGAACATGCTTGCATAGGTACCACATCACAATCAACATAATCAGCATATGTAGAGATACTAAAATGCACACGAACAGACGTGTTACCTTAACCTTGCCGCTGTTGTTGAACCATTGGATGTAGTAAGGATGTGGATGTGGTCTTGTGGTGAGAGATAACTTCTCCACCATCTCCATGCTAGCCAAGTTGTTGCAGCTCCTCCATCTATGATGACGCTAATAGAACGTTCCTTCACAACTCCCTTTGTATGGAACAAATTATGCCTCTGATTTTGCTCACTTGTGTAACCTGCACACTCAAAACACGTTGAGCAACTAAACATTCATACCACAAAGATCTTCAAGAGCCATGTATTGTGTCTCATGATCGTAATCATCTCCACCGTGTTCCTCATGTGTAATAAGAGCCAAAGTCTCCTCATCATAGTCACTAGCGGACTCATACCCACCATCCTCGTAGCAATCATCACACGCTGAGATTTGCATTCTCTCAAAAATGTCCTCTTCCCTTACAACGACGACAAATAATATCACTTGTGTGCCTGTTGACGCCATGGAAGAAGAAGAGCTCTGTGCAGGCCCGCAGGTGTGCTCTTGGCGATAGTGGTGGTTGTGCCTGCTTTCTTGTATCACGGTTGGAGGTGGCACCAAGGAGGTGATGGTGCAAAGGAAGTAGATGATGCACGCGGTGTCCATGATGAAGGTCGACCTGCGAGAAAAGTTAGTGCGGCGCCAATGCCTGTCGATCCTGCACTTTAAGTTCAGCTTTACAAGCAAGATGGAATAAACGAGTGATATTATTATAATCCTTATAGTCTAGAATGGTCTGAATCTCTATTTAATCCACCCGAAAACGTGCAAGCATAGCTTCATTCTCCTCAACAATACCACATCTAATCAAGCCAGTTTGTAATTCCCGATAATATTCTTCTACAGAATTTTTCCTTGTCTTAAGCGCTGCAATTTTTGAAGTAATTCACGTTGATAATATGGTGGAACCCAACGAGTACGCATAGCAGTTTTCAAAGCAGCCCAAGTAGCTGGAACAGGATATAATCTACAATGTTCGCACCACCAAACACATGCAAAGCTAGTGAAAGCACAAACAGCAAAGGAACACGCCTCTCCTCGGGATATTGTAAACATGTAAATCGTTGTTCAGTTTCTAACTCCCAAGTAAGATATATATCGTGAACATATCTACCCTCAAATGGTGGAATATTCAATTTCAGTTTAGGGAGATGGTCATGATCTCGTACTGAGGGGAGCCCTAACATTGCCATTATTTGCATGTGGGCGACCTGGTGGTTGTGGTGCTGGTGGTTGCACGTAGTTCGATGTTGATCAACCTCATCCTCGTAATCTCCCACAAAATCATCCTCCTCTGTACCAGCAGCAGCAGCAGAGCAGGAGCCAAAGAAGCACCAACAGCAGAGTGCAGCGGCACCAGAATTTTGTCCTGGCTCAATAGGAACACGCTGAGCTCGTCCATACCGATTCGGAAGGGCGTAGTTGTTGTCGTTGCAGAGGTGCGATAGGTGCAGCCGGCGGTGGTTGTGGAAAACGCAGAGCAATTCATCAAACTTGCTATCAAGCTTTGTTTCAAACGTCTTCTCAATGCCATCTATCTTCTCCATGGCCTCGTCAAATCTGTTTAGCACATCTTGCACCTGTCCAATCATCATTTCTGAAACTTATCATGTAGCTGTTTGTTCGTCAGTTCTCCCAATCAGTCTCATCGGCTTGTGATCCTGCCATGGTTAGCAGCAAATAGAAACACACAAGAATATGATCCTCAGAGCTACAAAGAAGTGGTGGTGGTGTAGCACAAACCCGTCAAGCAAATCTCAAATTCTTACCAGTTTTACCCAACAGCGGTGGTGATCGGCAACCTTTGTAGTCAAAACTCTCAAAGCTTGGATATAGCGATTACGGGGAGAGTCCAACGCACGACGTAGATGTATGTGGAGCTGGGAAGGCTTATAATATGGTAGCAAAAGGGTCAGCAATAATCAATTCAGAGATGCAAAGTTGAATAAACGCTCAACGACGCAGATCTTGTCTTGGTCCTAGGCTAGACCGTGCTAGAGACGCGAGCCTAGAACACTAACAAAATCACGGCGCTACACGTAAACAAGGGAGGAGCACACTCTGAATTTTTTTTTCGCTTTTTTTTTGCTTTTTTTTTTGCTTTTTTTTTTGCGAAAAATCACTATAATGGCGAGTGTCTCAAAACTCTTCCCAGTCAAACCGATAGGATGGGCACGAAATTTTTTGACCAATTTTTTTTTTTTTGCTCGACCCAAAAACTGGAAACGGGTCAAAAAAACTTTCTATAAAGGCGACTGTCTCAATACGCTTAGAAACACCTAAAAATAGGATAGCCAGAAATTTTTTTGTCCCGTGCGTTTTTGGAAAATTTTGGGCCTAAATGGAGGGTGGTTTCCGGACTCTTTTTTTTTTTGGAAACCAACCTCTTCTACGGACGGCAAAAGATTGCTGGAATCGGAAAGCTACTCAGACAAGGAAACACGAATCGGAAAACTAGATGGATCCTGAAAAACAAACCTAATATGCAAGGAACTCGGATTGGTGATGATATATGGCAGCGTGGTGGTATATGGATCTGGTCGAAGCGGTGGCGGATAAGCGGTGGTGGTATATGGATACGGATTCGAAGCGGTGGCGGATTTGCGGTGGTGGTATATGGATACGGATTCGAAGCGGTGGCGGATTTGCGGTGGTGGTATATGGATGCGGATTGGAAGCGGTGGCGGATTTGCGGTGGTGGTAGATGGCGGGCGAAGATGATGGTGCGGCGGCGTGACAACTTATGACCGAACTCAAACTCTAAAAGACTAGACTCTAAGACCAGCAACTAGACACGACGATGCAACCGCAAATTCAACAATGCAAATACTGAAAAGATTATGCAAAGGCTCGATTGGTTCGGATATGATGAACTAACCCTAATTTTTTTTTGTGGCTTTTTCGTGGACTATAGGTATGAAGAACAGACTCGATCTAAACTACGAAAAATCTGTAAAATCTCACCGAGCAACCCGGAAATCTGATACCACTTGATAGAGGCAGAGGTGTCCCGTCTTTCGATGAGATGGTGGATTTCGCTTTGGTGGAAGTCGACTTTGACGATCCGACTACGAAGTCAGCGAGGACGTCGCGCCTATGCAATCGCTAAACCAACTCCGAGAGGTTATTGACCACGCCGAGCACGATCAACCTGACCACGAGGGTCTATTTCCTGCGAGCAAACGAAGAACAAGCAAGAAACTGAGATTGCAATCTGGATATTGCGAATATAAGATGAAAGCTTTATTGATCAAGGTGGGGTTCCGTGGCGCCTTTGTCCGGTCGTTGAACACAAACGGCACGCGAAGTTGCAGCTATGGCGAACTTTTGATCTAAACAAAACCCAAGTCTAAACGGTGCCCTAAGGGCTGTATATATGGAGGAAGAGGGGTGAATTTCGTGGCCCTTGGTGGAGGGGTCCAAACTAACCCTATCTCTTGTTTCCCCACACACGGACTCTAGAAATAGCCTATACTAATGTATTTCGAAATTACATGGGCCTGGCCCAATAATAAGGTGACGAGCACCTAGAATAGCCTATGGACGAATATTATGAAGTGGCATCTTGTATATTTCGTCCAAGGCTTCATGCACTCCTTATGGTGGCTTCAAAGTCCTGAAATCATCACTTGTAACTCCATTCTTGATCCCCTTAGCATGCCATCAACTCCATGTGTGTTCTTGCTCCAATGTTCATCCTTCTCCAAGCTAGGCCCTTCATTTGTAAGCAAAACAAATGTATCCATTTTAGGCAGCATCATATTCTCATGAACATTAGAATCATTACCAAGAAACGAAAGTACCTGGTAATTTAGTTGGCGTGCGCGAGCTCTAGTAATTGGTCCAGTATGTATAGTAGCAGGGGCTGTGGGTGTAACAATGGTATTGATGTCCTCATCACTGCCTCTATCAGATCACGGTTGTAGTAGGTGGGCACAAAACGTGCTCGCATGACATCCTTCATTTGAGCCCAAGTGGTGATCGGAGGTTCACCTCTTGCTTGTCGGCGCTCAAGGACTTGTTCCCACCATATGAGCACATAGTCTTGGAACTCAAGTGATGCCATAGCGATCTTCTTCTCTTCCTCATAGTTGTGTAAACGAAAGATTTTGTCGACCTTCAATGCCCATGAGAGGTACTCTTCGGGATCATTGGTTCCATTGAACTTGGGCATTGTGAACTTGAGCTAGCCATAGCGATGTTCTTCATTGTTTTGAGGTCGATGTTGATGATGACGTTCTTGACGTGGAGGGTAATCATCCTCATGTTGCTCTTGGCGAGGAGGAAGTCCATGATCAGCTTGCTCTTGTTGGCCTTGATGTTGGAGAGGAGCTTGAGGAGCTTGTGAAGGAGCTTGTGGGGCTTGACGTTGCGCACGTCGATGGTAGTTCCTCTCTTGGATTTCTTCTTGAAGGGCTTCCTCTTGGTTTCGCCTTTCGCGATTGCGGTTGGCGATAGCTCGACTTGATGCTTGAAGGGCACGTTCCGCCTCAAGAGCTTGCGCTTCTCGTTGTTGTTGTTGAAGACGTTGAGCCTCGGCGTCTTGTTGCTCTTGATGTAGGCGCGCTCGTTCTTGTTCTTGTTGGCGATGAAGACGTTGTCGTTCTTGAGCTTGAGCAAACGCCACTTGGTTCGATTGAGGACGAGGGACTTCTTCATCAACTTGCTCTTGGAGATTCTTGTCGTGTAGCGGGTTTCGAGATGCATGACGGTCTTGATGCGCGGCTCGTCGAAGAGTGTTCGATGACGGTGATCTTGTGTCGGAGAAGGAGTCGTCGGAGTGGCGACTTGAGTGGCTCCGTCTTGAGTGTGAAGAGGTAGAAGTACGCCGGTTCACCAACAAGGCGCGGATCTCGTCCATTCTTGCATCATTCTCTTTCTTGTGCGCGTCGAGTTTGTTGTCGAAGTAATCTCCTGTACGTTGCTCGGAGAGTCGCAAGTCGGTGGAGAGGTTGTCGATGCGTTCGCTCATTGCTTGTTGCTCTTGATGGAGAGCTCGTTGTGCGCCAAAGAGGTGGCTCTTGGTGACGTATGATGACATGTCGTCGTCTTACTCGATGAAGAGTGGATTTGTAGAAGAACTTGGCCTATCCATCATTTCAAAGAAATTGTGAGTGGTAGAAGGAGAAGAACAAATACCAATGTACCTTTGACCGAAGTTGAAGATGAATCAAGTTCACTCAAATGCGGACAATGAAATAGCACTATTGGTACCGATCCTTGTTGATTTTCACACCTATAAGTAAAAGCTTTTGGTGGAGCGTGGTTAGGATGGTGGCACAAAATTGATTGCAATTGTAAGTGAGCTTCAATAATGTTGGAAAAGATTCACAAATTCGCAAATGCAACAAGTAGACCAAGCAAGTATGGGTACACGGAAACACACACGCAAATAGATAAATGGGATTGTGCAAACCAAAAGCGAGTCAAAATGTGGAATCCACGAAAATGCTCTTGTTGCACAATACTAGAGAGACGCTAGCACGATTGCACAATAGGCGGATACGCAAACTGGTGCACAACCTACTAGGCAAAATGCAACTATCTCTATCCCAAGTATGCTATATGTATGGTGTTACGGTGCGATGATCCAAGATGATCCAATATGACAATCTTAATGATGTATGATGCTATGGTTCTTGCTTATAAGCTCTTTGCTTATGTTTCCTCTTTGCTTAAAAGCTTGGGTGGCTCTTTCACTTTTGAGCTCTTTTCTCATGCAAAACTTCGCGAACCAAGGTAGCAATTGTGTATGCGATGACAACTTTGTGACACACAAGTGGATCCCAATATATGCACCAATATATGTATGGTATGTATGCAATGGAGTATGATCACTAAATGTGCACAAGTCACGTTGCCGGCAATACTCAATGGCTAGTCTCGATGGGTAAGCTACGCAAAAGTAAGGTCATGTGGGGTATCAATGCAATTGCAAGTTATGACAAAGATGTCGTCGAAGTTACCGTCCTTGGCAATGTTGAGTAGTCGATGGAGATGAGGGGTGGTGATGATGACGTTGAACCGTACCTATATAGCCAAAACACAATAGGACACGGGAGCCACAACTCAAAATCTCAAAGATCAAGACACATGAAAATCAACATAGGATGTAGCGGTGAGCGGTGGGTGTGTTTTTGGAAAGTGTTGTGGGTATGCGGAAGATGTTGTGGGCGTGGCAAAATTTAGCAAAGGTATCGTGAAATGGGCGTGGGTGTTGGAGTTGCCGTCTCCAGGGACCGGATGTCCGGGCTTTCGGCCGGATGTCCGGGGCTCCGGATGTCCGGGGGACACGGGTCGGATGTCCGGGCTCTGGATCGGGGACGAACTCGAAGAACTCCGCTGGGAAAATCGCAACTCCGGGGCAAAATTCGGACGAATTAGTGGATGGAAAAGGGTGGGTAGGAAGGGCAAAACTAGATCCACACGTAGCAGCACAAATCCATGGACCAAATCCAACAAAATTTCATCACACGAACAAATCACAAAAAAATTTGGGGGTATTTTTGTGGGGAATTTTGGATTTTAGGATGAAAACAACAAAATCAAGCTAGAAATCACGGGGTAGGGGCTCCAAAAACGTGATCAACGTGGCTCATGATACCATAATGATGTAGGGTGGAACCCTATAGCGTCGATCTTTCACGTTTGGAGGGGATCCTACGGAGGGAACACGAAGAACACGCGGAAGCACAAGGGGAAACACGGGGAAAACGAGAGAGAATCACTCAACCAACAAGGGAATCGATCACACAAGTGCTAGATCACCATACACATAAGAGATTCACGAGATCCAAAATCAACAAAGGACGATACAAAAGGTAACCGGGTTCTTCTCCGTGAGGAGGTCTTGATGGTCTTCCCTTGAAGGGGTCTTGAATCCGCTTGGGGGATCTTCTCCGTAGAGGTCCTGAGCTCCGAGGAGAAGTAACCAAGTGGATGAGCAAAGCTCTCACACAAAATATGAGCTAATCCTTTGCTAACCCTAGAAAGAGGAAGGGGATGGAGTATATATAGTCTACGGGGGCGAAAGGGTACATGGGCTTCGGCCCTTCACTATTCACGCGCAGGTGAAGCCGGATGTCCGGGCGTCGGGCCGGATGTCCGGGGCTTCATGTGAGGCCGGATGTCCGGGCTGGGGGCGGTTGTCCGGCTGGGGGCCGGATGTCCGGGCTGGCGATGCGACCTTCTGTAGTCTCTGGTGCGGGCGCCGATTTACAGGCAGAGGCCGGATTTCGGGGCTTCGTGGGAGGCCGGATGTCCGGGCACAGGGGCGGATGTCCGCCCCTGTAGCCTTCTTAGGCTGAGCTGCAGTTCTTTGGGTTGGCGTCTCCAGGGACCGGATGTCCGGGGTCCGGGCCAGATGTCCGGGGCCTGGAAGGTGAACTTGTCCGCTTCAGCTGGTCCTCTTCATCCGTGGAGTGGATAGCTTGTCCATCTTCATGTGCACCCTTGGGAGGTTTTTCTTGACACCTAATCATGCATAGTGTATCTGATTTAGGTAGTAGCCATGTCTCGAGAGGGTCATATGAAATATCATCTAGGAGAGAAGTCACCTCGGTTTCAAGAGCTTGATGAGGACATCAATACCATTGTTACACCCACGGCTCCTGCTGCTATACATACTGGACCAATTACTAGAGCTCGCGCACGCCAACTAAATTACCAGGTACTTTCGTTTCTTGGTAATGATTCTAATGTTCATGAGAATATGATGCTGCCTAAATTGGATGTTTTGCTTACAAATGAAGGGCCTAGCTTGGAGAAGGATGAACATTGGAGCAAGAACAAGCATGGAGATGCTGGCATGCGCAAGGGGGACAAGAATGGAGTTACAAGTGATGATTTCAGGACTTTGAAGCCACCATAATGAGTGCATGAAGCCTTGGACGAAATATACAAGATGCCACTTCATAAATTTCGTCCAGAGGCTATTCTAGGTGCTGCGTCACCTTATTATTGGGCCAGCCCATGTAATTTCGAAATACATTAGTATAGGCTATTTTTAGAGTCTCAGATGTGTGGGGAAACAAGAGATAGGGTTAGTTTGGACCCTCCACCAAGGGCCACGAAATTCACCCCTCTTCCTCCATATATACAGCCCTTAGGGCACCGTTTAGACTTTGGGTTTTGTTTAGATCAAAAGTTCGCCATAGCTGCAACTTCACGTTTCGTTTGTGTTCAACGACCGCACAACGGCGTCCACGAACCCCACCTTGATCAATAAAGCTTTCCTCTTTTATTCGCAATATCCAGATTGCAATCTTAGTTTCTTGCTTGTTCTTCGTTTGCTCGCAGGAAATATACCCTCGTGGTCAGGTTGATCGTGCTCCGGCGTGGTCAATAACCCCTCCGAAGTTGGTTTAGCGATTGCTAAGGCGCGACGTCTTCGCACGTTCGTAGTCGGATCGTCAAAGTTGACTTCCACCAAAGCGAAATCCACCATCTCATCGAAAGACGGGACACCTTTGCCTCTATCAAGTGGTATCAGATTTCCAGGTTTCTCGGTGAGATTTTACAGTTTTTCGTAGTTTAGATCGAGTCTGTTCTTCATACCTACAGTCCACGAAAAAGCCAAAGAAAAAAAATTAGGGTTAGGTCATCATATCCGAACCAATCTGAGCCTTTGCATAATCTTTTCTGTATTTGCGTTGTTGAATTTGCGGTTGCATCGTCGTGTCTAGTTGCTGGTCTTAGAGTCTAGTCTTTTAGAGTTTCGAGTTCTAGTCATAAGTTGTCACGCCGCCGCCGCACCATCATCATCACCCCTGCCATCTACCACCACCGCTTATCCGCCACCGCTTCGAATCCGTATCCATATACCACCACTGCTGCCATATACCACCACCGTTGCCATATACCACCACCATATATCCACCACCAATCCGAGTTCCTTGCATATTAGATTCGTGTTTCCTTGTCTGAGTAGGTTTCGGATTCCAGCAATCTTTTGCCGTCCGTAGAAGAGGTTGGTTTCCAAAAAAAGAGTCCGGAAACCACCCTCCGTTTAGGCCCAAAATTTTCCAAAAACGCACGGGACAAAAAAATTTCTGGCTATCCTATTTTTAGGTGTTTCTAAGCGTATTGAGACAGTCGCCGTTATAGAAAGTTTTTTTGACCCGTTTCCAGTTTTTGGGTCCAGGTAGTCGAAAAAAAAATTAGTCGAAAAAATTTCGTGCCCATCCTGTCAGTTTGACCTGGGAAGAGTTTTGAGACACTCGCCATTATAGTGATTTTTCGCAAAAAAAAAAAAGCAGCGCAAAAAAAAAGCAGCGCAAAAAAAAAAAGAGCGAAAAAAAAATTCAGAGTGTGCTTTTCCCTTGTTTACGTGCAGCGCCGTGATTTTGTTAGTGTTCTAGGCTCGCGTCTCTAGCACGGTCTAGCCTAGGACCAGCACAGTACCGTCGTTGAGCGTTTATTCAACTTTGCATCTCTGATTTGATTATTGCTGACCCTTTTTGCTACCATATTATAAGCCTTCCCAGCTCCACATACATCTCGTCGTGCGTTTGATTCTCCCAATAATCGCTATAGCCAAGCTTTGAGAGTTTTGACTACAACGGTTGCCGATCACCGCCGCTTCTGGGTAAGAACTGGTAAGAATTTGAGATTTGCTTAACGGTTTGTGACTGTCCACCACACCACCACCACCACTTCCTAGTAGTCTGTAGGATCATATTCTTGTGTGTTTCTATTGCTGCTAACCATGGCAGGATCACAAGCCGATGAGACTGATTGGGAGAACTGACGAACAAACAGCTACATGATAAGTTTCAGCAAATGATGATTGGACAGGTGCAAGATGTGCTAAACAGATTTGACCAGCCATGGAGAAGATAGATGGCATTGAGAAGACGTTTGAAACAAAGCTTGATAGCAAGTTTGATGAATTGCTCGCGTTTTCCACAACCACCGCCGGCTGCACCTATCGCACCTCTGCAAGCGACAACAACTACGCCCTTCCGAATCAGTATGGGCGAGCTCAGCGTGTTCCTATTGAGCGGGACAAAATTCTGGTGCCGCTGCCTCTGTTGTTGGTGCTTCTTTGGCTCCTCTCTCGCTGCTGCTGGTGTGCCGACGAGGATGATTATGTGGGAGATTACGAGGATGAGGTTGATCAACATCGAACTACGTGCAACCACCAGCACCACAACCACCAGGTCGTCCACATGCAAATAATGGCAATGTTAGGGCTCCCCTCAGTGCGAGATCATGACCATCTCCCTAAACTGAAATTGAATATTCCACCATTTGAGGGTAGATATGTTCCTGATATATATCTTACTTGGGAGTTAGAAACTGAACAACGATTTACATGTTTACAATATCCCGAGGAGAGACGTGTTCCTGCCGCTGTTTGTGCTTTCACTAGCTTTGCATGTGTTTGGTGGTCTCGAACATTGTAGATTATATCCTGTTCCAGCTACTTGGGCTGCTTTGAAAACTGCTATGCGTGCTCGTTGGGTTCCACCATATTATCAACGTGAATTACTTCAAAAATTGCAGCGTTTAAGACAAGGAAAAAATTATGTAGAAGAATATTATCGGGAATTACAAACTGGCTTGATTAGATGTGGTATTGTTGAGGAGAATGAAGCTATGCTTGCACGTTTTACGGGTGGATTAAATAGAGATTCAGACCATTCTAGACTATAAGGATTATAATAATATCACTCGTTTATTCCATCTTGCTTGTAAAGCTGAGCGTGAAGTGCAGGGATCGGCGGGCATTGGCGGCACTAACTTTTCTGCAGGTCGACCTTCATCATGGACACCACGTGCATCATCTACTTCCACCGCACCATCACCTCCTTCAGGTGCCACCTCCAACCGTGATACAAGAAAGCGTGCACTACCACCACTATCGCCAAGAGCACACTTGCTGGGCCTGCACAGAGCTCTTCTTCTTCCATGGCGTCAACAGGGGACACAAGTGATATTATTTGTCGTCGTTGTAAGGGAAGAGGACATTTTGCGAGAGAATGCAAATCTCAGCGTGTGATGATTGCTACTGAGGATGGTGGGTATGAGTCCGCTAGTGACTATGATGAGGAGACTTTGGCTCTTATTACACATGAGGAACACGGTGGAAATGATTCTGATCATGAGACACAATACATGGCTGCTGAAGATGCTGACAGGTATGAATGTTTAGTTGCTCAACGTGTTTTGAGTGTGCCAAGTACAGGAGACAAAGGAGATTATGCGTCAAGTACAGGAGCTGCTCGACAAAGGTTATATACGCGAATCCCTTAGTCCTTGTGCTGTTCCTATTATTCTAGTGCCGAAAAAGGATGGTACGTCACGTATGTGTGTTGATTGTAGAGGAATCAATAATATTACTATTCGTTGTCGTCACCCTATTCCTAGGCTAGATGATATGCTTGATGAATTGAGTGGCTCTACAATATTCTCCAAAGTTGATTTGCGTAGTGGATACCATCAAATTCGTATGAAATTGGGAGATGAATGGAAAACAGCATTTAAAACTAAGTTTGGATTATATGAGTGGTTAGTCATGCCTTTTGGGTTAACTAATGCACCTAGTACTTTCATGAGATTAATGAACGAAGTTTTACGTGCTTTCATTGGACGATTTGTGGTAGTCTATTTTGATGATATACTGATTTATAGCAAATCTTTGGAAGAACATTTGGAACATTTACGTGCTGTTTTTAATGCTCTACGTGATGCACGTTTGTTTGGTAACCTTGGGAAGTGCACCTTTTGCACCGACCGAGTATCTTTTCTTGGCTATGTTGTTACTCCACAGGGAATTGAAGTTGATAAAGCCAAGATTGAAGCTATTGAGAGTTGGCCGCAGCCCAAAACGGTCACACAAGTGAGGAGTTTCCTTGGCCTCGCTGGTTTCTATAGGCGTTTTGTGAGAGATTTCAGCACCATTGCTGCACCTCTCAACGAGCTTACAAAGAAGGATGTGCCTTTTGTTTGGGGTACCGCACAGGAAGAGGCCTTCACGGTATTGAAAGCTAAGTTGACACATGCTCCTTTACTCCAACTTCGTGATTTTAATAAGACTTTTGAGCTTGAATGTGATGCTAGAGGTGTGTTATTACAAGATGGCAAACCTGTTGCATACTTTTCTGACAAATTGAGTGGGCCTAGTCTGAATTACTCTACTTATGATAAAGAATTATATGCTCTTGTTCGGACTTTAGAAACATGGCAACATTATTTATGGCCCAAAGAATTTGTTATACATTCTGATCATGAATCTTTGAAACATATTAAAAGTCAAGCTAAACTGAATCGTAGACATGCTAAATGGGTTGAATTCATTGAGACTTTCCCTTATGTCATTAAACACAAGAAGGGTAAAGAAAATGTTATTGCTGATGCATTGTCTCGTCGCTATACTATGCTTTCACAACTTGATTTCAAAATATTTGGTTTGGAGACCATCAAAGATCAATATGTGCATGATGCTGATTTTAAAGATGTATTGCAGAATTGTAAAGAAGGAAAAACATGGAACAAGTTTGTCGTTAATGATGGATTTGTGTTCCGTGCTAACAAGCTATGCATTCCAGCTAGCTCCGTTCGTCTTTTGTTGTTGCAGGAGGCGCATGGAGGAGGACTAATGGGACACTTTGGCGTGAAGAAGGCGGAGGGCGTACTTGCTACACATTTCTTTTGGCCAAAGATGAGGCGGGATGTTGAGCGTTTATTGCTCGCTGCACTACATGTCAAAAAGCTAAGTCACGCTCAATCCTCATGGTTTATATATGCCTTTGCCTGTACCTAGTGTTCCTTGGGAGGATATATCTATGGACTTTGTTTTAGGTTTACCTAGAACAAAGAAGGGAAGGGATAGCATATTTGTTGTCGTGGATAGATTCTCGAAAATGGCACACTTTATACCATGTCATAAAAGCGATGATCTTTGTTAATGTTGCTGATTTGTTCTTTCGTGAAATTATTCGTTTGCATGGTGTGCCAAATACTATTGTTTCAGATCGTGATACTAAATTTCTTAGCCACTTTTGGAGATGTTTATGGACTAAGTTGGGGACTAAACTGCTTTTTAGTACTACTTGTCACCCCCAAACTGATGGACAAACTGAAGTAGTCAATAGAACATTGTCTACTATGCTTAGGGCTGTTCTAAAGAAAATAAGAAAATGTGGGAGGAATGCTTGCCTCATATTGAATTTGCTTATAATCGTTCATTGCATTCTACTACTAAGATGTGCCCTTTTGAAGTTGTGTATGGTTTCCTACCTCGTGCACCTATTGATTTGTTGCCTCTTCCATCTTCGGAGAAGGTTAATTTTGATGCTAAAGAACGTGCTGAGTTGATTTTAAAAATGCATGAGTTAACTAAGGAAAACATTGAGCGTATGAATGCTAAATATAAACTTGCTGGAGATAAGGGTAGAAAACATGTTGTGTTTGCACCGGAGATCTTGTTTGGTTACATTTGCGTAAGGATAGATTTCTGATTTGCATAAATCAAAGCTAATGCCACGTCTTGCTGGTCCCTTTAAGGTGTTGGAGAAAGTAAATGATAATGCATATAAACTTGAGCTGCTGCAGATTTTGGGGTTAGTCCCACTTTTAACATTGCAGATTTGAAGCCATATTTGGGTGAGGACGATGAACTTCCGTCGAGGGCGACTTCATTTCAAGAAGGGAGGATGATGAGGACATCAATACCATTGTTACACCCACAGCCCTGCTGCTATACATACCGGACCAATTACTAGAGCTCACAAGACGCCAACTAAATTACCGGTACTTTCGTTTCTTGGTAATGATTCTAATGTTCATGAGAATATGATGCTGCCTAAATTGGATACATTTGTTTTGCTTACAAATGAAGGGCCTAGCTTGGAGAAGGATGAACATTGGAGCAAGAACACACATGGAGTTGATGGCATGCAAGGAGATCCAGCGGAGTTACAAGTGATGATTTCAGGACTTTGAAGCCACCATAAGGAGTGCATGAAGCCTTGGACGAAATATACAAGATGCACTTTATAATATTCGTCCATAGGCTATTCTAGGTGCTGCGTCACCTTATTATTGGGCCAGGCCCATGTAATTTCGAAATACATTAGTATAGGCTATTTTTAGAGTCCGTATGTGTGGGAAACAAGAGATAGGGTTAGTTTGGACCCCTCCACCAAGGGCCACGAAATTCACCCCTCTTCCTCCATATATACAGCCCTTAGGGCACCGTTTAGACTTGGGTTTTGTTTAGATCAAAAGTTCGCCATAGCTGCAACTTCGCGTGCCGTTTGTGTTCAACGACCGGACAAAGGCGTCACGTAACCCCACCTTGATCAATAAAGCTTTCATCTTATATTCGCAATATCCAGATTGCAATCTCAGTTTCTTGCTTGTTCTTCGTTTGCTCGCAGAAATGCAGACCCTCGTGGTCGTTGATCGTGATCCGGCGTGGTCAATAACCTCTCGGAGTTGGTTTAGCGGTTGCTAAGGCGCGACGTCCTTGCACGTTCGTAGTCGGATCGTCAAAGTCGACTTCCACCAAAGCGAAATCCACCATCTCATCGAAAGACGGGACACCTTTGCCTCTATCAACTCCTCTCACAACTCTCCCTCGATTCACATGAGACATGGTTACTACCTCAAACGGAAACTCTATGCATACTCAGGCACCAAGGAGTCGACCATGAAGAGGCTAGGAAGCAAGGAGAATCGGAAGCGGAAGACATACGCGAAGACGGAGAGGAGAAAGCAACCAGGACCAGAGAGGCCGGACGATCCGGATGGAGGCCCGGACGATCCGGATAGAGCCCGGATGATCCGGACCCCGGTCCGGACGATCTGGCTAAATCGACCGAAGGCAACAGAACCTCCACGCTGAAGCCGGATCATCCGGACCCCGGCCCGGATCATCCGGATCCCGCCTGGACATCCGGACCACCAGCCGGACGTCCGGCCCCGCGCCATCTCCAGCAGAGCACCCGGACCATCCGGAACCCCACCCGAATCATCCGGACCAGCCCGGATCATCCGGACCCACGTCCGGATCATCCGGCCAGCGCCTGCGCGCGCGTGTTGGGCTGAGCCCTTGTACCCCTTCGCCCCAGACTCTATATATAGGACCCCCTCTCCTCACTTTGAGACTTAGCATTGGATTAGCTCATATTTGTGTGTGAGAGCCTTTGCTCATCCACCGGTACTTCTCCACGGAGATCAGGACCTCCGTCTAGGAGAAGATCCATCGGATTCAAGACCCCTATACGGGAAGATCCCCTCGTGGATTCAAGACCTCCTCTCAGAGAAGAACGGCTACCTTTGTATCTTTCCTTTGTTGATTTTGGACCATGTATCACTCGTGCTTCGATTATCTAGACCTTGTGTGATTGATCTCTTGTCGATTGAGTGTCTCTCTCGTTCTTCCCCGTGATTTCCTGTCGTGCTTCCGCGTGTTCTTCGTGTTTTCCTCCGTAGGATCCCTCCAAACGTGAAAGATCGATTTAATTAGGGTTCCACCTACATCATATGGTATCATGAGCCACGTTTATCACGTTTTTGGAGCCCCTACCTCGTGATTTCTAGCTTGATTTTGTTGTTTTCGTCCTAAAAACCCGAAAATCCCCACAAAATTACCCCCAAATTTTTTTGTGATTTGTTGGTTTTGATGATGTTTTGTTGTTTTTTATCCGTGGATTCGGTGTGTAACTCGTGGATCTTGTGTTTCCCCACCTTCTCCCCCTCGAAATCCACCCAAAATCCCCGAAATCGTCAAATTTCTTCCCGTTTTTGAGTTCTTCCCGAGCAGTTCCCGTGCGTGGTTGACCTGCCCGGATCATCCGGACCAAGTCCCGGATCATCCGGACATACCCGGATCATCCGGCTCCTGGCCCGGATCATCCAGCTTCCTCTGCCGAAACTGCAGTTCTGCAGTCCACCATCCACCTCCACCACCATCCACACATCCATACATCCTCCCCACCCTATCCACCACCATTTCCACTTGCCAAACCCCAAGACTCAACCTCCGTACTACCATTCGATTTTGAGTTCGACAATTTGAGTGAGATTTCCGTGTCCTCTTGTATTTCGGCTATTTAGGCGCGGTGTGGCATCAACAACAAATGCTCACTTTGGTCGGCTACTCATCTTCGCTACGGACGGTAACATCGAAGACATCTTTGTCATACCTTGCAATTGCATTGATAGCCATCATATACCATCTTTTGCGTTGCTTACCCACGAGACTAGCCATTGAGTATTGCCGCAACGTGACTTGTGCACATTAGTTGCATACACCATATCATACATACCTTTGAGGTGCATATCTCGGAATCAACTTGTGTGTCACAAAGTTGTCATCGCATACACAATTGCTATCTTAGTTCGTCAAGTTTGCGTAAGAAAAGAGCTCAAAAGAGAAAGAGCCACTCAAGCTTTTAAGCAAAGAGGAAAGATAAGCAAAGAGCTTATAAGCAACAAGCATAGCATCATACAACATTAAGATTGTCACATTAGATCATCTTGGATCATTGCACCGATATACCATACATATAGCATACTTGGGATAGAGATCGTTGCATTTTTGCCTAGTAGGTTGTGCACAAGCTCCGTATCCGCCTATGGTGCAATCGTGCTAGCGTCTCTCTAGTATTGTGCAACAAGAGCATTTTCGTGGATTCCACATTTTGGCTCATTTTTGGTTTGCACAATCCCATTTATCTATTTGCGTGTGTGTTTCCGTGTACCACCACTTGCTTGGTCTACTTGTTGCATATGCGAATTTGCGAGTCTTCTTCAACATTTTTGAGTCAAGCTAACGATTGCAATCAATTTTGTGCCACCATCCTAACCAAGCTCCACCAAAAGCTTTTACTTGTGTAGGTGTGAGAATCGACAAGGATCGGTACCAATATCGCTATTTCATTGTCCGCATTTGAGTGAACTTGATTCATCTTCAACTTCGGTCAAAGGTACATTGGTATTCATTCTTCTCCTTCTACCACTCACAATTTGCTTGAAATGATGGATAGGCCAAGTTCTTCTACAAATCCACTCTTCATCGAGCAAGACGACGACATGTCATCATCGTCACCAAGAGCCACCTCTTTGGCAAGAACGAGCTCTCCATCAAGAGCAACAAGCAATGAGCGAACGATCGACAACCTCTCCACCGACTTGCGACTCTCCGAAAGCGTACACGCGATTACTTCGACAACAAACTCGGCGTGCACAAGAAACAGAGCGATGCAAGAATGGGCGAGATCCGCGCCTTGTTGGTGAACCGGCGTATTTCTACCTCTTCACACTCAAGGCGGAGCCACTCAAGTCGCCACTCCAACGACTCCTTCTCCGACACAAGTACACCGTCATCGAACATTCTTCGTCGAGCAGCGTCAAGACCGTCATGCATCTCGCAACCCGCTACACGACAAGAATCTCCAAGAACAAGTTGATGAAGAAGTTCCTCGTCCTCAATCGAGCCAAATGGCGTTTGCTCAAGCTCAAGAACGACAACGTCTTCGTCACCAACAAGAACAAGAACGAGCGCGCCTACACCAAGAGCAACAAGACGGCGAGGCTCAACGTCTTCAACAACAACAACGAGAAGCACAAGCTCTTGAGGCGGAACGTGCCTTTCAAGCATCAAGTCGAGCTCTCGCCAACCGCAACCGCGAAAGGTGCAATCAGGAGGAAGCCCTTCGAGAAGAAATACAAGAGAGGAACTACCATCCACGGGCACAACGTCAAGCCCCACAAGCTCATCCACAAGCTCCTCAAGCTCATCCTCAACCTCAAGGTCAACAAGAGCAAGTTGATCATGGACTTCCTCCTCGCCAAGAGCAACATGAGGATGATTACCATCCACGTCAAGAACGCCATCATCAACATCGACCTCAAAACAATGAAGAACATCGCTATGGCAAGCTCAAGTTCACAATGCCCAAGTTCAATGGAACGAATGATCCCGAAGAGTACCTCTCATGGGCATTGAAGGTCGACAAAATCTTTCGCTTACACAACTATGATGAAGAAAAGAAGATCGCTATGGCATCACCTGTGTTCCAAGACTATGTGCTCATATGGTGGGAACAAGTCCTTGAGCGACGACAAGCAAGAGGTGAACCTCCAATCACCACTTGGGCTCAAATGAAGGATGTCATGAGAGCACGCTTTGTGCCCACCTACTACAACTGTCATCTCTTCAAGAAGCTACAACTCCTCAAGCAAGGAACAAAGAGTTTTGAAGAATACTACAAGGAAATGGAGATTGCCATGATTCGAGCCAATGTCACGGAGGATGATGAGCAAACAATGGCACGATTTTTGAATGGACTCAACCACCCCATCAAGAAGATCGCCGACTTCCAACCCTACTCCAACCTCATTGAGCTCGTGCATCAAGCTACAAAGGCGGAACGACAAGTGCAAGATGACTTCAAGTACGCCAAGTACTCATCCAAGACATACGGCTTCTCCAACAACCAAGCTTCAACAACTACTCCAACTTCGACATCAACCAAGCCTTCTCCAAGCAACGACGACAAGCCAAGTTACAAGAAAGCTTCTACAAGTTCAAGTCGTCCTCCTCCTACTACAAGCAACTCCAAGCCGCGTGCTTCATCATCTACTCCAACCGATGAGACCGTCAAGACAAGCTCCTTCAAGTGTTTTACTTGCGGCGGCCGAGGCCACAAGTCATATGAATGCACCAACAAGCGCACCATGATACTCAACGACGATGGCACCTACGACTCAATGAGTGAAGATGAAATGGACGCTATTGAGCAAGTGTGATGGGGAGCATCCTTCCGTCATCCCCATGGACTCTACATCAACACCTACAACACCACAAGGACCGATGACTCGAGCACGTGCAAGAGCTCTCGAAACCGAGGTGACATCACTCCTCTCACAACTCTCCTTGATTCACATGAGACATGGTTACTACAGAAAGCGGAAACTCTATGCATACTCGGGCACCAAGGTCGACCATGAAGAGGCTAGGAAGCAAGGTGAATCGGAGCGGAAGACATCTCATCCGGACCCACGAAGAGGCGGACCGTCCGGACCCGGAGGCCGGATCGCCGAGCCGGGATGATCCGGACCCGGTCCGATCCGCTAAACCAACCGAAACCAGCACCCCCCCCTGAAGCGGATCATCGGACCCGGCCATCATCGGATCATCCGGACAAGCCCGGACCATCCGGACGTCGGCCGCCGATCATCACGGACCATCAGATCATCTGGACAAGCCGGATCATCCGGACCGTCGCTCGAATCATCGAGCTCTAGTAATTGGTCCCGAGCTCTATAATGGTCCGTATATGTAACGAGGGGCTGTGGGTGTAACAATGGTATTGATGTCCTCATCATGGGGCGCGGGGTACATGGGCTCAGCCCAACACGCTGCTGCAGCAGCGCCGGCCGGATGATCCGGGCGACGGTCCGGATGATCCGGGCTGGTCCGGATGATCCGGTGGGGGCCCGGATGGTCCGGTGCTCGGCCGGTGACGGCGCAGGGCGGACGTCCGGCCGGTGGTCCGGATAGTTGAAGGGGATCCGGATGATCCGGCCGGGTCCGATGATCCGGCTTCAGCGTGGGGGTTCTGTTGCCGGGTTGGTTTAGCGGATCGTCCGGATGGGGTCCGGATCATCCGGCTCGTCCGGATCGTCCCGCCTCCGTCCGGATCGTCCGCCTCTCGTCCTGGTTGCTTTCTCCTCTCCGCTCTTCACAGATGTCTTCCGCTTCGATTCTCCTTGCTTCCTAGCCTCTTCATGGTCGACTCCTTGGTGCCCGAGTATGCATAGAGTTTCCGCTTGAGGTAGTAACCATGTCTCATGTGAATCAAGGAGAGTTGTGAGAGGAGTGATGTCACCTCGGTTTCGAGAGCTCTTGCACGTGCTCGAGTCATCGGTCCTTGTGGTGTTGTAGGTGTTGATGTAGAGTCCATGGGGATGATGGAAGGATGCTCCGCATCATATCCCTTCCCTTCGAAAGGATCCGACCTCGGATCTAGATCTCCATCACCATGGAAAGGCGAGAGGTCTTTGACGTTGAAGGTGTCGCTCATGTTGTACTTGTCGCTTGGTAGGTCGAGCTTGTAGGCGTTGTTGTTGTAGCGCATAACACCTTGAAGGGTCCATCGGCTCGAGGTAGAAGTTTGGACTTGCGCTCGCTGGGGAAGCGTTCCTTGCGAAGGTGTAGCCACACGAGATCGCCTATGTTGAAGATCATGGGTTGCTTGTTGATGTTGAGCTTGGTCGCTAGTCGTTGTACTTGGCGCTCGATAGTGTTTCTTGTATCTTCATGCATCTTCTTAATGTAGCTTGCATGTGCACTTGCGTCGATGTTGGTGCGCTCTTGTAGAGGTAGAGGTAGGATGTCCAATGGGGACAATGGGTTGAAGCCGTAGACGACCTCGAAGGGGGACTTGCCGGTCGTCGAAGGGGGACTTGCCGGTAGTCCATGATCAACTTGCTCTTGTTGACCTTGAGGTTGAGGTTGAGCTTGAGGAGCTTGTGGAGGAGCTTGTGGGGCTTGACGTTGCGCTCGCGGATGGTAGTTCCTCTCTTGTATTTCTTCTCGAAGGGCTTCCTCTTGATTGCGCCTTTCGCGATTGCGGTTGGCGAGAGCTCGACTTGATGCTTGAAGAGCGCGCGCTTCGCCTCGAGCTTGTGCTTCGTTGTTGTTGTTGAAGACGCTGAGCCTCGGCGTCTTGTTGCTCTTAGTGTAGGCGCGCCGTTTTGTTCTTGTTGGTGACGAAGACGTTGTCGTTTTGAGCTTGAGCAAACGCCATTTGGCTCGATTGAGGACGAGGAACTTCTTCATCAACTTGCTCTTGGAGATTCTTGTCGTGTAGCGGGTTGCGAGATGCATGACGGTCTTGACGCACGGCTCGACGAAGAATGTTCGATGACGGTGTCGGAGAAGGAGTCGTCGGAGTGGCGACTTCAGTGGCTCCGTCTTGAGTGTGAAGAGGTAGAAGTACGCCGGTTCACCAACAAGGCGCGGATCTCGCCCATTCTTGCATCATTCTCTTTCTTGTCGCGTCGAGTTTGTTGTCGAAGTAATCTCGTACGCGTTTCTGAGAGTCGCAAGTCGGTGGAGAGGTTGTCGATCGTTCGCTCATTGCTTGTTGCTCTTGATGGAGAGCTCGTTCTATGCGCCAAAGAGGTGGCTCTTGGTGACGATGATGACATGTCGTCGCCTTGCTCGATGAAGAGTGGATTTGTAGAAGAACTTGGCCTATCCATCATTTCAAGCAAAGTGTGAGTGGTAGAAGGAGAAGAATGAATACCAATGTACCTTTGACCGAAGTTGAAGATGAATCAAGTTCACTCAAATGCGGACAATGAAATAGCACTATTGGTACCGATCCTTGTCGATTCTCACACCTACACAAGTAAAAGCTTTTGGTGGAGCTTGGTTAGGTGGTGGCACAAAATTGATTGCAATCGTTAGCTTGACTCAAAAATGTTGAAGAAGATTCGCAAATTCGCATATGCAACAAGTAGACCAAGCAAGTAGTGGTACACAGAAACACACACGCAAATAGATAAATGGGATTGTGCAAACCAAAATGAGCCAAAATGTGGAATCCACGAAAATGCTCTTGTTGCACAATACTAGAGAGACGCTAGCACGATTGCACAATAGGAGGATACGGAGCTTGTGCACAACCTACTAGGCAAAAATGCAACGATCTCTATCCCAAGTATGCTATATGTATGGTATATCGGTGCAATGATCCAAGATGATCTTATGTGACAATCTTAATGTTGTATGATGCTATGCTTGTTGCTTATAAGCTCTTTGCTTATCTTTCCTCTTTGCTTAAAAGCTTGAGTGGCTCGTTCTCTTTTGAGCTCTTTTCTTATGCAAACTTGACTTAACTAAGATAGCAATTGTGTATGCGATGACAACTTTGTGACACACAAGTTGATTCCGAGATATGCACCTCAAAGGTATGTATGATATGGTGTATGCAACTAATGTGCACAAGTCACGTTGCCGTCAATACTCAATGGCTAGTCTCGGTGGGTAAGCAACGCAAAAGATGGTATATGATGGCTATCAATGCAATTGCAAGGTATGACAAAGATGTCGTCGATGTTACCGTCCGTAGCGAAGATGAGTAGCCGACCAAAGTGAGCGTTTGATGTTGATGTCACACCGCGCCTAAATAGCCGAAACACAAGAGGACACGGAAATCTCACTCAAGTTGTCGAACTCAAAATCGAATGGTAGTACGGAGGTTGAGTCTTGGGGTTTGGCAAGTGGAAATGGTGGTGGATGGGGTGGGGAGGGTGTATATGTGTGTGGATGGTGGTGGTGGTGGATGGGGCTGCAGAATCTGCAGTTTCGGCAGAGGAAGCCGGATGATCCGGGCCAGGAGCCGGATGATTCGGGCGAGTCCGGATGATCCGGGACTTGGTCCGGATGATCCGGGCAGGTCAATCACGCACGGGAACTGCTCGGGAAGAACACGAAAATGGGGTGGAATTTGACGATTTTGGGGATTTTGGGTGGATTTCGAGGGGGAGAAGGTGGGGAAACACAAGATCCACGAGTTACACACCGAATCCACGGATCAAAAACAACAAAACATCATCAAAACTAACAAATCACAAAAAAATTTGGGGTTATTTTTGTGGGGATTTTCGGGTTTTTAGGACGAAAACAACAAAATCAAGCTAGAAATCACGAGGTAGGGGCTCCAAAAACGTGATCAACGTGGCTCATGATACCATATGATGTAGGGTGGAACCCTAATTCGTCGATCTTTCACGTTTGGAGGGGATCCTACGGAGGAAACACGAAGAACACGTGGAAGCACGAGAGGAAATCACGGGGAAGAACGAGAGAGACACTCAACCGACAAGAGATCGATCACACAAGGTCTAGATCATCGAAGCACGAGTGATACATGGTCCAAAATCAACAAAGGATAGATACAAAGGTAGCCGTTCTTCTCCCGGAGGAGGTCTTGAATCCACGAGGGGATCTTCCCGTATAGGGTCTTGAATCCGATGGATCTTCTCCTAGACGGAGGTCCTGATCTCCGTGGAGAAGTACCGGTGGATGAGCAAAGGCTCTCACACAAATATGAGCTAATCCAATGCTAAGTCTCAAAGTGAGGAGAGGGGGTCCTATATATAGAGTCTGGGGTGAAGGGGTACATGGGCTTAGCCCAACACGCTGCCAGCGCTGGCCGCCGCATGATCCGGCGACGGTCCGGATGATCCGGTGGGGCCCGGATGGTCCGGGTGCTCACTGGTGACGGCGCAGGCCGGACGTCCGGCTGGTGGTCCGGATGTCCGGCGGGATCCGGATGATCCGGCGGGTCCGGATGATCCGGCTTCAGCGTGGAGGTTCTGCTGCCTTGGTCGATGAAGCCGGATCGTTCGGACCGGGTCCGGATCATCCGGCTCTGTCAGATCGTTCAGCCTCCGTCCGGATCGTCCGCCTCTCTGGTCCTGGTTGCTTTCTCCTCTCCGTCTTCGCAGATGTCTTCCGCTTCCGATTCTCCTTGCTTCCTAGCCTCTTCATGGTTGACTCCTTGGTGCCTGAGTATGCATAGAGTTTCCGTTTGAGGTAGTAACCATGTCTCATGTGAATCGAAGGAGAGTTGTGAGAGGAGTGATGTCACCTTGGTTTCAAGGGCTCTTGCACGTGCTCGAGTCATCGGTCCTTGTGGTGTTGTAGGTGTTGATGTAGAGTCCATGGGGATGATGGAAGGATGCTCCGCATCACTTTTGCACCGACCGAGTATCTTTTCTTGGCTATGTTGTTACTCCACAGGGAATTGAAGTTGATAAAGCCAAGATTGAATCTATTGAGAGTTGGCCGCAGCCCAAAACAGTCACACAAGTGAGGAGTTTTCTTGGACTCGCTGGTTTCTATAGGCGTTTTGTGAGAGATTTTAGCACAATTGCTGCACCTCTCAATGAGCTTACAAAGAAGGATGTGCCTTTTGTTTGGGGTACAGCACAGGAAGAAGCCTTCACGATATTGAAAGATAAGTTGACACATGCTCCTTTACTCCAACTTCCTGATTTTAATAAGACTTTTGAGCTTGAATGTGATGCTAGTGGAATTGGATTAGGAGGTGTGTTATTACAAGATGGCAAACCTGTTGCATACTTTTCTAAAAAATTGAGTGGGCCTAGTCTGAACTATTCTACTTATGATAAAGAATTATATGCTCTTGTTCGGACTTTAGAGACATGGCAACATTATTTATGGCCCAAAGAATTTGTTATACATTCTGATCATGAATCTTTGAAACATATTAAAAGTCAAGCTAAACTGAATCGTAGACATGCTAAATGGGTTGAATTCATTGAGACTTTCCCTTATGTCATTAAACACAAGAAGGGTAAAGAAAATGTTATTGCTGATGCATTGTCTCGTCGTTATACTATGCTTTCACAACTTGACTTTAAAATATTTAGTTTGGAGACCATCAAAGATCAATATGTGCATGATGCTGAATTTAGCGATGTATTGCAGAATTGTAAACAAGGTAGAACATGGAACAAGTTCGTCGTTAATGATGGATTTGTATTTCGCTCTAACAAGCTATGCATTCCAGCTAGCTCCGCTTAGATTTTTGTTGTTGCAGAGGCGATGGAGGAGGACTAATGGGACACTTTGGCGTGAAGAAGACGGAGGATATACTTGCCGATAGAGGCAGAGGTGTCCCGCCTTCGATGAGATGGTGGATTTCGCTTTGGTGGAAGTCGACTTTGACGATCCGACTACGAAGCGCGCGAGGACGCCGCGCTTTAGCAATCGCTAAACCAACTCCGAGAGGTTATTGACCACGCCGAGCACGATCGACCTGACCACGAGGGTCTATTTCCTGCGAGCAAACGAAGAACAAGCAAGAAACTGAGATTGCAACTGGATATTGCGAATATAAGATGAAAGCTTTATTGATCAAGGTGGGGTTCTGTGGACGCTTTGTCCGGTCGTTGAACACAAACGGCACGCGAAGTTGCAGCTATGGCGAACTTTTGATCTAAACAAAACCCAAGTCTAAACGGTGCCCTAAGGGCTGTATATATGGAGGAAGAGGGGTGAATTTCGTGGTCCTTGGTGGAGGGGTCCAAACTAACCCTATCTCTTGTTTCCCCACACATACGGACTCTAAAAATAGCCTATACTAATGTATTTCGAAATTACATGGGCCTGGCCCAATAATAAGGTGACGCAGCACCTAGAATAGCCTATGGACGAATATTATGAAGTGGCATCTTGTATATTTCGTCCAAGGCTTCATGCACTCCTTATGGTGGCTTCAAAGTCCTGAAATCATCACTTGTAACTCCGTTCTGATCCCTAGCATGCCATCAACTCCATGTGGGTTCTTGCTCCAATGTTCATCCTTCTCCAAGCTAGGCCCTTCATTTGTAAGGAAAACAAATGTATCCATTTTAGGCAAGATCATATTCTCATGAACATTAGAATCATTACCAAGAAACGAAAGTACCGGTAATTTAGTTGGCGTCTTGAGCTCTAGTAATTGGTCCAAGATGTATAGCAGCAGGGGCTGTGGGTGTAACAATGGTATTGATGTCCTCATCATCCTCCCTTCTTGAAATGAAGTCGTCCTCGACGGCAGCTCATCTTCCTCACCCAAATATGGCTTCAAATCTGCAATGTTAAAAGTGGACTAACCCCAAAATCTGCAGCAGCTCAAGTTTATATGCATTATCATTTACTTTCTCCAACACCTTAAAGGGACCAGCAGCACGTGGCATTAGCTTTGATTTATGCAAATCAGAAATCTATCCTTACGCAAATGTAACCAAACAAGATCTCCGTGCAAACACAACATGTTTTCTACCCTTATCTCCAGAAGTTTATATTTAGCATTCATACGCTCAATGTTTTCCTTAGTTAACTCATGCATTTTTAAAATCAATTCAGCACGTTCTTTAGCATCAAAATTAACCTTCTCCGAAGATGGAAGAGGCAATAAATCAATAGGTGCACGAGGTAGGAAACCATACACAATTTCAAAAGGGCACATCTTAGTAGTAGAATGCAATGAACGATTATAAGCAAATTCAATATGAGGCAAGCATTCTTCCCACATTTTCTTATTATTCT
Source organism: Aegilops speltoides (assembly GCA_021437245.1). Lineage (NCBI taxonomy): Eukaryota > Viridiplantae > Streptophyta > Magnoliopsida > Poales > Poaceae > Aegilops > Aegilops speltoides. The sequence goes on from CM038146.1 coordinate 244,921,471, forward strand.
TCAAAACAGCCCTAAGCATAGTAGACAATGTTCTATTGACTACTTCAGTTTGTCCATCGGTTTGGGGTGACAAGTAGTACTAAAAGTAGTTTAGTCCCCAACTTAGCCCATAAACATCTCCAAAAGTGGCTAAGAAATTTAGTATCACGATCTGAAACAATAGTATTTGGCACACCATGCAAGCTTAATAATTTCACGAAAGAACAAATCAGCAACATTAACAAAGATCATCGCTTTTATGACATGGTATAAAGTGTGCCATTTTCGAGAATCTATCCACGACAACAAATATGCTATCCTCCCTTCTTTGTTCGAGGTAAACCTAAAACAAAGTCCATAGATATATCCTCCCAAGGAACACTTGGTACAGCAAAGGCATATATAAACCATGAGGATTGAGTCGTGACTTAGCTTTTTGACATGTAGTGCAGCGAGCAACAAAACGCCAACATCCCGCCTCATCTTTGGCCAAAAGAAATGTGTAGCTAGTATATCCTCGCCTTCTTCACGCCAAAGTGTCCCATTAGTCCTCCTCCATGCGCCTCCCGCAACAACAAAAGACGAACGGAGCTAGCTGGAATGCATAGCTTGTTAGAACGAAACACAAATCCATCATTAATGACTAACTTGTTCCATGTTCTACCTTCTTTACAATTCTGCAATACATCTTTAAAATCAGCATCATGCACATATTGATCTTTGATGGTCTCCAAACCAAATATTTTGAAGTCAAGTTGTGAAAGCATAGTATAGCGACGAGACAATGCATCAAGAATAACATTTTCTTTACCCTTCTTGTGTTTAATGACATAAGGGAAAGTCTCAATGAATTCAACCCATTTAGCATGTCTACGATTCAGTTTAGCTTGACTTTTAATATGTTTCAAAGATTCATGATCGAATGTATAACAAATTCTTTGGGCCATAAATAATGTTGCCATGTTTCTAAAGTCCTAACAAGAGCATATAATTCTTTATCATAAGTAGAATAATTCAGACTAGGCCCATTCAATTTTTCGTAAAAGTATGCAACAGGTTTGCCATCTTGTAATAACACACCTCCTAATCCAATTCCACTAGCATCACATTCAAGCTCAAAAGTCTTATTAAAATCAGGAAGTTGGAGTAAAGGAGCATGTGTCAACTTAGCTTTCAATACCGTGAAGGCTTCTTCCCATGCGGTACCCCAAACAAAAGGTACATCCTTCTTTGTAAGCTCGTTGAGAGGTGCAGCAATGGTGCTGAAATCTCTCACAAAACGCCTATAGAAACCAGCGAGGCCAAGGAAACTCCTCACTTGTGTGACCGCTTTGGGCTGCGGCCAACTCTCAATAGCTTCAATCTTGGCTTTATCAACTTCAATTCCTCGTGGAGTAACAACATAGCCAAGAAAAGATACTCGATCGGTGCAAAAGGTGCACTTCCCAAGGTTACCAAACAAACGTGCATCACGAGAGCATTAAAAACAGCACGAAATGTTCCAAATGTTCTTCCAAAGATTTGCTATAAATCAGTATATCATCAAAATAGACTACCACAAATCGTCCAATGAAAGCACGTAAAACTTCGCTCATTAATCTCATGAAAGTACTAGGTGCATTAGTTAACCCAAAAGGCATGACTAACCACTCATATAATCCAAACTTAGTTTTAAATGCTGTTTTCCATTCATCTCCCAATTTCATACGAATTTGATGGTATCCACTACGCAAATCAACTTTGGAGAATATTGTAGAGCCACTCAATTCATCAAGCATATCATCTAGCCTAGGAATAGGGTGACGATAACTAATAGTAATATTATTGATGCCTCTACAATCAACACACATACGTGACGTACCATCCTTTTTCGGCACTAGAATAATAGGAACAGCACAAGGACTAAGGGATTCGCAGATATAACCTTTGTCGAGCAGCTCCTGTGACTTGACGATAATCTCCTTCGCCTCTCCTCTGGATTGGTACGGTATGGTGCACGGTTGGGTAATGATGCACCGAATTAAGTCAATTTGATGCTCAATCCTCGAATAGGTGGTAATCCCAAAGCACGCCTTGTGGAAAGACGCCGTAACTCCCCGCAAAATGTTAGTGACAGCAGGGGCAAAGAGGAAGGCACGCCCTCGAATGAAAATAATGCCTCTTTGCACACAAAAGCATAGCAAATAGATTTGCTAAAATCTAGCTCATCAATATCAGATTTGGTGGCAAGTAAACATGCACTTTTCAATTTAATTTCGAAGCAACAGAGATGGTTTATTATTAGGCTTCATGTGTTGCTCAAATTCTTTTGCCACAATCTGATTTTCACTCTTATTTTTCTCCTGTTTTGCTTTATTAGCTCTCTTAATATCATCTTTCAAAATGGACTCAGAGTCATAGGAAGCAAAGTAATATTTTTATCCTTATGAACAAGAGTATACTGATTGTTTCTACCATGGTGTACAGAATTTTATCAAATTGCCATGGTCTACCAAGTAACAAGGAACATGCTTGCATAGGTACCACATCACAATCAACATAATCAGCATATGTAGAGATACTAAAATGCACACGAACAAGACGTGTTACCTTAACCTTGCCGCTGTTGTTGAACCATTGGATGTAGTAAGGATGTGGATGTGGTCTTGTGGTGAGAGATAGCTTCTCCACCATCTCCATGCTAGCCAAGTTGTTGCAGCTCCTCCATCTATGATGACGCTAATAGAACGCTCCTTCACAACTCCCTTTGTATGGAACAAATTATGCCTCTGATTTTGCTCAGCTTGTGTAACCTGCACACTCAAAACACGTTGAGCAACTAAACATTCATACTGTCAAGATCTTCACAGCCATGTATTGTGTCTCATGATCGTAATCATCTCCACCGTGTTCCTCATGTGTAATAAGAGCCAAAGTCTCCTCATCATAGTCACTAGCGGACTCATACCCACCATCCTCGTGAGCAATCATCACACGCTGAGATTTGCATTCTCTCGCAAAATGTCCTCTTCCCTTACAACGACGACAAATAATATCACTTGTGTGCCCTGCTGACGCCATGGAAGAAGAGCTCTGCAGGCAGCCCAGCAGGTGTGCTCTTGGCAGATAGTGGTGGTTGTGCCTGCTTTCTTGTATCACGGTTGGAGGTGGCACCTGAAGGAGGTGATGGTGCCGTGGAAGTAGATGATGCACGTGGTGTCCATGATGAAGGTCGACCTGCGAAAAAAGTTAGTGCGCGCCAATGCCTCGCCGATCCTGACTTCACGCTCAGCTTTACAAGCAAGATGGAATAAACGAGTGATATTATTATAATCCTTATAGTCTAGAATGGTCTGAATCTCTATTTAATCCACCCGAAAACGTGCAAGCATAGCTTCATTCTCCTCAACAATACCACATCTAATCAAGCCAGTTTGCAATTCCTGATAATATTCTTCTACAGAATTTTTTCCTTGTCTTAAGCGCTGCAATTTTTGAAGTAATTCACGTTGATAATATGGTGGAACCCAACGAGAACGCATAGCAGTTTTCAAAGCAGCCCAAGTAGCTGGAACAGGATATAATCTACAATGTTCAGACCACCAAACACATGCAAAGCTAGTGAAAGAACAAACAGCAGCAGAACACGCCTCTCCTCGGGATATTGTAAACATGTAAATCGTTGTTCAGTTTCTAACTCCCAAGTAAGATATATATCAGAACATATCTACCCTCAAATGGTGGAATATTCAATTTCAGTTTAGGGAGATGGTCATGATCTCGCACTGAGGGGAGCCCTAGCATTGCCAATATTTGCATGTGGACGACCTGGTGGTTGTGGTGCTGGTGGTTGCACGTGAGTTCGATGTTGATCAACCTCCTCCTCGTAATCTCCCACATAATCATCCTCCTCGGTACCAGCAGCAACAGTAGCAGGAGCCAAAGAAGCACCAACAAGAGTAGCAGCGGCACCAGAATTTTGTCCTGGCTCAAGAGGAACACGCTGAGCTCGGCCCATACCGATTCGGAAGGGGCGTGGTTGTTGTCGTTGGCAGAGGTGCGATAGGTGCAGCAGGCGGTGGTTGTGGAAAACACGCGAGCAATTCATCAAACTTGCTATCAAGCTTTGTTTCAAACGCCTTCTCAATGCCATCTATCTTCTCCATGGCCTCGTCAAATCTGTTTATCACGCCTTGCACCTGTCCAATCATCATTTGCTGAAACTTATCATGTAGCTGTTTGTTCGTCGAGTTCTCCCAATCAGTCTCATCGGCTTGTGGTCCTGCCATGGTTAGCAGCAATAGAAACACACAAGAATATGATCCTCAGACTACTAGAAAGTGGTGGTGGTGGTGTGGTGGACAGTCACAAATCCGTCAAGCAAATCTCAAATTCTTACCAGTTCTTACCCAAAGAAGAAAGGTGATCGCAACCGTTGTAGTCAAAACTCTCAAAGCTTGGATATAGCGATTACTGTGGAGAGTCCAACGCACGACGCAGATGTATGTGGAGCTGGGAAGGCTTATAATATGGTAGCAAAAGGGTCAAGAATAATCAATTCAGAGATGCAAAGTTGAATAAACGCTCAACGACGTAGATCAGGTGGTCCTAGGCTAGACCGTGCTAGAGACGCGAGCCTAGAACACTAACAAAATCACGGCGCTGCACGTAAACAAGGGAGGAGCACACTCTGAAATTTTTTTTTTCGCTCTTTTTTTTTTTTTTTGCGCAGAATTTTTTTTTTTGCGCTTTTTTTTTTTTTTGCTAAAAATCACTATAATGGCGAAAGTGTCTCAAAACTCTTCCCAGTCAAACCGACAGGATGGGCACGAAATTTTTCGACAATTTTTTTTTTTTTTCGATCGCCTGACCCAAAAACTCGAAACGGGTCAAAAAACTTTCTATAACGGCGACCGCTCAATACGCTTAGAAACACCTAAAAATAGGATAGCCGTAAAATTTTTATCCCGTATGCTTTTGGAATTTTTTTTTTTTTTTTTTGAAACCAACCTCTTCTACGGATGGCAAAAGATTGCTGAATCAAACCTACTCGATAAGGAAACACGAATCGGAAATTAGATGGATCCCAAAACAAATCTAATATGCAAGGAACTCGGATTGGTGGTGGATATATGGTGGTGGTATATGGCAACGGTGGTGGTATATGGCAGCGGTGGTGGTATATGGATACGGATTCAAGCGGTGGCGGATAAGCGGTGGTGGTAGATGGCGAGGCGATGATAATTGCAAGCGGCGCGGCGTGACAACTTATGACCGTAACTCAAACTCTAAAAGACTAGACTCTAAGACCAGCAACTAGACACGACGATGCAACCGCAAATTCAACAACGCAAATACGAAAAAGATTATGCAAAGGCTCGATTGGTTCGGATATGATGACCTAACCCTAATTTTTTTTTGGCTTTTTCGTGGACTGTAGGTATGAAGAATGACTCGATCTAAACTACGAAAACTGTAAAATCTCACCGAGCAACCCGGAAATCTGATACCACTTGATAGAGGCAGAGGTGTCCCGCCTTTCGATGAGATGGTGGATTTCGCTTTGGTGGAAGTCGACTTTGACGATCCGACTACGAAGGCAGAGGACGCCGCGCTTTAGCAATCGCTAAACCAACTCCGAGAGGTTATTGACCACGCCGAGCACGATCAACCCGACCACGAGGGTCTATTTCCTGCGAGCAAACGAAGAACAAGCAAGAAACTGAGATTGCAATCTGGATATTGCGAATATAAGATGAAAGCTTTATTGATCAAGGTGGGGTTCTGTGGCGCTTTGTCCGGTCGTTGAACACAAACGGCACGCAAGTTGCAGCTATGGCGAACTTTTGATCTAAACAAAACCCAAGTCTAAACGGTGCCCTAAGGGCTGTATATATGGAGGAAGAGGGGTGAATTTCGTGGCCCTTGGTGGAGGGTCCAAACTAACCCTATCTCTTGTTTCCCCACACATACGGACTCTAAAAATAGCCTATACTAATGTATTTCGAAATTACATGGGCTGGCCCAATAATAAGGTGACGAAGCACCTAGAATAGCCTATGGACTAATATTATGAAGTGGCATCTTGTATATTTCGTCCAAGGCTTCATGCACTCCTTATGGTGGCTTCAAAGTCCTGAAATCATCACTTGTAACTCCGTTCTTGATCCTCTTGCATGCCATCAACTCCATGTGGGTTCTTGCTCCAATGTTCATCCTTCTCCAAGCTAGGCCCTTCATTTGTAAGGAAAACAAATGTATCCATTTTAGGCAGCATCATATTCTCATGAACATTAGAATCATTACCAAGAAACGAAAGTACCTGGTAATTTAGTTGGCGTGCGCGAGCTCTAGTAATTGGTCCAGTATGTATAGCAGCAGGGGCTGTGGGTGTAACAATGGTATTGATGTCCTCATCACTTGCTACACATTTCTTTTAGCCAAAGATGAGACAGGATGTAGAGCGTTTTGTTGCTCGCTGCACTACATGTCAAAAAGCTAAGTCACGACTCAATCCTCATGGTTTATATATGCCTTTGCCTGTACCTAGTGTTCCTTGGGAGGATATATCTATGGACTTTTTTTTAGGTTTACCTCGAACAAAGAAGGGGAGGGATAGCATATTTGTTGTCGTGGATAGATTCTCGAAAATGGCACACTTTATACCATGCCATAAAAGCGATGATGCTGTTAATGTTGCTGATTTGTTCTTTCGTGAAATTATTCGCTTGCATGGTGTGCCAAATACTATTGTTTCAGATCGTGATACTAAATTTCTTAGCCACTTTTGGAGATGTTTATGGGATAAGTTGGGGATTAAACTGCTTTTTAGTACTACTTGTCACCCCCAAACTGATGGACAAACGGAAGTAGTCAATAGAACATTGTCTACTATGCTTAGGGCTGTTTTGAAGAATAATAAGAAAATGTGGGAAGAATGCTTGCCTCATATTGAATTTACTTATAATCGTTCATTGCATTCTACTACTAAGATGTGCCCTTTTGAAATTGTGTATGGTTTCCTACCTCGTGCACCTATTGATTTATTGCCTCTTCCATCTTCGGAGAAGGTTAATTTTGATGCTAAAGAACGTTCTGAATTGATTTTAAAAATGCATGAGTTAACTAAGGAAAACATTGAGCGTATGAATGCTAATATAAACTTGCTGGAGATAAGGGTAGAAAACATGTTGTGTTTGCACCGAGATCTTGTTTGGTTACATTTATGTAAAGATAGATTTCTAATTTGCAAATCAAAGCTAATGCCACGTGCTGATGGTCCTTTTAAGGTGTTAGAGAAAATAAATGATAATGCATATAAACTTGAGCTACCTGCAGATTTTGGGGTTAGTCCCACTTTTAACATTGCAGATTTGAAGCCTTATTTGGGTGAGGAAGATGAGCTTTTGTTGAGGACGACTTCATTTCAAGAAGGGGAGGATGATGAGGACATCAATACCATTGTTACATCCACAGCCCCTACTGTTACATATATGGGACCAATTACTAGAGCTCGCGCACGCCAATTAAATTACCAGGTACTTTCGTTTCTTGGTAATGATTCTTATGTTCATGAGAATATGATGCTGCCTAAATTGGATACATTTGTTTTGCTTACAAATGAAGGGCCTAGCTTGGAGAAGGATGAACATTGGAGCAAGAACACGCATGGAGTTGATGGCATGCTGATGTAGGGTGGAACCCTAATTCGTCGATCTTTCACGTTTGGAGGGGATCCTACGGAGGGAACACGATGAACATGATAGAGGCAGAGGTGTCCCGTATTTCGATGAGATGGTGGATTTCGCTTTGGTGGAAGTCGACTTTGACGATCCGACTACGAAGCGCAGCGAGGACGCCGCGCTTTAGCAATCGCTAAACCAACTCCGAGAGGTTATTGACCACGCCGGAGCACGATCAACCTGACCACGAGGGTCTATTTCCTGCGAGCAAACGAAGAACAAGCAAGAAACTGAGATTGCAATCTGGATATTGCGAATATAAGATGAAAGCTTTATTGATCAAGGTGGGGTTCCGTGACGCCTTTGTCTGGTCGTTGAACACAAACGAAGTACGCGAAGTTGCAGCTATGGCGAACTTTTGATCTAAACAAAACCAAAGTCTAAACGGTGCCCTAAGGGCTGTATATATGGAGGAAGAGGGGGTGAATTTCGTGGCCCTTGGTGGAGGGGTCCGAAACTAACCCTATCTCTTGTTTCCCCACACATACGGACTCTAAAAATAGCCTATACTAATGTATTTCGAAATTACATGGGCCTGGCCCAATAATAAGGTGACGCAGCACCTAGAATAGCCTATGGACTAATATTATGAAGTGGCATCTTGTATATTTCGTCCAAGGCTTCATGCACTCCTTATGGTGGCTTCAAAGTCCTGAAATCATCACTTGTAACTCCGTTCTTGATCCTCTTAGCATGCCATCAACTCCATGTGTGTTCTTGCTCCAATGTTCATCCTTCTCCAAGCTAGGCCCTTCATTTGTAAGCAAAACAAATGTATCCAATTTAGGCAGCATCATATTCTCATGAACATTAGAATCATTACCAAGAAACGAAAGTACCGGTAATTTAGTTGGCGTCTGTGAGCTCTAGTAATTGGTCCAAGATGTATAGCAGCAGGGGCTGTGGGTGTAACAATGGTATTGATGTCCTCATCATCCTCCCTTCTTGAAATGAAGTCGCCCTCGACGGCAGCTCATCTTCCTCACCCAAATATGGCTTCAAATCTGCAATGTTAAAAGTGGACTAACCCCAAAATCTGCAGCAGCTCAAGTTTATATGCATTATCATTTACTTTCTCCAACACCTTAAAGGGACCAGCAGCACGTGGCATTAGCTTTGATTTATGCAAATCAGAAATCTATCCTTACGCAAATGTAACCAAACAAGATCTCCAGTGCAAACACAACATGTTTTCTACCCTTATCTCCAGCAAGTTTATATTTAGCATTCATACGCTCAATGTTTTCCTTAGTTAACTCATGCATTTTAAAATCAATTCAGCACGTTCTTTAGCATCAAAATTAACCTTCTCCAAAGATGGAAGAGGCAACAAATCAATTGGTGCACGAGGTAGGAAACCATACACAACTTCAAAAGGGCACATCTTAGTAGTAGAATGCAATGAACGATTATAAGCAAATTCAATATGAGGCAAGCATTCCTCCCACATTTTCTTATTATTCTTTAGAACAGCCCTAAGCATAGTAGACAATGTTCTATTGACTACTTCAGTTTGTCCATCGGTTTGGGGTGACAAGTAGTACTAAAAGCAGTTTAGTCCCCAACTTAGCCCATAAACATCTCCAAAAGTGGCTAAGAAATTTAGTATCACGATCTGAAACAATAGTATTTGGCACACCATGCAAGCGAATAATTTCACGAAAGAACAAATCAGCAACATTGACAAAGATCATCGCTTTTATGACATGGTATAAAGTGTGCCATTTTGAGAATCTATCCACGACAACAAATATGCTATCCTCCCTTCTTTGTTCTAGGTAAACCTAAAACAAAGTCCATAGATATATCCTCCCAAGGAACACTAGGTACAGGCAAAGGCATATATAAACCATGAGGATTTAGTCGTGACTTAGCTTTTTGACATGTAGTGCAGCGAGCAATAAAACGCTCAACATCCCGCCTCATCTTTGGCCAAAAGAAATGTGTAGCAAGTACGCCCTCCGCCTTCTTCACGCCAAAGTGTCCCATTAGTCCTCCTCCATGCGCCTCCTGCAACAACAAAAGACGAACGGAGCTAGCTGGAATGCATAGCTTGTTAGCACGAACACAAATCCATCATTAACGACAAACTTGTTCCATGTTCTTCCTTCTTTACAATTCTGCAATACATCTTTAAAATCAGCATCATGCACATATTGATCTTTGATGGTCTCCAAACCAAATATTTTGAAGTCAAGTTGTGAAAGCATAGTATAGCGACGAGACAATGCATCAGCAATAACATTTTCTTTACCCTTCTTGTGTTTAATGACATAAGGGAAAGTCTCAATGAATTCAACCCATTTAGCATGTCTACGATTCAGTTTAGCTTGACTTTTAATATGTTTCAAAGATTCATGATCGAATGTATAACAAATTCTTTGGGCCATAAATAATGTTGCCATGTTTCTAAAGTCCTAACAAGAGCATATAATTCTTTATCATAAGTAGAGTAATTCAGACTAGGCCCATTCAATTTTTCGTAAAAGTATGCAACAGGTTTGCCATCTTGTAATAACACACCTCCTAATCCAATTCCACTAGCATCACATTCAAGCTCAAAAGTCTTATTAAAATCAGGAAGTTGGAGTAAAGGAGCATGTGTCAACTTAGCTTTCAATACCGTGAAGGCTTCTTCCTGTATGCGGTACCCCAAACAAAAGGCACATCCTTCTTTGTAAGCTCGTTGAGAGGTGCAGCAATGGTGCTGAAATCTCTCACAAAACGCCTATAGAAACCAGCGAGGCCAAGGAAACTCCTCACTTGTGTGACCGCTTTGGGCTGCGCCAACTCTCAATAGCTTCAATCTTGGCTTTATCAACTTCAATTCCTGTGGAGTAACAACATAGCCAAGAAAAGATACTCGGTCGGTGCAAAAGGTGCACTTCCCAAGGTTACCAAACAAACGTGCATCACGAGAGCATTAAAAACAGCACGTAAATGTTCCAAATGTTCTTCCAAAGATTTGCTATAAATCAGTATATCATCAAAATAGACTACCACAAATCGTCCAATGAAAGCACGTAAAACTTCGCTCATTAATCTCATGAAAGTACTAGGTGCATTAGTTAACCCAAAAGGCATGACTAACCACTCATATAATCCAAACTTAGTTTTAAATGCTGTTTTCCATTCATCTCCCAATTTCATACGAATTTGATGGTATCCACTACGCAAATCAACTTTGGAGAATATTGTAGAGCCACTCAATTCATCAAGCATATCATCTAGCCTAGGAATAGGGTGACGATAACGAATAGTAATATTATTAATGCCTCTACAATCAACACACATACGTGACGTACCATCTTTTTTCGCACTAGAATAATAGGAACAGCACAAGGACTAAGGGATTCGCAGATATAACCTTTGTCGAGCAGCTCCTGACTTGACGATAATCTCCTTCGCCTCCTCTGGATTGGTACGGTATGGTGCACGGTTGGGTAATGATGCACCGAATTAAGTCAATTTGATGCTCAATCCTCGAATAGGTGGTAATCCGGTGGCACGCCTTGTGGAAAGACGCCGTAACTCCCCGCAAAATGTTAGTGACGGCAGGGGCAAAGAGGAAGGCACGCCCTCGAATGAAAATAATGCCTCTTTGCACACAAAAGCATAGCAAACAGATTTGCTAAAATCTAACTCATCAATATCAGATTTGGTGGCAAGTAAACATGCACTTTTCAATTTAATTTCGTAGCAACAGTAGATGATTTACTAATAGGCTTCATGTGTTGCTCAAATTCTTTTGCCACAATCTGATTTTCACTCTTATTTTTCTCCTGTTTTGCTTTATTAGCTCTATTAATATCATCTTTCAAAATGGACTCAGGAGTCATAGGAAGCAAAGTAATATTTTTATCCTTATGAACAAGAGTATACTGATTGTTTCTACCATGGTGTACAGAATTTTATCAAATTGCCATGGTCTACCAAGTAACAAGGAACATGCTTGCATAGGTACCACATCACAATCAACATAATCAGCATATGTAGAGATACTAAAATGCACACGAACAGACGTGTTACCTTAACCTTGCCGCTGTTGTTGAACCATTGGATGTAGTAAGGATGTGGATGTGGTCTTGTGGTGAGAGATAGCTTCTCCACCATCTCCATGCTAGCCAAGTTGTTGCAGCTCCCTCCATCTATGATGACGCTAATAGAACGCTCCTTCACAACTCCTTTGTATGGAACAAATTATGCCTCTGATTTTGCTCACTTGTGTAACCTGCACACTCAAAACACGTTGAGCAACTAAACATTCATACCACAAGATCGCAGCAGCCATGTATTGTGTCTCATGATCGTAATCATCTCCACCGTGTTCCTCATGTGTAATAAGAGCCAAAGTCTCCTCATCATAGTCACTAGCGGACTCATACCCACCATCCTCCGTAGCAATCATCACACGCTGAGATTTGCATTCTCTCGCAAAATGTCCTCTTCCCTTACAACGACGACAAATAATATCACTTGTGTGCCCTGCTGACGCCATGGAAGAAGAGCTCAGGCAGGCCCAGCAGTGTGCTCTTGGCGATAGTGGTGGTTGTGCCTGCTTTCTTGTATCACGGTTGGAGGTGGCACCAAGGAGGTGATGGTGCAAAGGAAGTAGATGATGCACGTGGCGTCCATGATGAAGGTCGACCTGCAGAAAAGTTAGTGCGCGCCAATGCCTGCCGATCCTGACTTCACGCTCAGCTTTACAAGCAAGATGGAATAAACGAGTGATATTATTATAATCCTTATAGTCTAGAATGGTCTGAATCTCTATTTAATCCACCTAGAAAACGTGCAAGCATAGCTTCATTCTCCTCAACAATACCACATCTAATCAAGCCAGTTTGTAATTCCTGATAATATTCTTCTACAGAATTTTTTCCTTGTCTTAAGCGCTGCAATTTTTGAAGTAATTCACGTTGATAATATGGTGGAACCCAACGAGTACGCATAGCAGTTTTCAAAGCAGCCCAAGTAGTGGAACAGGATATAATCTACAATGTTCGACCACCAAACACATGCAAAGCTAGTGAAAGCACAAACAGCAGCAGAACACGCTCTCCTCGTGATATTGTAAACATGTAAATCGTTGTTCAGTTTCTAACTCCCAAGTAAGATATATATCAGGAACATATCTACCCTCAAATGGTGGAATATTCAATTTCAGTTTAGGGAGATGGTCATGATCTCGTACCTGAGGGGGAGCCCTAGCATTGCCATTATTTGCATGTGGACGACCTGGTGGTTGTGGTGCTGGTGGTTGCACGTAGTTCTGATGTTGATCAACCTCCTCCTCGTAATCTCCCACATAATCATCCTCCTCGGTACCAGCAACAAGATGGCAGGAGCCAAAGAAGCACCAACAGAGTAGCAGCGGCACCAGAATTTTGTCCTCGCTCAAGAGGAACACGCTGAGCTCGCCCATACTGATTCGAAGGGGCGAGTTGTTGTCGCTGCAGAGGTGCGATAGGTGCAGCCGGCGGTGGTTGTGGAAAAGCGAGCAATTCATCAAACTTGCTATCAAGCTTTGTTTCAAACGCCTTCTCAATGCCATCTATCTTCTCCATGGCCTCGTCAAATCTGTTTACCACATCTTGCACCTGTCCAATCATCATTTGTGAAACTTATCATGTAGCTGTTTGTTTGTCGTTCTCCCAATCAGTCTCATCGGCCTGTGTTCCTGCCATGGTTAGCAGCAATAGAAACACACAAGAATATGATCCTACAGACTACTAAGAAGTGGTGGTGGTGTATCACAAACCCGTCAAGCAAATCTCAAATTCTTACCAGTTCTTACCCAAAGAAGTGAGGTGGTGATCGGCAACCGTTGTAGTCAAAACTCTCAAAGCTTGGATATAGCGATTACGGGGAGAATCAAACGCACGACGAGATGTATGTAGAGCTGGGAAGGCTTATGATATGGTAGCAAAAATGTCAAGAATAATCAATTCAGAGATGCAAAGTTGAATAAACGCCAACGACGGTAGTCTTGTCTGGTCCTAGGCTAGACCGTGCTAGAGACGCGAGCCTAGAACACTAACAAAATCACGGCGCTGCACGTAAACAAGGGAGGAGCACACTCTGAATTTTTTTTTCTTTTTTTTTTTTTTTTGCACTTTTTTTCCTTTTTTTGCTCCGCAACAAATTTTTTTCGAAAAGTCTACAAATGGTCTAAAACTGCCTAGCCAGAATTTTCCAGACTTAGTTTTTTTTTTTGAACTGAACTATTTTTCTTCTGCGGATGGCTTGGAAGTTTGCGAGTCCTCTGCTGTCACGACTCGGAGTATCGCGTGATCTGAAATCGAAAACAATGCAACAATTATCGGACTCGGACTAGGACTGGTGGCGGAGATGAATCTGTGGAACTCGGACCGTGGCGGAGATGAATCTGTGGAACTCGGACCGGTGGCGGGATGAATCTGTGGAACTTCGGACTGGTGGCGGATATATGTTGCGGTGGACTCGGATGGGCGTGATGGCGGCGGATATGTGGTGGCGATATGGATTCGGATTGGCGGTTAATATGTGGTGGTGGTATATGGCAGCGGCGACGTGACAACCTGTGAATGAACTCAAACTCTAAAAGACTAGACGCTAAGACCAGCAACTTGACACGACGATGCAACCGCAAATTCAACAAAGCAAATACGAGAAAAGATTATGCAAAGGCTCGATTGGTTCGGACGGGATGAACTAACCCTAATTTTTTTTTGGCTTTTTCGTGGACTATAGGTATGAAGAATGACTCGATCTAAACTACGAAAAACTGTAAAATCTCACCGAGCAACCTCGGAAATCTGATACCACTTGATAGAGGCAGAGGTGTCCCGCCTTCGATGAGATGGTGGATTTCGCTTTGGTGGAAGTCGACTTTGACGATCCGACTACGAAGTGCGAGGACGCCGCGCTTTAGCAATCGCTAAACCAACTCCGAGAGGTTATTGACCACGCCGAGCACGATCAACCCGACCACGAGGGTCTATTTCCTGCGAGCAAACGAAGAACAAGCAAGAAACTGAGATTGCAATCTGGATATTGCGAATATAAGATGAAAGCTTTATTGATCAAGGTGGGGTTCCGTGGCGCTTTGTCCGTCGTTGAACACAAACGGCACGCGGTTGCAGCTATGGCGAACTTTTGATCTAAACAAAACCCAAGTCTAAACGGTGCCCTAAGGGCTGTATATATGGAGGAAGAGGGGTGAATTTCGTGGCCCTTGGTGGAGGGGTCCAAACTAACCCTATCTCTTGTTTCCCACACATACGGACTCTAAAAATAGCCTATACTAATGTATTTCGAAATTACATGGGCCTGGCCCAATAATAAGGTGACGAGCACCTAGAATAGCCTATGGACGAATATTATGAAGTGGCATCTTGTATATTTCGTCCAAGGCTTCATGCACTCCTTATGGTGGCTTCAAAGTCCTGAAATCATCACTTGTAACTCCGTTCTTGATCCTTGCATGCCATCAACTCCATGTGTGTTCTTGCTCCAATGTTCATCCTTCTCCAAGCTAGGCCCTTCATTTGTAAGCAAAACAAATGTATCCAATTTAGGCAGCATCATATTCTCATGAACATTAGAATCATTACCAAGAAACGAAAGTACCTGGTAATTTAGTTGGCGTGCGCGAGCTCTAGTAATTGGTCCAGTATGTATAGCAGCAGGGGCTGTGGGTGTAACAATGGTATTGATGTCCTCATCAGAACACGCGGAAGCATGAGGGGAAACATAGGGAAAACGAGAGGAAATCATTCAACCAACAAGGAATCGATCACACAAGTGCTAGATCAACATACACACATGAGATCCACAAGATACATAGTCAACTAGGGTAAGGATACAACGGAACCGTTCATCTCCAAGAGGAGGCCTTGATGTTCTTCCCTAGGTAGGGGTCTTGAATCCGCAAGGGGATCTTCTCCGAGGAGGTCCTGATCTCCGAGGAGAAGTAACAGAGTGGATGAGCAAAGGCTCTCACACAAATATGAGCTAATCCAATGCTAAGTCTCAAAGTGAGGAGAAGGGGTCCTATATATAGAGTCTGGGGCGAAGGGGTACATGGGCTCAGCCCAACACGCGCACACAGGCGCTGGCCGGATGATCCGGACGAGGGTCCGGATGATCCGGGCTGGTCCGGATGATCCAGGCGGGGACCCGGATGAGCCGGGGGCTCGGCAGGTGGCGGCGACGGGCCGGATGTCCGGTTGGTGGTCCGGACGTCCGGGCGGGGTCCGGATGATCCGGGCCGGGGTCCGGATGATCCGCCGGGGGAGCTTCTGTTGCCTTGATCGCCAGTAGCCGGATCGTCAGACCGGGTCCGGATCATCCGGCTCTGTCTCGATCGTCCGGCCTCCGTCCGGATCGTCCGCCTCTCTGGTCCTTGTTGCTTTCTCCTCTCCGTCTTCATGCATGCCTTCCGCTTCCGGTTCTCCTTGCTTCCTAGCTTCTTCATGGTCAACTCCTCGGTGCCTGAGTATGCATAGGGTATCCGTATGAGGTAGTAACCATGTCTCATGTGAATCGAAGGGGAGTTGTGAGAGGATTGATGTCACCTCGGTTTCAAGAGCTCTTGCACGTGCTCGAGTCATCGGTCCTTGTGGTGTTGTAGGTGTTGATGTAGAGTCCATGGGGATGATGAACGGATGCTCCGCATCATATCCCCTCCCTTCGAAAGGATCCGACCTCGGATCTAGATCTTCATCACCATGGAAAGGCGAGAGGTCTTTGATGTTGAAGGTGTCGCTCACGTTGTACTTGTCGCTTGGTAGGCGTTGTTGTTGTAGCATGCTAACACCTTGAAGGGGCCATCGGCTCGAGGTAGAAGTTTGGACTTGCGTTCGTTGGGGAAGCGTTCCTTGCGAAGGTGTAGCCACACGAGATCGCCTATGTTGAAGACAATGGGTTGTTTGTTGATGTTGAGCTTGGTAGTGAGTCGTTGTATGTGGCGCTCGATGGTGTGTCTTGTCTCTTCATGCATCTTCTTGATGTAGCTTGCACGGGCACTTGCGTCGAGGTTGGTGCGCTCTTTGTAGAGGTAGAGGTAGAATGTCCAACGGGGACAATGGAGTGAAGCCGTAGACGACCTCGAAGGGTGACTTGCCGGTCGTTGAATGTCTTGCGCGGTTGTAGGCGTACTCGACGATGGGTAGACACGCCTCCCACTCCTTGATGTTCTTCTTGATCAACACGCGAAGTAGAGTGGATAGCGTTCGGTTCGTCACCTCCGTTTGGCCATCGGTTTGAGGATGGTATGCGGATGAGAAGAAGAGCTTGATTCCGAGCTTGGCGCATAGGGTTTTCCAAAAGTAACTCAGGAACTTGACGTCGCGGTCGGAGACGATTGTCTTTGGTACGCCATGGAGGCGCAAGATTTCCCTACAAAAGAGATTTGCAATATGTGAAGCATCGTCTACCTTGTTGCAAGGAATGAAATGTGCCATTTTAGAAAATCTATCTACAACAACAAACACGGAATCCTTTCCATTTTGAGTTCTAGGCAAACCAAGTACAAAGTCCATGCTAATGTCTTCCCAAGGTTGATAAGGAGTAGGAAGAGGCATGTAAAGACCATGAGATTGAGCTTTTGACTTAGCTTTGCGGCATGTTGAGCATCAGGTGGTGAAGCGTGAGACGTCTCGAAACATCTTGGGCCAAAAGTAGTTCTTGGAGAGCGTGGCGAAGGTCTTGACGCGTCCAAAATGTCCCATGAGTCCACCTCCATGAGCCTCTTGCAAAAGGAGCAAACGAAGAGAAGACTCGGGTATGCATAGTTTGTTAGCTCTCATAAGATAACCATCCTTGAGGTAATATTGTTCCCAAGATGTATGCGTCAAACATTTAGCATAATGAGGTGCAAACGATGGATCACTAGCATACAAATCTTTGATGTGCTCAAAGCCAATAACATTCAACTCAAGTTGGGTGACAAGCGTGCATATGCGTGAAAGTGCATCGGCAACTACATTTTCCTTGCCCTTAATGTACTTGATCACATATGGAAATGATTCAATAAATTCACTCCATTTGGCATGACGCTTGTTCAATTTAGTTTGACCTTTCAAGTACTTAAGCGTTTCATGATCGGTATGGATGACAAACTCATGAGGTCTAAGATAATGTTCCCAAACATGTAGCACACGCACTAAAGCATACAATTCCTTGTCATACACGGGATGGTTGAGTTGAGCACCGGAGAGTTTTTCACTAAAATAAGCAATGACTCGTTTTTCTTGCATTAAAACTCTACCTATTCCGGTACCACTTGCATCACAATGAACCTCAAAAGTTTTGTCAAAATTTGGTAAAGCAAGAATTGGAGCATGAGTAAGCAAAGACTTGAGCTCATCAAAAGCGTTGGATTGCAAAGGTCCCCAAACAAAAGGAGTATTCTTCTTACTCAAAGCATGCAAAGGAGCTGCAATAGTGCTAAAGTTTTTCACAAAGCGGCGATGAAAACCTGCAAGACCAAGGAAACTTCGCACTTGTTGCAAATTGGTGGGTTGGGGCCAAGTTTTAATTGCTTTGATCTTAGTTTCATCAACATGGACACCCTTGGAAGAGACAACGAAACCCAAGAAAACCACTTTGTCAACTCCAAAAGTGCATTTTTTCAAATTGGCATAAAGACTTTCCTTTCGAAGTGTTTGCAAAACAAGCTTAACATGATCAAGATGCTCTTTCATGGTTTTGCTAAACACAAGAATATCATCGAAGTAAACCACAACAAAGATTCCAATGTATGGACGAAGTACATGATGCATGAGACGCACAAAAGTTCCGGGAGCTTCCGACAAACCCATAGGCATAACCAACCATTCATATAAGCCAAATTTTGTTTTGAAAGCAGTTTTCCATTCATCACCCTCATGAATGCGGATTTGATAATAGCCACTTTTAAGATCAATTTCTGAGAAAAAGTTGGCTCCACTAAGTTCATCAAGCATATCATCTAAGCGAGGAATGGGATGCCTATAGCGCACGGTGATGTAGGGTGGAACCCTATAGCGTCGATCTTTCACGTTTGGAGTGGGATCCCTCGAAGAACACGATGAACACGGGGAAGAACGGGGAGAAATCACAAGGGGAAACACTCAAGAACAAGTCCAAATCACACATCCACTAAACAATCAAACACACAAGATCACAAGGTACATGAACAACAAAGGGAAAGATACAAGGTAAGGTTCATCTCCAAGAGGAGGTCTTGATGTTATCCTAGATGGATCTTCCCACAAGGGGGGTCTTGATGATATCCCACGAGATCTTCTCCTAGATGGAGGTCTTGGCCTCCAATGGAGTAGTGGTCTCTCTCTCTCAAGAGTAGAGATAGGTAGGAGCAAAGCTCACCTAAGAATAAGCTATCACTTTGCTACCCTAGAAAGGAGGTGGAGGAGGTCTATTTATAGCCCAAGGGGCGAAGGGGTAAGTGAGGGGCGAAGGGGTACATGGGCTTCGGCCCAAGTCACGCACGCAGCGGGTCCGGATGATCCGGATGGTGGCCCAGATGATCCGGTGTCGGGGTCCGGATGATCCGGGCGACCGTCCGGATGATCCGGCTTCGTCGAGCAGGTTCTGTTGTCTTCGGCACGGTAGCGGA
Source organism: Aegilops speltoides (assembly GCA_021437245.1). Lineage (NCBI taxonomy): Eukaryota > Viridiplantae > Streptophyta > Magnoliopsida > Poales > Poaceae > Aegilops > Aegilops speltoides. Next base: position 244,940,773 of record CM038146.1, read on the forward strand.
TCGTCCGGAGGTCGTCCGGGTCATCCGGCTCGGTCCGGATCGTCCGGTGGGGGTCCAGATGATCCGCAACTCGATCCTGCTCCATTCTTCTTCTTCCTTTCTTCCGTCTTCTCTTCCACGCTTCCCTCGCGGATGGTGTAGTCGTTCCTTGGCGCTTGCACTCCTCCTTGACATCCGTGAAGCTCTGCCAATACCTATGCATGCACACGTAAGGAGTGTCAAGTAGTATACCATCCTCGAGAGTGTCAAGTGAGCACGTGTAAAGGAGATGATTCACCTTTGTGTATGTGAAGTAGATGTCGCACGTGTCACTTGCCAAATGGGCTCTTGACGTGGTGATGTCCGTAGGATGCTCCGCATCATCCCCTCCCCCTTGGGAAAGATCCGACCTCGGATTGAAATTCAAATCACCATGGGAAAGAGATGATGTCGTCGTGTAGAAGTGGACGATCACCAAGCATTCGTCATCTTGTAGTTCCAAATGGGCACTCTCCAATGTTGCACCGTCTTGTATTTCCTTCAAAAGTAGCAAAGATAACAAGCACTTGGAAAAACAAATGTGGTTGTCGTAAGAGCAAAACCAAGCATTCAACAGGTGATTCACCCAATAAGTGTTGTCATCAAGCATAGCATATGGTTTGACAAAGAAGTGTGGCATGGCATTTGAGCATATAAATTGAGCACAATCAAGTATATCATGGGAACAAGCATGCAAATGGGAGGTCAAGATGCAAATATATGTGATAAGTGATGCGGAGCATCCTTCCATCATCCCCATGGACTCTACATCAACACATCCAACCCCACAAGGACCTATGACTCAAGCACGTGCAAGAGCTCTTGAAACCGAGGTGACTTCTCTCCTAAATGATATTTCATATGACCCTCTCGAGACATGGCTACTACCTAAATCAGATACACTATGCATGATTAGGTGTCAAGAAGAACCTCCCGAGGATGCACGTGAAGATGGACAAGCAACCCACTCCACGGATGAAGAGAACCAGCTGAAACGGACAAATTCACCTTCCAGGCCCCGGACATCCGGCCCAGGCCCCGGACATCCGGCCCCTGGAGACGCCAACACAGCAGCCGCAGCTCAGCCAAGAAGACTACAGGGCCCGGACATCCAGCCCCCAGGCCCCGGACATCCGGCCTCCCACGGCCCCCCGAAATCCGCCCTCGCCTGAAAACCGCGCCCGCACTGAGACTACAGGTCGCCCGCCAGCCCGGACATCCGGCCCCAGCCCGGACATCCGGCCTCACATGAAGCCCCGGACATCCGGCCCGACGCCCGGACATCCGGCTTCACCTGCGCGTGAACAGTGAAGGGCCGAAGCCCATGTACCCTTTCGCCCCCGTAGACTATATAAACTCCATCCCCTTCCTCTTTCTAGGGTTAGCAAAGGATTAGCTCATATTTTGGTGTGAGAGCTTTGCTCATCCACTTGGTTACTTCTCCTCGGAGCTCAGGACCTCTTCGGAGAAGATCCCCCAAGCGGATTCAAGACCCCTTCAAGGGAAGACCATCAAGACCTCCTCACGGAGAAGAACCCGGTTACCTTTTGTATCGTCCTTTGTTGACTTTGTATCTTGTGGATCTCTTATGTGTGTGATGATCTAGCACTTGTGTGACCGATTCCTGGTTGGTTGAGTGATTCCTTCTCGTTTTCCCCGTGTTTCCCCTTGTGCTTCCGCGTGTTCTTCATGATTCCCCGTAGGATCCACTCCAAACGTGAAAGATCGACGCTATAGGGTTCCACCCTACATCATTATGGTATCATGAGCCACGTTGATCACGTTTTTGGAGCCCCTACCCCGTGATTTCTAGCTTGATTTTGTTGTTTTCGTCCTAAAATCCGAAAATCCCCACAAAAATACCCCCAAAATTTTTTGTGATTTGTTCGTGTGATGAAATTTTGTTGGATTTGGTCCATGGATTTGTGTTGCTACGTGTGGATCTAGCTTTCCCCACCTTCCCCACCCTTTTCCATCCACCAATTCGTCCGAATTTTGCCCAGGAGTTGCGATTTCCCCCCCTGAGTTCTTCGAGTTCGTCCCCGATCCAGAGCCCGGACATCCGGCCCGTGTCCCCCGGACATCCGGAGCCCCGGACATCCGGCTGCAAACCCGGACATCCGGCCCCTGGAAACAGCAACTCCAACACCCGAGCCCATTTCACGATACCTTTGCCAAATTTTGCCACGGCGCCCACGCCATCTTCCGCATACACACAACACTTTCCAAAAATACACCCACCGCTCACCACTACCTCCTATGTCGATTTTGATGTGTCTTGGTCTTTGAGATTTTGAGTTGTGGTTCCCGTGTCCTATTGTGTTTCGGCTATATAGGTACGGTTCGACGTCATCATCACCACCGCTCATCTCCATCGACTACTCAACATTGTCAAGGACGGTAACTTCGACGACATCTTTGTCATAACTTGCAATTGCATTGATACCCCACATGGCCTTGCTTTTGCGTAGCTTACCCATCGAGACTAGCCTTTGAGTATTGCCGGCAACGTGACTTGTGCACATTTAGTGATCATACTCCATAGCATACATACCATACCAAAGTGGTGCACATCTTGGGATCCACTTGTGTGTCACAAAGTTGTCATAGCATACACAATTGCTATCTTGGTTCGTGAAGTTTTGCATGAGAAAAGAGCTCAAAAGTGAAAGAGCCACCAAAGCTTTTAAGCAAAGAGAAAAGATAAGCAAAGAGCCTATAAGCAAGAACCATAGCATCATACATCATTAAGATTGTCATATTGGATCATCTTGGATCATTGCACCGTAACACCAAACATATAGCATACTTGGGATAGAGATAGTTGCATTTTTGCCTAGTAGGTTGTGCACAAGTTTATGATCCGCCTATTGTGCAATCGTGCTAGCGCTCTCTCTAGTATTGTGCAACAAGAGCATTTTCGTGGATTCCACATTTTGGCTCACTTTTGGTTTGCACAATCCCATTTATCTATTTGCGTGTGTGTTTCCGTGTACCCATACTTGCTTGGTCTACTTGTTGCATTTGCAAATTTGTGAATCTTTTCCAACATTATTGAAGCTCACTTACTGATGCGGAGCATCCTTCCATCATCCCCATGGACTCTACATCAACACCTACAACACCACAAGGACAGATGACTCGAGCACGTGCAAGAGCTCTTGAAACCGAGGTGACATCACTCCTCTCACAACTCTCCTTCGATTCACATGAGACATGGTTACTACCTCAGACAGAAACTCTATGCATACTCAGGCACCAAGGAGTCGACCATGAAGAAGCTAGGAAGCAAGGAGAATCGGAAGGGGAAGACATACGCGAAGACGGAGAGGAAGAAGCAACCAGGACCAGAGAGGCCGGACGATCCGGACGGAGGCCCGGACGATCCGGACAGAGCCCGGATGATCCGGACCCCGGTCCGGACGATCCGCTTCATCGATCAAGGCAACAGAACCTCCACGCTGGCCGGATCATCCGGACCCGGACCGGATCATCCGGATCCCGCCGACATCCGGACCGCCACCGGACGTCCGCCCTCGCTGCCACCACCACGAGCACCGGACCATCCGGGCCCCACCCGGATCATCCGGACCAGCCCGGATCATCCGGCCGTCGCCGGATCATCCGGCCAGCGCTGTCTTGGCGCGTGTTGGGCTGAGCCCATGTACCCTTCGCCCTGCACTCTATATAGGACCCCTCTCCTCACTTTGGGACTTAGCATTGGATTAGCTCATATTTGTGTGTGAGAGCCTTTGCTCATCCATCGGTACTTCTCCACGGAGATCGGGACCTCCGTCTAGGAGAAGATCCATCGGATTCAAGACCCCTATACGGGAAGATCCTCGTGGATTCAAGACCTCCTCCGGAGAAGAACGGCTACCTTTGTATCTTTCCTTTGTTGATTTTGGACCATGTATCACTCGTGCTTCATGATCTAGACCTTGTGTGATTGATCTCTTGTCGGTTGAGTGACTCTCTCGCTCTTCCCCGTGATTTCCTCTCGTGCTTCCGCGTGTTCTTCGTGTTTCCTCCGTAGGATCCCTCCAAACGTGAAAGATCGATTTAATTAGGGTTCCACCCTACATCATATGGTATCATGAGCCACGTTGATCACGCTTTTGGAGCCCCTACCCGTGATTTCTAGCTTGATTTTGTTGTTTTCGTCCTAAAACCCGAAAATCCCCACAAAAATACCCCCAAATTTTTTGTGATTTGTTAGTTTTGATGATGTTTTGTTGTTTTTGATCCGTGGATTCGTGTGTAACTCGTGGATCTTGTGTTTCCCCACCTTCTCCCCCTTGAAATCCACCCAAAATCCCCGAAATCGTCAAATTTCTCCCCGTTTTCGAGTTCTTCCCAAGCAGTTCCCGTGCGTGGTTGACCTGCCCGGATCATCCGGACCAAGTCCCGGATCATCCGGACTCGCCCGGATCATCCGGCTCCTGGCCCGGATCATCCGGCTTCCTCTGCCGAAACTGCAGATTCTGCAGCCCCCATCCACCACCACCACCTTCCACACACATATACACCCTCCACATCCCATCCACCACCATTTCCACTTGCTAAACCCCAAGACTCAACCTCCGTACTACCATTCGATTTTGAGTTCTACAATTTGAGTGAGATTTCCGTGTCCTCTTGTGTTTCGGCTATTTAGGCGCGGTGTGACATCAACAACAAACGCTCATTTTGGTCGGCTACTCATCTTCGCTACGGACGGTAACATCGACGACATCTTTGTCATACCTTGCAATTGCATCGATAACCATAATATACCATCTTTTGCGTTGCTTACCCACCGAGACTAGCCATTGAGTATTGCCGGCAACGTGACTTGTGCACATTAGTTGCATACACCATATCATACATACAATCGAGGTGCATATCTCGGAATCAACTTGTTTGTCACAAAGTTGTCATCGCATACACAATTGCTATCTTAGTTCGTCAAGTTTGCATAAGAAAAGAGCTCAAAAGAGAAAGAGCCACTCAAGCTTTTAAGCAAAGAGGAAAGATAAGCAAAGAGCTTATAAGCAACAAGCATAGCATCATACAACATTAAGATTGTCATATAAGATCATCTTGGATCATTGCACCGATACACCATACATATAGCATACGTGGGATAGAGATCGTTGCATTTTTGCCTAGTAGGTTGTGTACAAGCTCCGTATTCCGCCTATTGTGCAATCGTGCTAGCGTCTCTCTAGTATTGTGCAACAAGAGCATTTTCGTGGATTCCACATTTTGGCTCATTTTTGGTTTGCACAATCCCATTTATCTATTTGCGTGTGTGTTTCCGTGTACCACTACTTGCTTGGTCTACTTGTTGCATATGCGAATTTGCGAATCTTCTTCAAAATTTTTGAGTCAAGCTAACAATTGCAATCAATTTTGTGCCACCATCCTAACCAAGCTCCACCAAAGGCTTTTACTTGTGTAGGTGTGAGAATCGACAAGAATCGGTACCAATAGTGCTATTTCATTGTCCGCATTTGAGTGAACTTGATTCATCTTCAACTTTGGTCAAAGGTACATTGGTATTCATTCTTCTCCTTCTACCACTCACAATTTACTTGAAATGATGGATAGGCCAAGTTCTTCTACAAATCCACTCTTCATCGAGCAAGACGACGACATGTCATCATACGTCACCAAGAGCCACCTCTTTGGCGCGCAACGAGCTCTCCATCAAGAGCAACAAGCAATGAGCGAACGCATCGACAACCTCTCCATCGACTTGCGACTCTCCGAGAAACGTACACGCGATTACTTCGACAACAAACTCGACGCCAGACAAGAAAGAGAACGATGCAAGAATGGACGAGATCCGCGCTTTGTTGGTGAACCGCGATTTCTACCTCTTCACACTCAAGACGGAGCCACTCAAGTCGCCACTCCGACGATCGCTTCTCCGACACAAGTACACCGTCATCGAACATTCTTCGCCGAGCCACGCAGCGTCAAGACCGCTATGCATCTCGCAACCCGCTACACGACAAGAATCTCCAAGAGCAAGTTGATGAAGAAGTTCCTCGTCCTCAATCGAGCCAAATGGCGTTTGCTCAAGCTCAAGAACGACAACGTCTTCGCTACCAACAAGAACAAGAACGAGCGCGCCTACACCAAGGGCAACAAGACGCCGAGGCTCAACGTCTTCAACAACAACAACGAGAAGCACAAGCTCTTGAGGCGGAACGTGCCCTTCAAGCATCAAGTCGAGCTCTCGCCAAGCGCAACCGCGAAAGGCGCAATCAAGAGGAAGCCCTTCGAGAAGAAATACAAGAGAGGAACTACCACCCGCGTGCGCAACGTCAAGCTCCTCCACAAGCTCCTCCACAAGCTCCTCAAGCTCAACCTCAACCTCAAGGTCAACGAGAGCAAGTTGATCATGGACTTCCTCCTCGCCAAGAGCAACATGAGGATGATTACCCTCCACGTCAAGAACGTCATCATCAACATCGACCTCAAAAAAATGAAGAACATCGCTATGGCAAGCTCAAGTTCACAATGCCCAAGTTCAATGGAACCAATGATCCCGAAGAGTACCTCCCATGGGCATTGAAGGTCGACAAAATCTTTCGTTTGCACAACAATGAGGAAGAGAAGAAGATCGCTATGGCATCACTTGAGTTCCAAGACTATGTGCTCATATGGTGGGAACATGTCCTTGAGGGCCGACAAGCAAGAGGTGAACCTCCAATCACCACTTGGGCTCAAATGAAGGATGTCATGAGAGCACGCTTTGTGCCCACCTACTACAACCGTGATCTCTTCAAGAAGCTTCAACTCCTCAAGCAAGGAACAAAGAGTGTTGAAGAATACTACAAGGAAATGGAGATTGCGATGATTCGAGCCAATGTAACGGAGGATGATGAGCAAACAATGGCACGATTCTTGAACGGACTCAACCATCCCATCAAGAAGATTGCCGACTTCCAACCCTACTCCAACCTCATTGAGCTCGTGCATCAAGCTACAAAGGCAGAGCGACAAGTGCAAGATGACTTCAAGTACGCCAAGTACTCATCCAAGACATACGGCCTCTCCAACAACCGAGCTTCAACAACTACTCCAACTTCGACATCAACCAAGCCTTTTCCAAGCAACGACGACAAGTCAAGTTACAAGAAAATTTCTACAAGTTCAAGTCGTCCTCCTCCTACTACAAGCAACTCCAAGCCGCGTGCTTCATCATCTACTCCAACTGATGAAACCATCAAGACAAGCTCCTTCAAGTGTTTTACTTGCGGCGGCCGAGGCCACAAGTCATATGAATGCACCAACAAGCGTACCATGATACTCAACGACGATGGCACCTACGACTCAATGAGTGACGATGAAATGGACGCTATTGAGCAAGTGGCCATGCACCGGCGCATCAACGAGGATGAAGATGATCAAGTCTTTTGTGATGAAGATACAAGCCCCGCTCTTGTTGTCTCCAAAGTCTTGACACTTCAACATCACCAAGAAGAAGACCAACGATGCCACATCTTCCACACAAAGGCCGGCATCAATGGGAGATCCGTCAAGGTCATCATCGATGGAGGTAGTTGCCACAACTTGGCAAGCGAACAACTATGCTCCAAGCTCCAATTGGTCAAGAAGAAGCATCCGCAACCATACAAGGTTCAATGGTTAAGTGACTCCGGCACTATACGAGTTGAGCATACGGTCCAAGTATCCTTCAAAATCGGTGCATATGAAGACACTTTTGAGTGTGATGTGGTCCCAATGACCGTTTGCCACCTCCTCCTTGGTCGGCCATGGCAATTCGACCGTGGTGTCTACCACAATGGGCGTACAAACCACTATAGCTTCAAGATGAAAGGCAAAGAATATGTCCTACGACCCATGTCTCCTAGTCAAGTGATAGCCGACAAACAAGCCACCAACCAAAGAGAGAAGAGTGAGAAAGTGAGCCATCAAAAAGTGAGTGAGAGCCACAAGCCAAATTTGAGCGCCTCTTCGCCTAGAGAGAAAAACCTCATACTATTCGCCACCAAACATGAGATGAGAGAAGTGTGTGAGAACCCATCAAGTGTGATGCACATTGTCCTTGTGTGCAAGGATGGCGAACCAAAAATGATGAGGACATCAATACCATTGTTACACCCACAGCCCCTACTGTTACATATACGGGACCAATTACTAGAGCTCGCGCACGCCAATTAAATTACCAGGTACTTTCGTGATAGAGGCAGAGGTGTCCCGTCTTTCGATGAGATGGTGGATTTCGCTTTGGTGGAAGTCGACTTTGACGATCCGACTCTGACGTCATGCGAGGGCGTCGCGCCTAGCAATCGCTAAACCAACTCCGAGAGGTTATTGACCATGCCGAGCACGATCAACGACCACGAGGTCTATTTCCTGCGAGCAAGCGAAGAACAAGCAAGAAACTGAGATTGCAATCTGGATATTGCGAATATAAGATGAAAGCTTTATTGATCAAGGTGGGGTTACGTGGCGCCTTTGTGCAGTCGTTGAACACAAGCGAAATGCTGCGAAGTTGCAACTATGGCGAACTTTTGATCTAAACAAAACCCAAGTCTAAGCGGTGCCCTAAGGGCTGTATATATGGAGGAAGAGGGGGTGAATTTCGTGGCCCTTGGTGGAGGGGTCGAAACTAACCCTATCTCTTGTTTCCCCACACATACGGACTCTAAAAATAGCCTATACTAATGTATTTCGAAATTACATGGGCCTGGCCCAATAATAAGGTGACGCAGCACCTAGAATAGCCTATGGACGAATATTATGAAGTGGCATCTTGTATATTTCGTCCAAGGCTTCATGCACTCCTTATGGTGGCTTCAAAGTCCTGAAATCATCACTTGTAACTCCGTTCTTGATCTCCTTAGCATGCCATCAACTCCATGTGTGTTCTTGCTCCAATGTTCATCCTTCTCCAAGCTAGGCCCTTCATTTGTAAGCAAAACAAATGTATCCAATTTAAGCAGCATCATATTCTCATGAACATTAGAATCATTACCAAGAAACGAAAGTACACGGTAATTTAGTTGGCGTCTTGTGAGCTCTAGTAATTGGTCCGGTATGTATAGCAGCGGGGGCTGTGGGTGTAACAATGGTATTGATGTCCTCATCATCCTCCCTTCTTGAAATGAAGTCGTCCTCGACGGAAGTTCATCTTCCTCACCCAAATATGGCTTCAAATCTGCAATGTTAAAAGTGGGACTAACCCCAAAATCTGCGGGCAGCTCAAGTTTATATGCATTATCATTTACTTTCTCCAACACCTTAAAGGGACCAGCAGCACGTGGCATTAGCTTTGATTTGCGCAAATCAGAAATCTATCCTTACATAAATGTAACCAAACAAGATCTCCGGTGCAAACACAACATGTTTTCTACCCTTATCTCCAGCAAGTTTATATTTAGCATTCATCGCTCAATGTTTTCCTTAGTTAACTCATGCATTTTAAAATCAATTCAGCACGTTCTTTAGCATCAAAATTAACCTTCTCCGAAGATGGAAGAGGCAACAAATCAATAGGTGCACGAGGTAGGAAACCATACACAACTTCAAAAGGGCACATCTTAGTAGTAGAATGCAATGAGCGATTATAAGCAAATTCAATATGAGGCAAGCATTCCTCCCACATTTTCTTATTTTTCTTTAGAACAGCCCTAAGCATAGTAGACAATGTTCTATTGACTACTTCAGTTTGTCCATCGGTTTGGGGTGACAAGTAGTACTAAAAAGCAGTTTAGTCCCCAACTTAGCCCATAAACATCTCCAAAAGTGGCTAAGAAATTTAGTATCACGATCTGAAACAATAGTATTTGGCACACCATGCAAGCGAATAATTTCACGAAAGAACAAATCAGCAACATTGACAACATCATCGCTTTTATGACATGGTATAAAGTGTGCCATTTTAGAGAATCTATCCACGACAACAAATATGCTATCCCTCCTTCTTTGTTCTAGGTAAACCTAAAAAAAGTCCATAGATATATCCTCCCAAGGAACACTAGAGTGCAGGCAAAGGCATATATAAACCATGAGGATTGAGTCGTGACTTAGCTTTTTGACATGTAGTGCAGCGAGCAATAAAGCGCTCAACATCCGTCTCATCTTTGGCCAAAAGAAATGTGTAGCAAGTCGTCCTCCGTCTTCTTCACGCCAAAGTGTCCCATTAGTCCTCCTCCATCGCCTCCTGCAACAACAAAAGGCGAGCGGAGCTAGCTGGAATGCATAGCTTGTTAGCACGAACACAAATCCATCATTAACGACAAACTTGTTCCATGTTCTTCCTTCTTTACAATTCTGCAATACATCTTTAAAATCAGCATCATGCACATATTGATCTTTGATGGTCTCCAAACCAAATATTTTGAAGTCAAGTTGTGAAAGCATAGTATAGCGACGAGACAATGCATCAGCAATAACATTTTCTTTACCCTTCTTGTGTTTAATGACATAAGGAAAGTCTCAATGAATTCAACCCATTTAGCATGTCTACGATTCAGTTTAGCTTGACTTTTAATATGTTTCAAAGATTCATGATCAGAATGTATAACAAATTCTTTGGGCCATAAATAATGTTGCCATGTTTCTAAAGTCGAACAAGAGCATATAATTCTTTATCATAAGTAGAGTAATTCAGACTAGGCCCACTCAATTTTTCAGAAAAGTATGCAACAGGTTTGCCATCTTGTAATAACACACCTCTAATCCAATTCCACTAGCATCACATTCAAGCTCAAAAGTCTTATTAAAATCAGGAAGTTGGAGTAAAGGAGCATGTGTCAACTTAGCTTTCAATACCGTGAAGGCTTCTTCTGTGCGGTACCCCAAACAAAAGGCACATCCTTCTTTGTAAGCTCGTTGAGAGGTGCAGCAATGGTGCTGAAATCTCTCACAAAACGCCTATAGAAACCAGCGAGGCCAAGGAAACTCCTCACTTGTGTGACCGTTTTGGGCTGCGGCCAACTCTCAATAGCTTCAATCTTGGCTTTATCAACTTCAATTCCTGTGGAGTAACAACATAGCCAAGAAAAGATACTCGATCGGTGCAAAAGGTGCACTTCCCAAGGTTACCAAACAAGCGTGCATCACGTAGAGCATTAAAAACAACACGTAAATGTTCCAAATGTTCTTCCAAAGATTTGCTATAAATCAGTATATCATCAAAATAGACTACCACAAATCGTCCAATGAAAGCACGTAAAACTTCGTTCATTAATCTCATGAAAGTACTAGGTGCATTAGTTAACCCAAAAGGCATGACTAACCACTCATATAATCCAAACTTAGTTTTAAATGCTGTTTTCCATTCATCTCCCAATTTCATACGAATTTGATGGTATCCACTCATAAATCAACTTTGGAGAATATTGTAGAGCCACTCAATTCATCAAGCATATCATCTAGCCTAGGAATAGGGTGGCGATAACGAATAGTAATATTATTGATGCCTCTACAATCAACACACATCGTGACGTACCATCCTTTTTCGGCACTAGAATAATAGGAACAGCACAAGGACTAAGGGATTCGCGTATATAACCTTTGTCGAGCAGCTCACATACTTGACGCATAATCTCCTTCGTCTCCTCTGGATTGATGCGGTATGGTGCACGGTTGGGTAATGATGCACCGAATTAAGTCAATTTGATGCTCAATCCCTCGAATAGGTGGTAATCCGGTGGCACGTCTTGTGGAAAGACGTCGGCGAACTCTGCAAAATGTTAGTGACAGCGAGGGGCAAAGAGGAAGGCACGTCCTCGAATGAAAATAATGCCTCTTTGCACACAAAAGCATAGCAAATAGATTTGCTAAAATCTAGCTCATCAATATCAGATTTGGTGGCAAGTAAACATGCACTTTTCAATTTAATTTCAGAAGCAACAGTAGATGGTTTATTATTAGGCTTCATGTGTTGCTCAAATTCTTTTGCCACAATCTGATTTTCACTCTTATTTTTCTCTGTTTTGCTTTATTAGCTCTATTAATATCATCTTTCAAAATGGACTCAGGAGTCATAGGAAGCAAAGTAATATTTTATCCTTATGAACAAGAGTATACTGATTGTTTCTACCATGGTGTCAGAATTTTATCAAATTGCCATGGTCTACCAAGTAACAAGGAACATGCTTGCATAGGTACCACATCACAATCAACATAATCAGCATATGTAGAGATACTAAAATGCACACGAGCAGTCGTGTTACCTTCACCTTGCCGCTGTTGTTGAACCATTGGATGTAGTAAGGATGTGGATGTGGTCTTGTGGTGAGAGATAGCTTCTCCACCATCTCCATGCTAGCCAAGTTGTTGCAGCTCCCTCCATCTATGATGGCCTTGAATAGAACGTTCCTTCACAACTCCTTTGTATGGAACAAATTATGCCTCTGATTTTGCTCAGCTTGTGTAACCTGCACACTCAAAACACGTTGAGCAACTAAACATTCATACTGTCGGCATCTTGAGCAGCCATGTATTGTGTCTCATGATCGAATCATCTCCACCGTGTTCCTCATGTGTAATAAGAGCCAAAGTCTCCTCATCATAGTCACTAGCGGACTCATACCCACCATCCTCGGTAGCAATCATCACACGCTGAGATTTGCATTCTCTCAAAAATGTCCTCTTCCCTTACAACGACGACAAATAATATCACTTGTGTGCCTGTTGGCGCCATGGAAGAAGAGCTCTCTGTGCAGGCCCAGCAGGTGTGCTCTTGGCGAGATAGTGGTGGTTGTGCCTGCTTTCTTGTATCACGGTTGGAGGTGGCACTGAAGGAGGTGATGGTGCGGTGGAAGTAGATGATGCGTGGTGTCCATGATGAAGGTCGACCTGCGAGAAAAGTTAGTGCGGCGCCAATGCACATCGATCCTGCACTTCACGTTCAGCTTTACAAGCAAGATGGAATAAGCGAGTGATATTATTATAATCCTTATAGTCTAGAATGGTCTGAATCTCTCTATTTAATCCACCCGAAAAACGTGCAAGCATAGCTTCATTCTCCTCAACAATACCACATCTAATCAAGCCAGTTTGTAATTCACGATAATATTCTTCTACAGAATTTTTCCTTGTCTTAAGCGCTGCAATTTTGAAGTAATTCACGTTGATAATATGGTGGAACCCAATGCATATAGCAGTTTTCAAAGCAGCCCAAGTAGCTGGAACAGGATATAATCTACAATGTTCAGACCACCAAACACATGCAAAGCTAGTGAAAGCACAAACAGCAGCGGAACACGTCTCTCCTCGGGATATTGTAAACATGTAAATCGTTGTTCAGTTTCTAACTCCCAAGTAAGATATATATCGGGAACATATCTACCCTCAAATGGTGGAATATTCAATTTCAATTTAGGGAGATGGTCATGATCTCGTACTGAGGGGAGCCCTAACATTGCCATTATTTGCATGTGGGCGACCTGGTGGTTGTGGTGCTGGTGGTTGCACGTAGTTCGATGTTGATCAACCTCCTCCTCGTAATCTCCCACATAATCATCCTCGCCGGTACCAGCAGCAGCGATGGCAGGAGCCAAAGAAGCACCAACAGCAGATGGCAGCGGCACCAGAATTTTGTCTGGCTCAATAGGAACATGCTGAGCTCGTCCATACTGATTCGGAAGGGCGTAGTTGTTGTCGTTCTTGAGAGGTGCGATAGGTGCAGCCGGCGGTGGTTGTGGAAAACGCAGCGAGCAATTCATCAAACTTGCTATCAAGCTTTGTTTCAAACGTCTTCTCAATGCCATCTATCTTCTCCATGGCCTCGTCAAATCTGTTTAGCACATCTTGCACCTGTCCAATCATCATTTGCTGAAACTTATCATGTAGCTGTTTGTTTGTCGTTCTCCCAATCAGTCTCATCGGCTTGTGATCCTGCCATGGTTAGCAGCAATAGAAACACACAAGAATATGATCCTCAGACTACTAGGAAGTGGTGGTGGTGGTGTGGTGGACAGTCACAAATCCGTGAAGCAAATCTCAAATTCTTACCAGTTCTTACCCAGCAGCGGTGGTGATCGGCAACCGTTGTAGTCAAAACTCTCAAAGCTTGGCTATAGCGATTACGGGGAGAATCAAGCGCACGACGTAGATGTATGTGGAGCTGGGAAGGCTTATAATATGGTAGCAAAAGGGTCACAATAATCAAATCGAGAGATGCAAAGTTGAATAAGCGCTCAACGACGGATGTGTCTGGTCCTAGGCTGAACCGTGCTAGAGACGCGAGCCTAGAACACTAACAAAATCACGGCGCTGCACGTAAACAAAGGAAAAGCACACTCTGAATTTTTTTTTCGCTTTTTTTTTGCTTTTTTTTTTTTGCTCTTTTTTTTTTTTTTGAAAAATCACTATAATGGCGAGTGTCTCAAAACTCTTCCAGGTCAAACTGACAGGATGGGCACGAAATTTTTTCGACCAAAATTTTTTTTTTTTGCCGGACCCAAAAAGCTGAAGCGGGTCAAAAAATTTTCTATAACGGCGATCGCTCAATACGCTTAGAAACACCTAAAAATAGGATAGCGAGAAAATTTTTTATCCGTGCGTTTTGGAAAATTTTGGGCCTAAGCGGAGAAATTTTTTTTTTTTGAAACCAACCTCTTCTACGGACGGCAAAAGATTGCTGGAATCGAAACGCACTCGAGACAAGGAAACACGAATCGAAAAACTAGATGAATCCGAAAACAAACCTGATATGCAAGGAACTCGGATTGGTGGTGGATATATGGTGGTCGATGGCAGCGGTGGTGATATATGGAAGCGGTGGTGGTATATGGATACGGATTGAAGCGGTGGCGGATAAGCGGTGGTGGTATATGGATACGGATTGAGCGGTGGCGGATAAGCGGTGGTGGTAGATGGCGAGGCGATGATAATGGTGCGGCGGCGTGACAACTTATGACCGAACTCAAAACTCTAAAAGACTAGACTCTAAGACCAGCAACTAGACACGACGATGCAACCGCAAATTCAACAATGCAAATCTGAAAAAGATTATGCAAAGGCTCGATTGGTTCGGATAGGATGAACTAACCTAATTTTTTTTGGCTTTTTCGTGGACTATAGGTATGAAGACAGACTCGATCTAAACTACGAAAAACTGTAAAATCTCACCGAGCAACACGGAAATCTGATACCACTTGATAGAGGCCAAGGTGTCCCGTCTTTCGATGAGATGGTGGATTTCGCTTTGGTGGAAGTCGACTTTGACGATCCGACTCTGACGTCGCGAGGGCGTCGCACCTTAGCAATCGCTAAACCAACTCCGAGAGGTTATTGACCACGCCGAACACGATCAACGACCACGAAGGTCTATTTCCTGCGAGCAAGCGAAGAACAAGCAAGAAACTGAGATTGCAATCTGGATATTGCGAATATAAGATGAAAGCTTTATTGATCAAGGTGGGGTTACTGTGGCGCCTTTATGCAGTCGTTGAACACAAGCGAAGAACGCGAAGTTGCAGCTATGGCGAACTTTTAATCTAAACAAAACCCAAGTCTAAGCGGTGCCCTAAGGGCTGTATATATGGAGGAAGAGGGGTGAATTTCGTGGCCCTTGGTGGAGGGTCGAAACTAACCCTATCTCTTGTTTCCCCACACATACGGACTCTAAAATAGCCTATACTAATGTATTTCGAAATTACATGGGCCTGGCCCAATAATAAGGTGACGAGCACCTAGAATAGCCTATGGACGAATAATATGAAGTGGCATCTTGTATATTTCGTCCAAGGCTTCATGCACTCCTTATGGTGGCTTCAAAGTCCTGAAATCATCACTTGTAACTCCGTTCTTGATCCCCTTAGCATGCCATCAACTCCATGTGTGTTCTTGCTCCAATGTTCATCCTTCTCCAAGCTAGGCCCTTCATTTGTAAGCAAAACAAATGTATCCAATTTAAGCAGCATCATATTCTCATGAACATTAGAATCATTACCAAGAAACGAAAGTACAGTAATTTAGTTGGCGTCTTGTGAGCTCTAGTAATTGGTCCAGTATGTATAGCAGCAGGGGCTGTGGGTGTAACAATGGTATTGATGTCCTCATCAGAGGTAAGACAAGCATGCTTCACAAGTAATATGTCAAAATCTCCAAACATGTGTGAGAATGCTATGGGGGCAATCTCATGAGCAAGACTATAAGCATTGTTGCACTCAATACATGGCAAATCATCTAGCATGAGAGATGCAACACATGGACATATATGACACGAAGCAATATGAATTATATGCAAAGCATATAGATGGTTGTCATCAACCGCATGAGATGAGCAAGTATGACACAAGAGACAACGCATGTGAGAGGCATGAGCATATATGTCGTCAACCCAAGAAAGCAAGTAGTGGAACATGGGTGATGCAACATAGCAAGCAATCATAGCAATCAAGTCAAGTATGCTAGTAGTGCGAAGATGCGACATACTAGAATGAATCATGGCAAACATGTCCTTGGTGCAAATAGTGTGCATGAATAATTCAGATGTCATAGCACAATCATGAAAGCAAGATATGAGGACAATAGCATGGGGCACATGATAAACATGGCAATAGCAACAAGGATCTCCACCAAGCATGCAAATACACATAGAAGTTGCATAATGATGAAACATGGGTAGATGCAAGCAAGGGTCACAATTGCATGGCAAAGGCATAGAAGCAAGCATAGCATGCAAAGTGAACACGGTAAAATGAGCATAATGTGAGAAGTGGTAAATGGCCCATAGCCGTGTGAGAGCCAAGTAGAGGAGTTGCGCGTAGTCCTTGCGCGAAGGGAACGGTGGTAAGGATAGTCCACGGGATCCCAAATCGTCATTGCTCTCAAGAGCTCGTTTTGTCAACTCGTGGGATTGCGAGGTTGACAAGTATTCCTGGGTACCTACACAAAAGAGACACAAACGAAAGAAATTGTGTGTGTGGTAAATGTACACATCATCCATCATGATGTGTATGTGCACGTGTGAGTTAGCACAAGATAGGCATCGCTCAAAGAAATTTGATGCATGGTATAGGAACATGTCATCCATCATGAAAGAATAGTTGTTATGTATGACACGATGGGGACACAAATTGAGCAAACAAGTATAAGGCACATCAAAAGCATGTTTATTCATGGGGAGCATATGGTGCACACACGTATTGGGATCATGCAATGGATGGGATGGATCAAAATCTCCTAAAATGTATGAGGAAACTATGGGGGTCTCCTCATGAGCAATATCGGAAACATCACATGGAGAAAATGGACAACATCCAAAACAATGCATATCCGAAGCTAGGTGGTCATGGCATGGCATATGAGATAAATGATGCAAAGGGAGCATATCAATATCATCACAAGAAAAACAAATGCCAATAACCATGGGCTTGTCATCTATGCCATATGTGCAAATTGGGTTCATTTTAATGGCATATGCATAGTCACTATGAAGAGATTGCAAATAAGACATATGATGGATCTCATGCATAGCATATGACAAGTCAAGCGGATTAGCAAACATGACGTGACCTAAAGAATTTTCACAAGAAATCCTATGTAACATGGCATCACAACTAATAGACTCCACAAGAGAATCATCATACTCATCATAAATGGGAAAATCATTGCATGGGGAAATCATACTAGCATGAAGCATGGCAATAGGTGGATCAACATCATGCAAGCAATCAATGTCAAGAATGTCCACTAGTGGGACTAGAGCATCACCGTCACCTATGTTACCTTTGTCATTCCACTCAAGTGGTGTAGGTGAGGTGGGAAAGAACAAATGGTGGTTAATATCATCATCTTGATGGAACCATGTGGGGGGTGCATCATATTCCACCATGGCCATCGTCTTGTCCAAAGGGAGGACGAAGTCGTCGAGGATCGGCGCGTCATCATAAATGGGACCTAGCACCAAATGAGAAGACACAATAGAGGTAGAGGTCAAGTTGTTAGAAATGTAAATGGCCTCACGAGACCTATCAACTATCTCACTCTCTCTATGTGGTGGTTCACTCACTCCCTCAAAATAGGTGCACTCAAACTCACGTATGGTGGAGTCACTCATCTCACTCAAGTGGTGGGGTTGTGGCTCTCCTCACATGGGAATTGTGGCAACTCATCATATATGGGGCTAGTGGTGAAGTCACTCTCACTCTCAATATGGTGGCACAAGTCACTCAAGTCATCATACGTCGCCGTGGTCGAAGGAAGATCCCATGCTCAACCATCTCGTCGTGGTCACCGTGGATGAAGGCGAAGATGGCACATCATCACTCTCCTCCATGACCGAAGGAAAATCCCATGCTCGATCATCTCGTCACCGCCAGTAGATGAAGGCAAGATGGCACATCATCTCTCGCCTCCTAAAGATGGAAGCATCATCCTTGCTCGCCACCTTGTCGCTCGCCTCCAAAGCTTGGTCCTTGAGGGTCTCCGTAGTCGTACTCGTCACCACACCGTCTTGAAAAAGAGTCGTGATAGACTCGACACCATCAATGCCATAAAGAGGGGTGGTGGTGAAGTCGAACTTGGGAGCATCGTCTTGGAGCTCGTCGGGCTAGGACATCTTGGTGGTACTAGCCTCATGCTTGTCGTAGAGCTTGGTCGCCGCGAAGTTTGCTTGGGGTGGAGAAGCCTTGGCCTTCATGAGTTCTTTGTCCGCCTTGAGAGCACCAATGTAGTAGTCGTCGATGGACTTGTAGTTCTCGAGGAAGATGGTCTTGGCGATGTCGTTGTGCAATCCCATCATGAAGTGGAACTTCATCGAAATGGGGTCATCCACGCCGGCTCGTCGCAAGGCAATCATCATCTCCTTGAAGTACTTGTCGATGGACTTGGATCCTTGGGTGGTGTTCTCCAATTGGCGTCGAAGTTGTTCCGTGTAGGTTGGAGGCACAAACTCTCGCCGCAAAGCTCTCTTCGTCTTCGGCCAACTCATGTCGTAGTACTCCGAAGGTGTGTGAAGCCACCATGCCGATGCGTAGTCATGGAAGTTTCTTGTGGCGCACTTCACTTGATCTTCGGGAGGAACTTGATGTAGCTTGAGGTAGTCGTCCATCAAACGCTCCCACTCGAGGTACTCCTCGGGTTCTTGAGTCCCATAGAAAGGAATCGCATGGTCAATGTCGAGGTCGTAGTAGCTCGTGGAAGTCGCGGACTTGAGCTTGGGTAGCTTCTCTTGAGTGTAGTCTTGAGGTTCTTGTTGGCGAAGATGCCATATGTCCGTAGGCGAAGATGCCTTGAAGTCGCTTGGCGAAGATGCCAATGGAGATGGTGAAGTCGTTGAGCGGTTGTTGGTGTTGAGCTCTTGACCTTCACGTTCTTGTTGTTGATGGTGTCGATGCCGATGTGATCTTGCGGAGGTGGTAGCTCGGAAGGATGTGCTCTTGGCGTCTTCTCGAAGATGAGGAAGATCGCTTGTAGGACTTGATGAGGGCCTTGATCTCCTCCATGCGCTTGTCCATCTTGGCGTCGTAGTTGTTGTTCATGGCATCGAACTTGTCGTTGTTGTTGTAGACCGAAAGTGAAATGCCTTGCCTATCCATCACAAGACTCGAGTAGAGGTGAGTAGGAAATGAGATAAACAATACCAAGTTACTTTTTCCCAAAGTTGAGGATGTATCTCGTTTCACTCAATGTGAGATGAAAGAATAGTGGAATTGGTACCGGACTTGTTCACTCACACCTACAAGTAAAGGCTTATGGTAGAGCTCGGTGGGGATAGTGGCACAAAAATTTGATGCAAAATGTTAGCAAGAGTCAATAATGTTGAAAAAGATTCACAAATTCGCAAGTGAGACAAATGGACCAATAGCAAAGAATGGCACGGAAACACACACACAGATAGATAAATGGGGTCGTGCAACCAAGGAATGAGCACAAAATGTGGAATCCACGGAAAACGCTCGTGTTGCACAACTCAAGAGAGACGCTAGCACGATTGCTCAATAGGCGGATACGACACTTGTGCACAACCTATAAGATGCAAAATGGATATTCTTTCTATCCCAAGTATGCTATGTATGTATGGTTCCCGGTGTTTCTCTCAAGCATGATATCATATGATGTAGATTTGACAATCTTATGTGCAATGGGGTATGATGCAATGGCACTTGCTCATGAGCTCTTTGCTCTCTTTTTTGCTTAAAAGCTTTTTCTCCTTTTTTTTCTATGGCCACTTTTGCACAATGCACAAACCAAGATAGCAATTGTGTATATGCGGGAACAAACTTGAGGCACAATGGATGATATGATACCAAGATGATATGGTATGTATGCAATGGAAGGTATGGACCACTAATGTGCACAAATAACGTTGCGGCAATACTCAAATGGCTAGTCTCGATAGGCAAATAGCATAAAATGGGCTAGGGGTTAACAATGCAATTGCAAGGGAATATACAAAGGTGTCGTCGAGGTTACCGTCCTTTGCGGTGATGAGTGGCGGTGTTCTTGGTGTAGATACCAAGATGACGGAGTCTCGTCCCTAAGTAGCCGAAACACCTTAGGAAACGGAAAAACCGCAAACTCAAAATCTCACACGTCAAATGTCAAAATGGTGGTAGCGAAAAGCGTTGGTGGTATGCACTTGGCAATGCGGAAGTGGGATGATGGGCTATACACGGTGTAAGAGTTGGAAGCACACGGTCCCTAAGTAGCCGAAACACGTTAGGAGACACAAGCCACAACTCGAAAAAGCTCAAACAACAATTGGGTTAAGTTGGGTTGTCGAAGTGTATGGTGGGCAAGGTTATGTGGAAGTGGTGGTGGTGGTGGTGGTTGATGAAGAAGCAACCATCCCTAAGTAGCCTAAACACCTTAGGAGACTCAAATCACAACTCAAACAACCACTAATGCTATAAGGAACAAAATGGGTTAGGTTGCGGAAGTCGGTGGTGGTTATGCGGATGTTGTAGCGGAAGCCCTAGGCAAAGATGCCAAACTTCACCAAATTTGATGGAGTCAAATGATGTTGGTGGTATTTTTGTGGTATGGGGGATGTCAATAGCTTCAAAACGAGCTAAAGAACGTCAAAAACGGACTCCGGATGAATTAGTTATGGGCAAAACGGTGAAACTCGGAAAGCTGAAACTGGCCAGGGCGGTAGTACCGCTCGGGAGGGCGGTAGTACCGCTCGTGTCGGATTTTTCGACTGTTTCGGCTGAAACAGGCCTAGCGGTAGTACCATTAGCGGGCGGTAGTACCGCTTGAGGTTCTCAGCGGTAGTACCGCTCTATAGGGCGATAGTACCGCTCGTGTCGGAGATTTCGCAGATCGAATCGGGCGCGATTTTGGGGCGGAAATGGATGATTTCGGGGCAAAATTGGATGGATTTCGTGGATGAAAAGAGGTGAAACTTGGGGAGATGCTAGATCCACTTGAAACCAAGCAAATCCATGGATCAAAATCAACAAAACATCATCAAACCAACAAATCACAAAAAAATTTGGGGCTATTTTTGGTGGGGATTTTCAGATTTAGGACGAAAACAACAAAATCAAACTAGAAAACACGGGGTAGGGGCTCCAAAAACGTGATCAACGTGGCTCATGATACCATATGATGTAGGGTGGAACCCTAATTCGTCGATCTTTCACGTTTGGAGTGGGATCCCTCGAAGAACACGATGAACACGGGGAAGAACGGAGAGAAATCACAAGGGGAAACACTCAAGAACAAGTCCAATCACACATCCACTAGACAATCAAACACACAAGATCACAAGGTACATGAACAACAAAGGGAAAGATACAAGGTAAGGTTCATCTCCAAGAGGAGGTCTTGATGATATCCTAGATGGATCTTCCCACAAGGGGGGTCTTGTATCCTAGATGGATCTTCCCACAAGGGGGTCTTGATGCTATCCCGCGGGATCTTCTCCTAGATGGAGGTCTTGGCCTCCAATGGAGTAGTGGTCTCTCTCTCAAGAGATAGGTAGGAGCAAAGCTCACCTAAGAATGAGCTATCACTTTGCTAACCCTAGAAAGGAGGTGGAGGTGGTCTATTTATAGTCTAAGCCACGAAGGGGTAAGTGGGAGAGGATACAAGGCCAAAGGCCATGCTGCTGCCACAGGCAGGGCGGTAGTACGGACTCATGGGCGGTAGTACCGGATGATCGGTAGTACCGCTTGCTTTGGCGGTAGTACCGCTTGAGCGGTAGTACCGCTTGCTTTGGGCGGTAGTACCGCCCTTCTCTGGACTGGGCAGGTCCTTCTTCTTCCGTCTTCGCTTCCATGCTTCCCTCATGGACGGTGTAGGCGTTCCTTGGCGCTTGCACTCCTCCTCGTCGTCGTGAAGCTCCGACAATACCTATGCATGCACACGAGTGGAGTGTCAAGTAGTATACCATCCTCAAAGGGGTCAAGTGAACATGTGTAAAGGAGAAGATTCACCTTTATGTATGAGAAGTAGAGGTCGCACGTGTCACTTGCCAAACGGACTCTTGACATGGTGATGACCGTAGGATGCTCCGCATCAGCTGCCTACCGTGTCAATCCCGAAGAAACCAAGGAGATTCAACGGCAAGTACAACAACTAATCGACAACGGTCATGTACGTGAAAGCTTAAGCCCTTGTGCCATTCCCGTTATTCTAGTGCCTAAGCCCGATGGAAGTTTCCGCTTGTGTTCCGATTGTAGACCTATAAATGCTATCACCGTGCGCTATAGGCACCCCATTCCTCGCTTAGATGATATGCTTGACGAACTTAGTGGAGCCAACTTCTTCTCAAAAATTGATCTTAAAAGTGGCTATTATCAAATCCGCATTCATGAGGGTGATGAATGGAAAACTGCTTTGAAAACAAAATTTGGCTTATATGAATGGTTGGTTATGCCTATGGGTTTGTCGGAAGCTCTCGGAACTTTTGTGCGCCTCATGCATCATGTACTTCGTCCATACATTGGAATCTTTGTTGTGGTTTACTTCGATGATATTCTTGTGTTCAGCAAAACCATGAAAGAGCATCTTGATCATGTTAAGCTTGTTTTGCAAACACTTCGAAAGGAAAGTCTTTATGCCAACTTGAAAAAATGCACTTTTGGCGTTGACAAAGTGGTTTTCTTGGGTTTCGTTGTCTCTTCAAAGGGTGTCCATGTTGATGAAACTAAGATCAAAGCAATTAAAACTTGGCCCCAACCCACCAATTTGCAACAAGTGCGAAGTTTCCTTGGTCTTGAAGGTTTTTATCGCCGCTTTGTGAAAAACTTTAGCACTATTGCAGCTCCTTTGCATGCTTTGAGTAAGAAGAATACTCCTTTTGTTTGGGGACCTTTGCAATCCAACGCTTTTGATGAGCTCAAGTCTTTACTTACTCATGCTCCGATTCTTGCTTTGCCCAATTTTGACAAAACTTTTGAGGTCCATTGTGATGCAAGTGGTACCGGAATTGGCGGAGTTTTAATGCAAGAAAACGAGTCATTGCTTATTTTAATGAAAAACTCTCCGTGCTCAACTTAACTATCCCGTGTATGACAAAGAATTGTATGCTTTAGTGCGTGTGCTACATGTTTGGGAACATTATCTTAGACCTCATGAGTTTGTCATCCATACCGATCATGAAACGCTTAAGTACTTAAAAGGTCAAACTAAATTGAACAAGCGTCATGCCAAATGGAGTGAATTTATTGAATCTTTTCCATATGTGATCAAGTACATTAAGGGCAAGGAAAATGTAGTTGCCGATGCACTTTCACGCATATGCATGCTTGTCACCCAACTTGAGTTGAATGTTATTGGCTTTGAGCACATAAAAGATTTGTATGCTAGTGATCCATCTTTTGCACCTCATTATGCTAAATGTTTGACGCATACATCTTGGGAACAATTTTACCTCAAGGATGGTTATCTTATGAGAGCTAACAAACTTTGCATACCCGAGTCTTCTCTTCGTTTGCTACTTTTGCAAGAGGCTCATGGAGGTGGACTCATGGGACATTTTGGACGCGACAAGACCTTCGCCACGCTCTCAAAGAACTACTTTTGGCCCAAGATGTTTCGCGACGTCTCACGCTTCACCACCCGATGCTCAACATGCCGCAAAGCTAAGTCAAAAGCTCAATCTCATGGTCTTTACATGCCTCTTCCTATTCCTTATCAACCTTGGGAAGACATTAGCATGGACTTTGTACTTGGTTTGCCTAGAACTCAAAATGGAAAGGACTCCGTATTTGTTGTTGTGGATAGATTTTCAAAAATGGCACATTTCATTCCTTGCAACAAAGTAGACGATGCTTCACATATTGCAAATTTATTTTGTAGGGAAATCTTGCGCCTCCATGGAGTACCAAAGTCAATCGTCTCCGACCGCGACGTCAAGTTCTTGAGTTACTTTTGGAAAACTCTTTGCGCCAAGCTCGGATTCAAGCTCTTATTCTCCTCCGCATACCATCCTCAAACCGACGGCCAAACGGAGGTGACAAACCGGACGCTCTCCACTCTACTTCGCGTGTTGATCAAGAAGAACATCAAGGAGTGGGAGACATGTCTACCCATCGCCGAAATACGCCTACAATCGCAAGAAGACATTCGACGACCGGCAAGTCCCCTTCGAGGTCGCTCACGGCTTCAACCCATTGTCCCCATTGGACATCCTACCTCTACCTCTACATGAGCGCACCAACCTCGACGCAAGTGCCCGTGCAAGCTACATCAAAAAGATGCATGAAGATACAAGAAACACCATCGAGCACCAAGTACAACGACTAGCGACCAAGCTCAACATCAACAAGCAACCCATGATCTTCAACATAGGCGATCTCGTGTGGCTACACCTTCGCAAGGAACGCTTCCCCAACGAACGCAAGTCCAAACTTCTACCTCGAGCCGATGGACCCTTCAAGGTGTTAGCACGCTATAACAACAACGCCTACAAGCTCGACCTACCAAGCGACAAGTACAACGTGAGCGACACCTTCAACGTCAAAGACCTCTCGCCTTTCCATGGTGATGAAGATCTAGATCCTAGGTCGGATCCTTTCGAAGGGAGGATATATGATGCGGAGCATCCTTCCATCATCCCCATGGACTCTACATCAACACCTACAACACCACGAGCACCGATGACTCGAGCACGTGGAAGAGCTCTTGAAACCGAGGTGACATCACTCCTCTCACAACTCTCCTTCGATTCACATGAGACATGGTTACTACCTCAGACGGAAACTCTATGCATACTCAGGCACCAAGGAGTCGACCATGAAGAAGCTAGGAAGCAAGGAGAATCGGAAGCGGAAGACATACGCGAAGACGGAGAGGAAGAAGCAACCAGACGAGAGAGGCGGACGATCCGGACGGAGGCCCGGACGATCCGGACAGAGCCGGATGATCCGGACCCGGTCCGGACGATCCGCTAAATCGATCAAGGCAACAGAACCTCCACGCTGGCGGATCATCCGACCCGCCCGGATCATCCGGATCCCGCCGGACATCCGGACCGCCACCAGACGTCCGGCCTGCGCCGTCACCAGCAGAGCACCGGACCATCCGGGCCCCATCCGGATCATCCGGACCAGCCGGATCATCCGGACCGTCGCCGGATCATCCGGCCAGCGCTTTGTCTTGGCGTGTTGGGCTGAGCCCATGTACCCTTCGCCCTGACTCTATATATAGGACCCCTCTCCTCACTTTGGGACTTAGCATTGGATTAGCTCATATTTGTGTGTGAGAGCCTTTGCTCATCCATCGGTACTTCTCCACGGAGATCGGGACCTCCGTCTAGGAGAAGATCCAATGATTCAAGACCCCTATACGGGAAGATCCTCGTGGATTCAAGACCTCCTCCGGGAGAAGAACGGCTACCTTTGTATCTTTCCTTTGTTGATTTTGGACCATGTATCACTCGTGCTTCGATGATCTAGACCTTGTGTGATTGATCTCTTGTCGGTTGAGTGACTCTCTTGTTCTTCCCCGTGATTTCCTCTCGTGCTTCCGCGTGTTCTTCGTGTTTCCCTCTGTAGGATCCCCTCCAAACGTGAAAGATCGACGAATTAGGGTTCCACCCTACATCACTTACTATTGCAATCAATTTTGTGCCTCCATCCTAACCAAGCTCCACCAAAAGTTTTTACTTGTGTAGGTGCGAGAATCGACAAGGGTCGGTACCAATAGTGCTATTTCATTGTCCACATTTGAGTGAACTTGATTCATCTTCAACTTTGGTCAAAGGTACATTGGTATTGGTTCTTCTCCTTTCTACCACTCACAATTTGCTTGAAATGATGGATAGGCCAAGTTCTTCTACAAACCCACTCTTCATCGAGCAAGACGACGACATGTCATCATACGTCACCAAGAGCCACCTCTTTGGAGCACAACGAGCTCTCCATCAAGAGCAACAAGCATTGAGCGAACGCATCTGATAGAGGCGAGGGTGTCCCGTCTTTCGATGAGATGGTGGCCATCGTTTTGGATGAAGTCGACTTTGACGATCCGACTATGAACGTGCGAGGACATCGCGCCTTAGCAATCGCTAAACCAACTCCGAGAGGTTATTGACCACGCCGGAGCACGATCAACCTGACCACGAAGGTCTGTTTCCTGTAGGCAAACGAAGAACAAGCAAGAAACTAAGATTGCAATCTGGATATTGCGAATATAAGAGGAAAGCTTTATTGATCAAGGTGGGGTTCGTGGCGCCTTTCTCCGGTCGTGGAACACAAACGGCAATCTGGGTTGCAGCTATGGCGAACTTTTAATCTAAACAAAACCCAAGTCTAAACGGTGCCCTAAGGGCTGTATATATGGAGGAAGAGGGGGTGAATTTCGTGGCCCTTGGTGGAGGGGTCCGAAACTAACCCTATCTCTTGTTTCCCCACACATACAGACTCTAAAAATAGCCTATACTAATGTATTTCGAAATTACATGGGCCTGGCCCAATAATAAGGTGACGCAGCACCTAGAATAGCCTCTGGACGAAATTTATGAAGTGGCATCTTGTATATCCAATTTAGGCAGCATCATATTCTCATGAACATTAGAATCATTACCAAGAAACGAAAGTACCTGGTAATTTAGTTGGCGTGCGCGAGCTCTAGTAATTGGTCCAGTATGTATAGCAGCAGGGGCTGTGGGTGTAACAATGGTATTGAATGTCCTCATCGTCCTCCCCTTCTTGAAATGAAGTCGTCCACGACGGCAGCTCATCTTCCTCACCCAAATATGGCTTCAAATCTGCAATGTTAAAAGTGGGACTAACCCCAAAATCTGCAGGCAGCTCAAGTTTATATGCATTATCATTTACTTTCTCCAACACCTTAAAGGGACCAGCAGCACGTGGCATTAGCTTTGATTTGCGCAAATCAGGAAATCTATCCTTACGCAAATGTAACCAAACAAGATCTCCGGTGCAAAGACAACATGTTTTCTACCCTTATCTCCAGCAAGTTTATATTTAGCATTCATACGCTCAATGTTTTCCTTAGTTAACTCATGCATTTTAAAATCAATTCAGCACGTTCTTTAGCATCAAAATTAACCTTCTCCGAAGATGGAAGAGGCAACAAATCAATAGGTGCACGAGGTAGGAAACCATACACAACTTCAAAAGGGCACATCTTAGTAGTAGAATGCAATGAACGATTATAAGCAAATTCAATATGAGGCAAGCATTCCTCCCACATTTTCTTATTATTCTTTAGAACAGCCCTAAGCATAGTAGACAATGCCCTAAGCTAAGAAATTTAGTATCACGATCTGACACAATAGTATTTGGCACACCATGCAAGCGAATAATTTCACGAAAGAACAAATCAGCAACATTAACAGCATCATCGCTTTTATGACATGGTATAAAGTGTGCCATTTTTGAGAATCTATCCACGACAACAAATATGCTATCCCTCCCCTTCTTTGTTCTAGGTAAACCTAAGACAAAGTCCATAGATATATCCTCCCAAGGAACACTAGGTACAGGCAAAGGCATATATAAACCATGAGGATTGAGTCGTGACTTAGCTTTTGGACATGTAGTGCAGCGAGCAATAAAACGCTCAACATCCCGTCTCATCTTTGGCCAAAAGAAATGTGTAGCAAGTACGTCCTCCGTCTTCTTCACGCCAAAGTGTCCCATTAGTCCTCCTCCATGCGCCTCCTGCAACAACAAAAGACGAACAGAGCTAGCTGGAATGCATAGCTTGTTAGCACGGAACACAAATCCATCATTAACGACAAACTTGTTCCATGTTCTTCCTTCTTTACAATTCCGCAATACATCTTCAAAATCAGCATCATGCACATATTGATCTTTGATGGTCTCCAAACCAAATATTTTGAAGTCAAGTTGTGAAAGCATAGTATAGCGACGAGACAATGCATCAACAATAACATTTTCTTTACCCTTCTTGTGTTTAATGACATAAGGGAAAGTCTCAATGAATTCAACCCATTTAGCATGTCTACGATTCAGTTTAGCTTGACTTTTAATATGTTTCAAAGATTCATGATCGAATGTATAACAAATTCTTTGGGCCATAAATAATGTTGCCATGTTTCTAAAGTCCTAACAAGAGCATATAATTCTTTATCATAAGTAGAGTAATTCAGACTAGGCCCACTCAATTTTTCGTAAAAGTATGCAACAGGTTTGCCATCTTGTAATAACACACCTCCTAATCCAATTCCACTAGAATCACATTCAAGCTCAAAAGTCTTATTAAAATCAGGAAGTTGGAGTAAAGGAGCATGTGTCAACTTAGCTTTCAATACCGTGAAGGCTTCTTCCTGTGCGGTACCCCAAACAAAAGGCACATCCTTCTTTGTAAGCGCGTTGAGAGGTGCAGCAATGGTGCTGAAATCTCTCACAAAACGCCTATAGAAACCAGCGAGGCCAAGGAAACTCCTCACTTGTGTGACCGTTTTGGGCTGCGGCCAACTCTCAATAGCTTCAATCTTGGCTTTATAAACTTCAATTCCCTGTGGAGTAACAACATAGCCAAGAAAAGATACTCGGTCGGTGCAAAAGGTGCACTTCCCAAGGTTACCAAACAAACATGCATCACGTAGAGCATTAAAACAGCACGTAAATGTTCCAAATGTTCTTCCAAAGATTTGCTATAACTCAAGATATCATCAAAATAGACTACCACAAATCGTCCAATGAAAGCACGTAAAACTTCGTTCATTAATCTCATGAAAGTACTAGGTGCATTAGTTAACCCAAAAGGCATGAATAACCACTCATATAATCCAAACTTAGTTTTAAATGTTGTTTTCCATTCATCTCCCAATTTCATACGAATTTGATGGTATCCACTACGCAAATCAACTTTGGAGAATATTGTAGAGCCACTCAATTCATCAAGCATATCATCTAGCCTAGGAATAGGGTGACGATAACGAATAGTAATATTATTAATGCCTCTACAATCAACACACATACGTGACGTACCATCCTTTTTCGGCACTAGAATAATAGGAACAGCACAAGGACTAAGGGATTCACGTATATAACCTTTGTCAAGCAGCTCCTGTATGACTTGACGATAATCTCCTTCGTCTCCTCTGGATTGGTACGGTATGGTGCACGGTTGGGTAATGATGCACCGGAATTAAGTCAATTTGATGCTCAATCCCTCGAATAGGTGGTAATCCGGTGGCACATCTTGTGGAAAGACGTCGTGAACTCCCGCAAAATGTTAGTGACAGCGAGGGGCAAAGAGGAAGGCACGTCCTCGAATGAAAATAATGCCTCTTTGCACACAAAAGCATAGCAAATAGATTTGCTAAAATCTAGCTCATCAATATCAGATTTGGTGGCAACTAAACATGCACTTTTCAATTTAATTTCGAAACAACAGTAGATGGTTTATTATTAGGCTTCATGTGTTACTCAAATTCTTTTGCCACAATCTGATTTTCACTCTTATTTTCTCCTGTTTTGCTTTATTAGCTCTATTAATATCATCTTTCAAAATGGACTCGGGAGTCATAGGAAGCAAAGTAATATTTTTATCCTTATGAACAAGAGTATACTGATTGTTTCTACCATGGTGTACAGAATTTTTATCAAATTGCCATGGTCTACCAAGTAACAAGGAACATGCTTGCATAGGTACCACATCACAATCAACATAATCAGCATATGTAGAGATACTAAAATGCACACGAACAGTACGTGTTACCTTAACCTTGCCGCTGTTGTTGAACCATTGGATGTAGTAAGGATGTGGATGTGGTCTTGTGGTGAGAGATAGTGATGCGGAGCATCCTACGGACATCACCACGTCAAGAGCCCATTCGGCAAGTGACAGGTGTGACATCTACTTCACATACACAAAGGTGAATCATCTCCTTTACACGTGCTCACTTGACACTCTCGAGGATGGTATACTACTTGACACTCCTTACGTGTGCATGCATAGGTATTGTCGGACCTTCACGGATGTCAAGGAGGAGTGCAAGCGCAAAGGAACGACTACACCATCCGCGAGGGAAGCGTGGAAGAGAAGACGGAAGAAAGGAGAAGAAGACAGAGCGGCTGCAGGAGCTAGGCCGGACGTCCGGACCGCCGTCCGGATCATCCGGGCTCGGCCGGATCATCCGGGTGCCCCCCCGGATCATCCGGACAAATCGTCCGACGACAACAGAAGGGTCCTCCTGAAGCGGATCATCCGGTCACCTCCGGATCATCCGGACGACGGCCGGATCATCCGGACCCCATCCGGATCATCCGGCCTCGCCGCCACTACAGCAGATCGGACCCAAAGCCCATGTATCCTTCCCCACTCACCCCTTCGTGGCTAAGACTATAAATAGACCCCCTCCACCTCCTTTCTAGGGTTAGCAAAGTGATAGCTCATTCTTAAGTGAGCTTTGCTCCTACCTATCTCTACTCTTGAGAGAGAGAGACCACTACTCCATTGGAGGCCAAGACCTCCATCTAGGAGAAGAACCCCTGTGGATGCAAGACCCCTCTTTAGGGAAGATCCATCTAGGATATCATCAAGACCCCCTTGTGGGAAGATCCATCTAGGATATCATCAAGACCTCCTCTTGGAGATGAACGTTACCTTGTATCTTTCCTTTTGTTGTTCATGTACCTTGTAACCTTGTGTGTTTGATTGTCTAGTGGATGTGTGATTGGACTTGTTCTTGAGTGTTTCCCCTTGTGATTTCTCCCCGTTCTTCCCCGTGTTCATCGTGTTCTTCGAGGGATCCCGCTCCAAACGTGAAAGATCGACGAGTTAGGGTTCCACCCTACATCATATGGTATCATGAGCCACGTTGATCACGTTTTTGGAGCCCCTACCCCTCTTTTTCTAGCTTGATTTTGTTGTTTTCGTCCTAAATCCGAAAATCCCCACCAAAAATAACCCCAATTTTTTTTTGTGATTTGTTGGTTTGATGATGTTTTGTTGATTTTGATCCATGGATTTGCTTGGTTTCAAGTGGATCTAGCTTTCCCCCAAGTTTCCCCACCTTCCATCCACGAAATCCCTCAAATTTTGCCCCGAAAATCATCCATTTCCGCCCAAAAATTCGTCCCCGAGAGCAAATCCCGAGCGGGTTGACTTGGCCGGATCATCCGGACCTTCTCCCGGATCATCCGGACCAAGCCCGGATCAGCTGGACTTCCCCCCGGACGTCCGGATAAATCGCGCACCCGAAAAACAGAACCGACGCTGACGAACCTGGATCATCCGGATGTCCTCCCGGATCATCCGGACATAGCCCGGATGAGCAGGACCTCCTCCCGGATGTCCGGTTACACTGAAAACTGAGACGGCTGAAATCTTGTTTTGTCCATAACTAATTCATCCGAACTCCGATTTTGACGTTCTTTAGCTCGTTTTGAAGCTATTGACATCCCCCATCCAACAAAAATACCACCAACACCATTTGACACCATCAAATTTTCTGAAATTTGGCAAGTTCGCCTAGGCCCTCCACCATATCATCCGCATTACCACCACCGACTTCCGCAACCTAACCCATTTTGTTCCCCATAGCATTTGAGGTTGTTTGAGTAGTGACTTGAGTCTCCTA
This sequence comes from Aegilops speltoides, assembly GCA_021437245.1. Taxonomy (NCBI): domain Eukaryota; kingdom Viridiplantae; phylum Streptophyta; class Magnoliopsida; order Poales; family Poaceae; genus Aegilops; species Aegilops speltoides. Next base: position 244,972,745 of record CM038146.1, read on the forward strand.
AGGTGTTTCGGCTACTTAGGGACGGTTGCTTCTTCATCAACCACCACCACCACCACTTCCAAATAACCTTTCCACCATACATTTCCACCCCAACTGATGCGGAGCATCCTTCCATCATCCCCATGGACTCTACATCGACACATCCAACCCCACAAGGACCTATGACTCGAGCACGTGCAAGAGCTCTTGAAACCGAGGTGACATCACTCCTCTCACAATTCCCTTTCGATTCACATGAGACATGGTTACTACCTCAAACGGAAATGCTATGCATGCTTAGGTACCAAGGAGTCAACCTAGAAGAAGCCACAACTCAAAAGGGACATCAAGAGCGAGAGGAGGAGCTGCAGAGTCCAGCACGAGCGGTACTACCGCTCCAGCCAAGCAGTACTACCGCTGAGCCAAGCAGGCGGCACTACCGCTCGAGATCCGCCCTCGTCCGCCGAACCCGACAAACTCCAGAATCGAGCAGGCGCCAGAGCGGTACTACCGCCCTCCCGAAGCGGTACTACCATTGAAGCACCTCGAGCGGTACTACCGCCCTCCAGGCAGTACTACTCATTGAAGCACCTCAAGCGGTACTACCGCCCTCCCGAAGCAGTACTACCGCCTGCTGTGTGTGTGCGTTTGGGCGAGGCCCATGTACTCGTTTCGCCCCCAACTTACCCCTTGGAGAACCTAGACTATAAATAGACCATCCCATCATCCTTTCTAGGGTTAGCACTGGATTAGCTCATGTTTGTGTGAGAGCCTTTGCTCATCCACTTGGTTACTTCTCCTCGGAGTTCACGACCTCTTGGAGAAGATCCCCAAGCGGATTCAAGACCCCTTCTAGGGAAGAACATCAAGGCCTCCTCTAGGAGAAGAACGGTTCCTTTGTATCCTTACCTTTGTTGACTTTGGATCTCGTGAATCTCTTATGTGTATGATGATCTAGCACTTGTGTGATCGATTCCCTTGTTGGTTGAGTGATTCTCTCTCGTTTTCCCCGTGTTTTCCCTTGTGCTTCCGCGTGTTCTTCGTATTCCTCCGTGGGATCCTCCAAACGTGAAAGATCGATTTAATTAGGGTTCCACCTACATCATATGGTATCATGAGCCACGTTGATCACGTTTTTGGAGCCCCTACCCCGTGTTTTCTAGCTTGATTTTGTTGTTTTCGTCCTAAAACCCCGAAAATCCCCACAAAAATAGCCCCAAATTTTTTTGTGATTTGTTAGTTTGATGATGTTTTGTTGATTTTGATCCGTGGATTTGCTTGGTTTCGAGTCGATCTAGCATCCCCCCAAGTTTCCCCTCTTTCCACCATAACTTCCACATCCGGAGTCCGATTTTCGCGTTCTTTAGCTCGTTGAGTAGCTATTGACATTCTCCATCCACCTAGATAGGTTGCAACACCATTGGACACCATCTAATTTTCCCAATATTGGCATCTTTGCCTAGGCTTTCACCACATCATACACTATACCACCTCCGTTTTCCGCTACCACCATTGTTGCTTTTGTTCTTTGAGAATTTGAGTTGTGGTTCCCGTGTCCTATTGTGTTTCGCTATATAGGTGCGGTTCGACGTCAACATCACCACCGCTCATCTTCGCCAAGGACGGTAACCTCGACGACATCTTTGTCATCTCTCGCAATTACATTGATAAACATCATAGCCCATCTTTTGCGTTGCTTACCCATCGAGACTAGCCATTGAGTATTGCCGGCAACGTGACTTGTGCACATTAGGGATCATACTCCATAGCATACATACCATAGCATAGTGGTGCATATCTTGAGATCCACTTGTGTGTCACAAAGTTGTCATCGCATACACAATTGCTATCTTGGTTCGTGAAGTTTGCATAAGAGAAAGAGCCACCCAAGCTTTTAAGCAAAAGAGAAAGATAAGCAAAGAGCTTATAAGCAAGAACCATAGCATCACACTACATTAAGATTGTCATATAAGATCATCTTGGATCATTGCACCGAAATACCATACATATAGCATACTTGGGATAGAGATCGTTGCATTTTTGCCTAGTAGGTTGTGCACAAGCTCCGTATCCGCCTATTGTGCAATCGTGCTAGCGTCTCTCTAGTATTGTGCAACAAGAGCATTTTCGTGGATTCCACATTTTGGCTCACTTTTGGTGTGCACAATCCCATTTATCTATTTGCGTGTGTGTTTCCGTGTACCTCTACTTGCTTGGTCTACTTGTTACATTTGCGAATTTGCGAATCTTCTTCAACATTTTTGAGTCAAGCTAACGATTGCAATCAATTTTGTGCCACCATCCTAACCAAGCTCCACCAAAAGCTTTTACTTGTGTAGGTGTGAGAATCGACAAGGATCGGTACCAATAGTGCTATTTCATTGTCCGCATTTGAGTGAACTTGATTCATCTTCAACTTCGGTCAAAGGTACATTGGTATTAGTTCTTCTCCTTCTACCACTCACAATTTGCTTCAAATGATGGATAGGCCAAGTTCTTCTACAAACCCACTCTTCATCGAGCAAGACGACGACATGTCATCATCGTCACCAAGAGCCACCTCTTCGTAGCAAGCGAGCTCTCCATCAAGAGCAACAAGCAATGAGCGAACGCGCCGACAACCTCTCCACCGACTTGCGACTATCCGAGAAGCGTACAAGAGATTACTTCGACAACAAACTCGACGCACAAGAAAGAGAATGATGCAAGAATGGGCGAGATCCGCGCCTTGTTGGTGAACCGCGTACTTCTACCTCTTCACACTCAAGGCGGAGCCACTCAAGTCGCCACTCCGACGACTCCTTCTCCGACACAAGTACACCGTCATCGAACACTCTTGACGAGCAGCGTCAAGACCGTCATGCATCTCGCAACCCGCTACACGACAAGAATTCCCAAGAGCAAGTGGATGAACAAGTTCCTCGTCCTCAATCAAACCAAGTAGCGTTTGCTCAAGCTCAAGAACGACAACGTCTTCGCCGCCAACAAGAACAAGAACGAGCGCGCTTACACCAACAACAACAAGGCGCCGAGGTCCAACGTCTTCAACAACAACAACGAGAAGAACAAGCTCTTGAGGCGAACGCGCCTTCAAGCATCAAGTCGAGCTATCGCCAACCGCAATCGTGAAAGGCGATTCAAGAGGAAGCCCTTCGAGAAGAAATCCAAGAGAGGAACTACCATCTGCGTGCGCAACGTCAAGCTCCTCAAGCTTATCCTCAACCTCAAGGTCAACAAGAGCAAGTTGATCATGGACTTCCTCCTCGCCGAGAGCAACATGAGGATGATTACCCTCACGTCAAGAACGTCATCATCAACATCGACCTCAAAACAATGAAGAACATCGCTATGGCAAGCTCAAGTTCACAATGCCCAAGTTCAATGGAACCAATGATCCCAAGAGTACCTCTCATGGGCATTGAAGGTCGACAAAATCTTTCGTTTGCACAACTATGAGGAAGAGAAGAAGATCGCTATGGCATCACTTGAGTTCCAAGACTATGTGCTCATATGGTGGGAACAAGTCCTTGGCGCCGACAAGCAAGAGGTGAACCTCCAATCACCACTTGGGCTCAAATGAAGGATGTCATGCGAGCACGCTTTGTGCCCACCTACTACAACCGTGATCTCTTCAAGAAGCTACAACTACTCAAGCAAGGAACAAAGAGTGTTGAAGAATACTACAAAGAAATGGAGATTGCCATGATTAGAGCCAATGTCAAGGAAGATGAGGAGCAAACAATGGCACGATTCTTGAATGGACTCAATCATCCCATCAAGAAGATCGCCGACTTCCAACCCTACTCCAACCTCATTGAGCTCGTGCATCAAGCTACAAAGGCGGACGTCAAGTACAAGATGACTTCAAATGCCAAGTACTCCTCCAAGATACACGGCTTCTCCAACAACCAAGCTTCAACAACTACTCCCACTTCGACATCAATCAAGCCTTCTCCAAGCAACGACGACAAGTCAAGTTACAAGAAAACTTCTACAAGTTCAAGTCGTCTTCCTCCTACTACAAGCAACTTCAAGCCGCGTGCTTCATCATCTACTCCAACCGATGAGACCGTCAAGACAAGCTCCTTCAAGTGTTTCACTTGCGGCGGCCGAGGCCACAAGTCCTATGAATGCACCAACAAGCGCACCATGATCCTCAACGACGATGGCACATACGACTCAATGAGTGAAGATGAAATGGAAGCCATTGAGCAAGTGGCCATGCACCGGCGCGTGAATGGGGATGAAGATGATCAAGTCTTTTGTGATGAAGATACGAGCCCCGCTCTCGTTGTCTCTAAGGTCTTGACACTTCAACATAACCAAGAAGAAGACCAACGATGCCATATCTTCCACACAAAGGCCGGCATCAATGGGAGATCCGTCAAGGTCATCATCGATGGAGGTAGTTGCCACAACTTGGCAAGCGAAGAACTATGCTCCAAGCTCCAATTGGTCAAGAAGAAGCATCCGCAACCATACAAGGTTCAATGGCTAAGTGACTCCGGCACTATACGAGTTGAGCATACGGTCCAAGTATCCTTCAAAATCGGTGCATATGAGGACACTTTGGAGTGTGATGTGGTCCCAATGACCGTTTGCCACCTCCTACTTGGTCGGCCATGGCAATTCGACCGTGGTGTCTACCACAATGGGCGTACAAACCACTATAGCTTCAAGATGAAAGGCAAAGAATATGTCCTCGACCTATGTCTCCTAGTCAAGTGATAGCCGACAAACAAGCCACCAACCAAAGAGAGAAGAGTGAGAAAGTGAGCCACCAAAAAGTGAGTGAGAGCCACAAGCCAAATTTGGCGCCTCTTAGCCTAGAGAAAAACCTCATACTATTAGCCACCAAACATGAGATGAGAGAAGTGTGTGAGAACCCATCGAGTGTGATGCACTTTGTCCTAGTGTGCAAGGATGGAGAACCACAAACTAACACCACTCATGAGCTACCTTTGGTGTTTCAATCTCTTTTGCAGGAATTTCAAGATGTTTTCCCGATGAGCTACCTCGGGTCTACCTCCTCTACGAGGCATTGAGCATCGAATCGACCTCATTCCGGGCGCCACTTCCAAACAAAGCTCCCTACCGTGTCAATCCCAAGAAACCAAGGAGATTCAGCGGCAAGTACAACAACTACTCGACAACGGTCATGTACGTGAAAGCTTAAGCCCTTGTGCCGTGCCGTTATACTTGTGCCTAAACCCGATGGAAGTTTCCGCTTGTGCTCGATTGTAGACCCATAAATGCTATCACCGTGCGCTATAGGCATCCCATTCCTCGCTTAGATGATATGCTTGATGAACTTAGTGGAGCCAACTTTTCTCAAAATTGATCTTAAAAGTGGCTATTATCAAATCCGCATTCATGAGGGTGATGAATGGAAAACTGCTTTCAAAACAAAATTTGGCTTATATGAATGGTTGGTTATGCCCATGGGTTTGTCGGAAGCTCCCGGAACTTTTGTGCGTCTTATGCATCATGTGCTTAGACCTTATATTGGAATCTTTGTTGTGGTTTACTTGATGACATTCTTGTGTTTAGCAAAACCATGAAAGAGCATCTTGATCACGTTAAGCTTGTTTTGCAAACGCTTCGAAAGGAAAGTCTTTATGCAAACTTGAAGAAATGCACTTTTGGAGTTGACAAAGTGGTTTTCTTGGGTTTCGTTGTCTCCTCCAAGGGTGTCCATGTTGATGAAACTAAGATCAAAGCAATTAAAACTTGGCCCCAACCCACCAATTTGCAACAAGTGCGAAGTTTCCTTGGTCTTGCAGGTTTTTATCGCCGCTTTGTGAAAAACTTTAGCACGATTGCAGCCCCTTTGCATGCTTTAAGTAAGAAGAATACTCCTTTTGTTTGGGGAACTTTGCAATCAAACGCTTTTGATGAGCTCAAGTCTTTGCTTACTCATGCTCCAATTCTTGCTTTGCCCAACTTTGACAAAACTTTTGAGGTTCATTGTGATGCAAGTGGTACCGGAATTGGCGGAGTTTTAATGCAAGAAAAACGAGTCATTGCTTATTTTAGTGAAAAACTCTCCGGTGCTCAACTTAACTATCCCGTGTATGACAAAGAATTGTATGCTTTAGTGCGTGTACTACATGTTTGGGAACATTATCTTAGGCCTCATGAGTTTGTCATCCATACCGATCATGAAACGCTTAAGTACTTAAAAGGTCAAACCAAATTGAACAAGCGTCATGCCAAATGGAGTGAATTTATTGAATCTTTTCCATATGTGATCAAGTACATTAAGGGCAAGGAAAATGTAGTTGCCGATGCACTTTCACGCATATGCACGCTTGTCACCCAACTTGAGTTGAATGTTATTGGCTTTGAGCACATAAAAGATTTGTATGCTAGTGATCCATCTTTTGCACCTCATTATGCTAAATGTTTGACACATACATCTTGGGAACAATATTACCTCAAGGATGGTTATCTTATGAGAGCTAACAAACTATGCATTCCCGAGTCTTCTCTTCGTTTGCTACTTTTGCAAGAGGCTCATGGAGGCGGACTCATGGGACATTTTGGACGCGACAAGACCTTCGCCACGCTCTCCAAGAACTACTTTTGGCCAAAGATGTTTGAGATGTCTCTCGCTTTACCACCCGATGCTCTACATGCCGCAAAGCTAAGTCAAAAGCTCAATCTCATGGTCTTTACATGCCTCTTCCTATTCCTTATCAACCTTGGGAAGACATTAGCATGGATTTTGTACTTGGTTTGCCTAGAACTCAAAATGGAAAGGATTCCGTGTTTGTTGTTGTGGACCGATTTTCTAAGATGGCACATTTCATTCCTTGCAACAAGGTAGACGATGCTTCACATATTGCAAATCTCTTTTGTAGGAAATCTTGCGCCTTCATGGAGTACCAAGACAATCGTCTCCGACCGCGACGTCAAGTTCTTGAGTTACTTTTGGAAGACTCTATCGCCAAGCTCGAATCAAGCTCTTGTTCTCATCCGCATACCATCCTCAAACCGACGGCCAAACGGAGGTGACGAACCGACGCTCTCCACTCTACTTGGCGTGTTGATCAAGAAGAACATCAAGGAGTGGGAAGCATGTCTACACATCGCCGAAATCGCCTACAACCGTGCAAGACATTCGACTACCGCAAGTCTCCTTCGAGGTCGTCTCGGCTTCAACCCTTTGTCTCCATTGGACATTCTACCTCTTCCTCTACAAGAGCGTACCAACCTCGACGCAAGTGCCCGTGCAAGCTACATCAAGAAGATGCATGAAGATACAAGACACACCATCGAGAGCCGAGTACAACGACTAACGACCAAGCTCAACATCAACAAGCAACCCATGATCTTCAACATAGGCGATCTCGTGTGGCTACACCTTCGCAAGGAACGCTTCCCCAACGAACGCAAGTCCAAACTTCTACCTCGAGCCGATGGACCCTTCAAGGTGCTAGCACGCTACAACAACAACGCCTACAAGCTCGACATACCAAGCGACAAATACAACGTGGCGACACCTTCAACGTCAAAGACCTCTCGCCTTTCCATGGTGATGAAGATCTTGATCCGAGGTCGGATCCTTTCAAGGAGGGATATGATGCGGAGCATCCTTCCATCATCCCCATGGACTCTACATCGACACATCCAACCCCACAAGGACCTATGACTCGAGCACGTGCAAGAGCTCTTGAAACCGAGGTGACATCACTCCTCTCACAATTCCCTTTCGATTCACATGAGACATGGTTACTACCTCAAACGGAAATGCTATGCATGCTTAGGTACCAAGGAGTCAACCTAGAAGAAGCCACAACTCAAAAGGGACATCAAGAGCGAGAGGAGGAGCTGCAGAGTCCAAAGACGAGCGGTACTACCGCTCGAGCCAAGCGGTACTACCACTGAGCCAAGCCAGCGGCACTACCGCTCGAGATCCGCCCTCGTCCGCCGAACCCGACAAACTCCGAGAATCGAGCAGGCGCGAGGCGGTACTACCGCCCTCCCGAAGCGGTACTACCATTGAAGCACCTCGGCGGTACTACCGCCCTCCAGAGCGGTACTACATTGAAGCACCTCAAGCGGTACTACCGCCCCCGAAGCGGTACTACCGCCTCTGCTGTGCAGCGTTTGGGCCGAGGCCCATGTACTCGTTCGCCCCAACTTACCCCTTGGAGAACCTAGACTATAAATAGACCATCCCATCATCCTTTCTAGGGTTAGCATCGGATTAGCTCATGTTTGTGTGAGAGCCTTTGCTCATCCACTTGGTTACTTCTCCTCGGAGTTCACGACCTCTTGGAGAAGATCCCCAAGCGGATTCAAGACCCCTTCTAGGGAAGAACATCAAGGCCTCCTCTAGGAGAAGAACGGTTCCTTTGTATCCTTACCTTTGTTGACTTTGGATCTCGTGAATCTCTTATGTGTATGATGATCTAGCACTTGTGTGATCGATTCCCTTGTTGGTTGAGTGATTCTCTCTCGTTTTCCCCGTGTTTTCCCTTGTGCTTCCGCGTGTTCTTCGTATTCCCTCCGTAGGATCCCCTCCAAACGTGAAAGATCGACGAATTAGGGTTCCACCCTACATCACCAACTTAACCCAATTTTGTTTGAGTTGTGATTTGTGTCTCCTAAGGTGTTTCGGTACTTAGGGACAGCAACTTCAACTCCGACTCGTGTATAGCCCATCATTCCACTTCCGCATTGCCTAGTGCAACACCACCAACGCTTTCCGCTACCACCATTTTGACATATGTCATTTGAGATTTTGAGTTTGCGGTTTTTCCGTTTCCTAAGGTGTTTCGGCTACTTAGGGACGAGTCTCCATCATCTTGGTATCTACACCAAGAACACCGCCACTCATCATCGCAAAGGACGGTAACCTCGACGACACCATTGTATATTACCCTTGCAATTGCATTGTTAACCCCTAGCCCATTTTGCGTTACTTGCCTATCGAGACTAGCCATTTGAGTATTGCCGGCAACGTTACTTGTGCACATTAGTGGTCCATACCTTCCATTGCATACATACCATATCATATTGGTATCAAATCATACATTGTGTCACAATATCGTTCCCGCATATACATAATAGCTATCTTGGTTTGTGCATTGTGCATAAGTGGCCATTGAAAAAAAAGCTTTTAAGCAAAAAGAGAGCAAAGAGCTCGTGAGCAAGTGCCATAGCATCATACCCATTGCACATAAGATTGTCAAATCTACATCATATGATATCATGCTTGAAAGAAACACCGGGAACCATACATACATAGCATACTTGGGATAGAAGTTTATCCATTTCGCATCTATAGGTTGTGCACAAATGTCGTATCCGCCTATCGAGCAATCGTGCTAGCGTCTCTCTTGAGTTGTGCAACACGAGCGTTTTGGTGGATTCCACATTTTGAGCTCATTCCTTGGTTGCACGACCCCATTTATCTTTCCGTGTGTGTGTTTCCGTGTACCTTTCATTGCTATTGGTCCATTTGTTTCACTTGCGAATTTGTGAATCTTTTTCAACATTATTGACTCTTGCTAACATTTTGCATTAAATTTTTGTGCCACTATCCTCACCGAGCTCTACCATAAGCTTTACTTGTAGATGTGAGTGAACAAGTCCGGTACCAATTCCACTATTCTTTCATCTCACATTGAGTGAAACGAGATACATCCTCAACTTTGGGAAAAGGTAACTTGGTATTGTTTATCTCATTTCCTACTCACCTCTACTCGAGTCTTGTGATGGATAGGCAAGGCATTTCACTTTCGGTCTACAACAACAACGACGAGTTCGATGCCATGAACAACAACTCCGACACCAAGATGGACAAGCGCATGGAGGAGATCAAGGCCCTCATCAAGTCCTACAAGCGATCTTCCTCATCTTCGAGAAGACGCTCAAGAGCACATCCTTCCGAGCTACCACCTCCGGCAAGATCACATCGGCATCGACACCATCACCAACAAGAACGTGAAGGTCAAGAGCTCAACACCAACAACCGCTCAACGACTAAACCATCTCCCTTGGTATCTTCGCCAAGTGACTACAAGGCATCTTCGCCTTCGGATATTGGGCATCTTTGCCAACAAGCACCTCAAGACTACACTCAAGAGAAGCTACCCAAGCTCAAGTCCGCGACTTCCACGAGCTACTACGACCTCGACACCAACCACATGATTCCTTTCTATGGGACTCACGAACCTGAGGAGTACCTCGAGTGGGAGCGTTTGATGGATGACTACCTCAAGCTACATCAAGTTCCTCCCGAAGATCAAGTGAAGTGCGCCACAAGAAACTTCCACGACTACGCATTGGCATGGTGGCTTCACACACCTTGAGTACTACGACATGAGTTGGCCCAAGGCGAAGAAAGCTTTGCGGCGAGTTTGTGCCTCCAACCTACACGGAACAACTTCGACCCCAATTGGAGAACACCACCCAAGGATCCAAGTCCATCGACAAGTACTTCAAGGAGATGATGATTGCCTTCTGACGAGCCGACGCGACGACCCCATTTCGATGAAGTTCCACTTCATGATGGGATTACAACGACATCTCCAAGACCATCGTCCTCAAGAACTACAAGTCCATCGACGACTACTACATTGGTGCTCTCAAGGCGGAACAAGAACTCATGAAGGCCAAGGCTTCTCCACCCCAAGCAAACTTCGCGGCGACCAAGCTCTACGACAAGCATGAGGCTAGTACCACCAAGATGTCCAAGCCCGAGAAGCTCCAAGACGATGCCCCCAAGTGTGACTTCACCGCCATCCCTCTTTGTGGCATTGATGATACCGAGTCTACTCCGACTCTTTTCCAAGACGGTGCAGCGACGAGTTCGACTACGGAGACCTTCAAGGACCAAGCTTTGGAGGCGAGCGACAAGGTGGCGAGCAAGGATGATGCTTCCATCGTAGGAGGCGAGAGTGATGATGTGCCATCTTCGGCCTTCATCCACGACGAGAGTGATGATGTGCCATCTTCGGCCTTCATCCACGGCGACCACGACGAGATGGTTGAGCATGGGACTTTCCCTTTGACCACGGCGACGTATGATGACTTGAGTGACTTGTGCCACCATATTGAGAGTGAGAGTGACTTCACCACTAGCCCCATATATGATGAGTTGCCACAATTCCCATGTGAGGAGAGCCACAATGATGAGGACATGACTACCTTTGATATGACCAAAAATATCGCTTACATGCATATTTGTCAGGTGATTTCTAGAGCAAACTATTCAATAATCTATTTATGTTATCCAGAACAAAAATACTTCACACACTTTTGTGTTTTGTCTAATTGCAGGTGTATGGGACATTTGTACAATCCACATATGAAGATAAGGGAAAAGGAGAAGTTTAGGTGCTGTTCAAAAAGTCTTCTCACGTCACTTTTGGGCCAAGAGAAGATAGAGTCCAAGTCTCTCACGTTCTGGATTCAGATTCGGACAGCACAGACATACCTGACTCAAAACGCCAACAACTTTTTCATACGGACTCCGAATTGGGTGATTCTTTTTTTGTTGGAAAGTAGATTTCATGCTCTTTCCAACCCAATTGGAATCACCTTAAAATCCATCCGGAGTGTTGAGTTATGGACGAAACAATCTGACGCTGCACCAGAATCCGAGTCAAACTACAAGTCCAAAGGTGTTACGTCACCTCCACTTGGGCCCATTGGCCTTGTACGACCTAGGGTTAGTTTTAGCCTGCCTTGGGACGTCCTCCCACCTCCTTGGCCGCCACCCTTGCTCCTATATAAGTAGATCCATCTAGTAGCTTTTCCTTGGGATTTGTTTAGTTAAAGTTAGCCATTGCAACCGTGTACTTCGTTTGTGTCCAACGACCAGACCAAGACCGCTTACGGATCCCCATCTTTATCAATACTTCATACATACTCGCAATATTCAGATTGCTTTTATCATATTCTTGCTTGTTCTTGATTGCTTGCAGGAATAGACCTTCGTGGTCGTTGATTGTGCTCGGCGTGGTCAATAACCTCTCGGAGTTGGTTTAGCGATTGCTAAGGCGCAGCGTCGTGCACGTTTGTAGTCGGATCGTAAAGTCATCTTCACCAAATCGATAGTTATCATCTCATCGAAAGATCGGGACACCCGCCTCTATCAAGTGGTATCGGTTTTCAGGTTGCTCGGTGAGATTTTACAGTTTTTCATAGTTTAGATCGCATCATCATTCATACCTATAGTCCATGAAAAAGCCACAAAAAGTTAGATCTGTTCATCCTTTATCCAAGCCAGTCGAGCCTTTGCAATTTTCTATTCGTTGCTTGCATAGTTGAATTATCGGTTGCATCGTCGTGTCGAGTTCTGGTCTTAGTGTCTAGTTCCTTTAGAGTTTCGACTTCTGTTCACATTAGTCATGCCGCCGCTGCATCATTATCCTTCCACTGTCCACCATCCCATCTATTAATTTCCACCACGTGCTCTGCGCTGTTCATTGTCATAATCATAGTTGAGGTCATTCACATCTTCGCTTTGATCCAATCTGCATCTTATCTAGTTTGTCTTGGAAAGAGGGAGAAAAAAAGAGAAAAAAGAGAAAAAAAAAAAAAAAAAAGAGAGAGAAGAAAAAAAAAAAAAGTGAGAAAAAAGAGAAGAAAAAAAATCGGATCTATCTCGAATCAATCTCGTACCTGAATTCGGATTGGAATCTGTTTTGCGCACTGTTCAGTAAAACAGGTGTATCTTCCTCATATGAAGTCCGTTTTGGCTCTGTGAGTACTCAAATTGAAGCTAGAGATGAGCCGCATCTAAATAGTTGCAGAAGCTAGTTCACTATTTGACACCTCAAAATCGGCTTCTAAATAGGTTTTTTGCCCTCTGAAGTTCGTGGACACAACTTGTTTCAATTTTTCATGCCAGTTTTAGAATTCTTTGACTCTTCATATCAACTCGGAATTGAGTGATTCTTTTTGCATTGGAAAGCTTGAGTTAGTAGCATTATTTGAAAGAATTTATCAGAAAATTGGCTCAAACTTTTCAAGAGGAAAGTTGGAGAGAGAGTTGTTGTATGTCCTGCTTGGCAGTTGTTTTTCATCATTATCTTCTCTGCCGTTGTGATTTTCACTTATATCATGCTGTCAAGAGCTACTTAGTATACTTCATTGATGCTAGTTGTGCTACGCCGTGACCTCATTAGTGTTCTAGGCTCGCGTCTCTAGTCCGGTCTAGCCTAGGACCAGCACAGTACCGTTGTTGAGCGTTTATTCAACATTGCATCTCTGAATTGATTATTGCTAATCTTTTGCTACCATATATAGCCAACCCAGCTCCACATATTTCTACACCGTGTATACGTACATTCCCCTGGCAATCGCTTTACACAATCTTCGGAGTTATTTGACATCGCTGGTTGCCTATCACCACCTGCCGCATGGTAAGAACTTGTAAGATATTGATATTTGCTTTACTGTGAGCACTTTACAACCACATCCTAGTAGTTCATAGGAACATTATTCTGGAATTTTGTTTCTTGTTTCTACTATTTATGACAGGTTCCGGAGATAGAAGTTCTTGGACGACGGACACATCTTCACCATCACGAGAGTTGAGACAACACACACAACCACATGGTCAGGTTATCTCCTTACCGTCATTTGAGGGTAGATTTAATCCTGCTATTTATCTAGCTTGGGAGTTTGAAGTAGAACAAGTTTTAGTAACCATGACTTTTCCGAACTTGGCGAGTACGAGCTGCCACTAGAGCATTTACTGGTTTTGCTTCAGTTTGGTGGAGTGTGCATTGTAAGAAAAATATTAATAACCAACCCACAACTTGGAAAGATTTGAAATATGTAATGAGACAACATTTTTTTCCCTCCTTACTATCGCCGTGAATTGCTTCGCAAATTTGAACAATTTAAACAAGGCAACAACACTGTTCGTGCTTACTACAAAGAGTTCAAATCTTATATGCATCATTGTGACATAGAAGAATCTAAGGATGATACAATGAATAGATTTTTTGGTAGTTTGAACCATGATATTCAGGCAAGATTTCAGTATATTCCTCGTTGCATTCTTGGTATGTATGTTCGTGCTTGTACCTTTGAGAGACGATTCTGAGGAGGATGCATTGGGTGACTACAACAACTACTATTCCAGTTCATGCTCACCACCGCCGGTTGGTTCCTCCACCGTTGCACCTACTAGAGCAGCCCCACCTCGGATTATGGGCGCGACATCATCTCAAGAGTATGGTGCATTGTCTACGTCTGTACCTACATCAGCTATGTCTCTGCGACAAGGTAACAGTATAGGTATTCATGATATAACTTCACATGAGAATGATGCATCCCTAGTTAACTTGAATGCATCATGTGTTGAGTTACCTGGTGATTTGAGCATAACACCTATTTTAGAGAATCTTGATACTGTCATGAATGCATCATGTGATCAAACAACTGAAATACCAACAATTTTGAGTGCACCCATTGAATTAACTGTTGATGCAAAAGAATCAATGTTTAATCATTTTGATATGAGCTTCACTTATATGTGCAAACTGAGTTGCAATATTTTCATGCCTTCTACTTCTTGTGCTAATTTGTTGGTTTTAGATTTTATGAACTATGCAAGTTACTCATCTATTCATGTGTCATATATGCAAAAATCAAGGAAAGTAAAAATGGATGACGTATACATATACAACATGTACACCTTGTCTCTTTCGTTAGCCACATTTCAGATTAAGCAACGCCGAGGACGGCTTTATTTTCAAGAAGGGGAGGATGATGAGGACATGACTACCTTTGATATGACCAAAAATATTGCTTACATGCATATTTGTCAGGTGATTTCTAGAGCAAACTATTCAATAATCTATTTATGTTATCCAGAACAAAAATACTTCACACACTTTTGTGTTTTGTCTAATTGCAGGTGTATGGGACATTTGTACAATCCACATATGAAGATAAGGGAAAAGGAGAAGTTTAGGTGCTGTTCAAAAAGTCTTCTCACGTCACTTTTGGGCCAAGAGAAGATAGAGTCCAAGTCTCTCACGTTCTGGATTCAGATTCGGACTGCACAGACATACCTGACTCAAAACGCCAACAACTTTTTCATACGGACTCCGAATTGGGTGATTATTTTTTTGTTGGAAAGTAGATTTCATGCTCTTTCCAACCCAATTGGAATCACCTTAAAATCCATCCGGAGTGTTGAGTTATGGACGAAACAATCTGACGCTGCACCAGAATCCGAGTCAAACTACAAGTCCAAAGGTGTTACGTCACCTCCACTTGGGCCCATTGGCCTTGTACGACCTAGGGTTAGTTTTAGCCTGCCTTGGGACGTCCTCCCACCTCCTTAGCCGCCACCCCTTGCTCCTATATAAGTAGATCCGTCTAGTAGCTTTTCCCTTGGGATTTGTTTAGTTAAAAGTTAGCCATTGCAACTTCGTGTACTTCGTTTGTGTCCAACGACCAGACCAAGACCGCTTACGGATCCCCATCTTTATCAATACTTCATACATACTCGCAATATTCAGATTGCTTTTATCATATTCTTGCTTGTTCTTGATTGCTTGCAGGAATAGACCTTCGTGGTCGAGTTGATTGTGCTCGGCGTGGTCAATAACCTCTCGGAGTTGGTTTAGCGATTGCTAAGGCGCAACGTCGTGCACGTTTGTAGTCGGATCGTAAAAGTCATCTTCACCAAATCGATAGTTATCATCTCATCGAAAGATCGGGACACCCCAGCCTCTATCACACAACCCCCACCACTTGAGTGAGATGAGTGACTCCACCATACGTGAGTTTGAGTGCACCTATTTTGAGGGAGTGAGTGAACCACCACATAGAGAGAGTGAGATAGTTGATAGGTCTCGTGAGGCCATTTGCATTTCTAACAACTTGACCTCTACCTCTATTGTGTCTTCTCATTTGGTGCTAGGTCCCATTTATGATGACGTGCCGATCCTCGACGACTTCGTCCTCCCTTTGGACAAGACGATGGCCATAGTGGATTATGATGCACCGCCCACATGGTTCCATCAAGATGAAGATGACCACCATTTGGTCTTTCCCACCTCACCTACACCACTTGAGCGGAATGACAAAGGTAACATAGGTGACGGTGATGCTCTAGTCCCACTAGTGGACATTCTTGAGATTGCTTGCTTGCATGATATTGATCCACCTATTACCATGCTTCATGCTAGTGACACTTCTTCATGCCTTGCCTTACCTATTTATGATGAATACGAGGATGAGCATGTTGAGTTGCCTAGTTGTGATGCTATGCTTCATAGGATATCTTGTGACAATTCTTTAGGTCACATCATGTTTGATAATCCTCTTGACTTGTCATATGCTATGCATGAGATCAATCATATATCATATTTGCAATCTCTTCATAGTGACTATGCATATGCCATTAAAATAAACCCAATTTGCACATATGGCATAGATGACAAGCCCATGGTTATTGGCATTTGTTTCTCTTGTGATGATATTGATATGCTCCCTTTGCATCATTTATCTCATATGCCATGCCATGACCACCTAGCTTCGGATATGCATTGTTTTGGATGTTGTCCATTTTCTACATATGATGTTTCCGATATTGCTCATGAGGAGACCCCCATAGTTTCCTCATACATGTTAGGAGAATTTGATCCATCCCATTCGTTGCATGATCCCAATATTTGTGTGCACCATATGCTCCCCATGAACAAACATGCTTTTGATGTGCCATATACTTGTTTGCTCAATTTGTGTCCCCATCGTGTCATACATAACAACTATTCTTTCATGATGGATGACATGTTCATATACCATGCCTCAAATTTCTTTGAGCATTGCTTATCTTGTACTAACTCACACGTGCACATACACATCATGATGGATGATGTGTACATTTACCACGCGCACAATTTCTTTGGTTTGTGTCTCTTTTGTGTAGGTACCCATGAATACCTGTCAACCTCGCAATCCCACGAGTTGACAAAACGAGCTCTTGAGAGCAACGATGCTTTGGGATCCAATGGACTATCCTTTCCCACGTCCCCTTCGCGCAAGGACTACGCGCATCTCCTCTACTTGGCTCTCACACGGCTATGGGCCATTTACCACTTCTCACATTATGCTCATTTTACCGTGTTCACTTTGCATGCTATGCTTGCTTCTATGCCTTTGCCATGCAATTGTGACCCTTGCTTGTATCTACCCATGTTTCATCATTATGATACTTCTATGTGTATTTGCATGCTTGGTGGAGATCCTTGTTGCTATTGCCATGTTTATCATGTGCCCCATGCTATTATCCTCATATCTTGCTTTCATGCTTGCGCCATGATTTCTGAATTATTCATGCCCACTATTTGCACCAATGACATGATTGCCATGATTTCCTCTAGTATGTTGCATCTTTGCACTACTAGCTCGCTTGACTTGATTGCTTTGATTTCTTGCTATGTTGCATCACCCATGTTCCACTACTTGCTCTCTTGGGTTGATGACATATATGCTCATGCCTCTAACATGATATATCTTCATCATTGTATCTTGTGTCATACTTGCTCATCCCATGCGGTAGATGACAACCATCTATATGCTTTGCACATGATTCATATTGCTTCTTGTCATATATCTCCATGTGTTGCCTCTCTCATGCTAGATTTGCCATGTATCGAGTGCAACAATGATTCTCTTCTTGCTCATGAGATTGCCCCCATAGCATTCTCACACATGTTTGGAGATTTTGACATATTACTTGTGAAGCATGCTTGTCTTACTCCTTTGCACCATATACATAGTGCCATGAATATTGCCATTGTTGCATCATATTACTCATGCACTTGTGCTTCTAATGGTTATGTGCAAGAGAAGAGAACCATCATGATGGATGATGTGTTTGTCTACCATGTGCATACGTACTTTGTTTTGTTTTGTGCATGTGTAGGATACTTGGACTTGGTGTCGACTTCCACTTCACGTGAGTTGACCATTCGAGCTCTTGAGAGCGAGCCTCATACATTCTACCACGACTCGCTTTTACACCGTATTTGCTTCCACTTCGGCATTGTGAAGAATGCACAAGGACACACTTTCACGGTGACATCCTTCTTGAGCTTGGATATTGTAGATCATACTTCATGTGTTGCTTGCACCATTTGCACGCATGTTAGAGATATTGCTTTCTACCATGATTGCCACATTCCCATGCTTCATGACATATATACCTTGTGTGTTGCACCCAATTTTTGGACTACTCGCTACTATCATATGGTTGGTTGCACCAATATCATTCTTCACATATGCCATGTCACTTTGCTTGTCAAATGTTTGACTTGATTGCCTCACACATGACGAACAATTGCTCTTTCCATTGTGTTGAGTGCCACAATATATCTTCACCACACCCTATGCACGTTATGCTTGGATTGTCTTGCACTTGCCCCATGTGTTTAGACATTTCACTATATTTGGTGTTGTGAATGACTCTTATGCCTACCATAGACCATTCATTGAGCTCTTTATGCATGCTTGCTATGACCTTGAGGTAGATGCTTGTTCACTTATCATATATATTTGCATCTTGACCTCCCATTCGCATGCTCGTTCCCATGATATACTTGATGGTGCTCAATTTATATGCTCAAATGCCATGCCACACTTCTTTGTCAAACCATATGCTATGCTTGATGACAACACTTGTTGGGTGAATCACCTCTTGAATGCTTGGTTTCGCTCTTACGACAACCACATTTGTTTTTCCAAGTGCTTGTTATCTTTGCTACTTTTGAAGGAATTACAAGACGGTGCGGCATTGGAGAGTGACCATTTGGAACTACAAGATGACGAACGCTTGGTGATCGTCCACTTCTACACGACGACATCATCTCTTTCCCATGGTGATTTGGATTTCGATCCGAGGTCGGATCTTTCCCAAGGGGAAGGGGATCATGCGGAGCATCCTACGGACATCACCACGTCAAGAGCCCATTCGGCAAGTGACACGTTTGACATCTACTTCACATACACAAAGGTGAATCATCTCCTTTACACGTGCTCACTTGACACTCTCAAGGATGGTATACTACTTGACACTCCTTACGTGTGCATGCATAGGTATTGTCGGACCTTCACGGATGTCAAGGAGGAGTGCAAGCGCCAAGGAACGACTACACCATCTGCGAGGGAAGCGTGGAAGAGAAGACGGAAGAAAGGAGAAGAAGACAGAGCGGCTGCAGGAGCGGGCGGACGCCGGACCGCCGTCCGGATCATTGAGCTTGGCGGATCATCCGGTGCCCCGGATCATCCGGACAAATCGTCCGACGACAACGAAGGGTCCTCTGGCCGGATCATCCGGGTCACCTCCCGGATCATCCGGACGACGGCCGGATCATCCGGACCCCCATCCGGATCATCCGGGCCTCGCCTGCCTGCGCGCTGAATCGGGCCCAAAGCCCATGTATCCCTTCCCCACTCACCCCTTCGTGGCTAAGACTATAAATAGACCCCCTCCACCTCCTTTCTAGGGTTAGCAAAGTGATAGCTCATTCTTAAGTGAGCTTTGCTCCTACCTATCTCTACTCTTGAGAGAGAGAGACCACTACTCCATTGGAGGCCAAGACCTCCATCTAGGAGAAGATCCCCCTGTGGATGTGATGAGGACATCAATACCATTGTTACACCCACAGCCCCTGCTGCTATACATACTGGACCAATTACTAGAGATCGCGCACGCCAACTAAATTACCAGGTACTTTCGTTTCTTGGTAATGATTCTAATGTTCATGAGAATATGATACTGCCTAAATTGGATACATTTGTTTTGCTTACAAATGAAGGGCCTAGCTTGGAGAAGGATGAACATTGGAGCAAGAACAAGCATGGAGATGATGGCATGCTAAGGGGACAAGAATGGAGTTACAAGTGATGATTTCAGGACTTTGAAGCCACCATAATGAGTGCATGAAGCCTTGGACGAAATATACAAGATGCCACTTCATAAATTTCGTCCAGAGGCTATTCTAGGTGCTTGTGTCACCTTATTATTGGGCCAGGCCCATGTAATTTCGAAATACATTAGTATAGGCTATTTTAGAGTCCGTATGTGTGGGGAAACAAGAGATAGGGTTAGTTTGGACCCCTCCACCAAGGGCCACGAAATTCACCCCTCTTCCTCCATATATACAGCCCTTAGGGCACCATTTAGACTCGGGTTTTGTTTAGATTAAAAGTTCGCCATAGCTGCAACTTCGCGCGTGCCGTTTGTGTTCAACGACCGGACAAAGCGTCCACAGAACCCCACCTTGATCAATAAAGCTTTCATCTTATATTCGCAATATCCAGATTGCAATCTCAGTTTCTTGCTTGTTCTTCGTTTGCTCGCAGGAAATGCAGACCCTCGTGGTCGTTGATCGTGCTCGGCGTGGTCAATAACCTCTCGGAGTTGGTTTAGCGATTGCTAAGGCGCGGCGTCCTCGCACGCTTCGTAGTCGGATCGTCAAAGTCGACTTCCACCAAAGCGAAATCCACCATCTCATCGAAGGCGGGACACCTCCGCCTCTATCAAGTGGTATCAGATTTCCGGGTTGCTTGGTGAGATTTTACAGCTTTTCGTAGTTTAGATCGAGTCTGTTCTTCATACCTATAATCCACGAAAAAGCCAAAAAAATTAGGGTTAGTTCATCCCATCTGAACCAATCGAGCCTTTGCATAATCTTTTCGTATTTGCTTTGTTGAATTTGCGGTTGCATCGTCGTGTCAAGTTGCTGGTCTTAGCGTCTAGTCTTTTAGAGTTTGAGTTACATTCACGAGTTGTCACGTCGCCGCTGCCATATACCACCACCACATATTCACCGCCAATCGTAATCCATATACGCCACCACATATCCGCCGCCATCACGCCCATCCGAGTCCACCGCAACATATATCCGCCACCAGTCCGAAGTTCCACAGATTCATCTCCGCCACCATCCGAGTTCCACAGATTCATCTCCGCCACCAGTCCTAGTCCGAGTCCGATAATTGTTGCATTGTTTTTATTTCCAGATCACGCGATACTCGAGTCGTGACGGAGGACTCCCCAACTTCCGAGCCATCCGCAGAAGAAAAATAGTTCCAGCTTCAAAAAAAAACTAAGTCTGGAAAATTCGGCTAGGCAGTTTTAGACCATTTGTAGACTTTTCAAAAAAATTTGTTATGAGCAAAAAAAAAAGAGGAAAAAAAGTGCAAAAAAAAGTGAGAAAAAAGAAAAAAAATTCAGAGTGTGCTCCTCCCTTGTTTACGTGCAGCGCCGTGATTTTGTTAGTGTTTTAGGCTCGCGTCTCTAGCATGGTCTAGCCTAGGACCAGCATAGTACCGTCGTTGAGCGTTCATTCAACTTTGCATCTCTGAATTGATTATTGCTGACCTTTTTTTTGCTACCATATTATAAGCCTTCCCAGCTCCACATACATCTCGTCGTGCGTTGGACTCTCCACGTAATCGCTCTATCCAAGCTTTGAGAGTTTTGACTACAACGGTTGCCGATCACCGCTTCTTCTGGGTAAGAACTGGTAGAATTTGAGATTTGCTTGACGGGTTTGTGATACACCACCACCACTTCTTAGTAGTCTGTAGGATCATATTCTTGTGTGTTTCTATTTGCTGCTAACCATGGTAGGATCACAAGCCGATGAGACTGATTGGGAGAACCTGACGAACAAACAGCTACATGATAAGTTTCAGCAAATGATGATTGGACATGTGCAAGATGTGCTAAACAGATTTGACGAGGCCATGGAGAAGATAGATGGCATTGAGAAGACGTTTGAAACAAAGCTTGATAGCAAGTTTGATGAATTGCTCGCGCGTTTTCCACAACCACCGCCGGCTGCACCTATCGCACCTCTGCAGCGACAACAACTCGCGCCCTTCCGAATCAGTATGGGCGAGCTCAGCGTGTTCCTATTGAGCCAGGACAAAATTCTGGTGCCGCTGCTACTCTGTTGGTGCTTCTTTGGCTCCTGCTATCTGCTGCTGCTGGTACCGAGGAGGATGATTATGTGGGAGATTACGAGGATGAGGTTGATCAACATCGAACTACGTGCAACCACCAGCACCACAACCACCAGGTCGTCCACATGCAAATAATGGCAATGTTAGGGCTCCCCTCAGTGCGAGATCATGACCATCTCCCTAAACTGAAATTGAATATTCCACCATTTGAGGGTAGATATGTTCCTGATATATATCTTACTTGGGAGTTAGAAACTGAACAACGATTTACATGTTTACAATATCCTGAGGAGAGACGTGTTCCTGCTGCTGTTTGTGCTTTCACTAGCTTTGCATGTGTTTGGTGGTCCGAACATTGTAGATTATATCCTGTTCCAGCTACTTGGGCTGCTTTGAAAACTGCTATGCGTACTCGTTGGGTTCCACCATATTATCAACGTGAATTACTTCAAAAATTGCAGCGCTTAAGACAAGGAAAAAATTCTGTAGAAGAATATTATCAGGAATTACAAACTGGCTTGATTAGATGTGGTATTGTTGAGGAGAATGAAGCTATGCTTGCACGTTTTCTGGGTGGATTAAATAGAGATATTCAGACCATTCTAGACTATAAGGATTATAATAATATCACTCGTTTATTCCATCTTGCTTGTAAAGCTGAATGTGAAGTGCAGGATCGACAGGCATTGGCGCGCACTAACTTTTCTGCAGGTCGACCTTCATCATGGACACCACGTGCATCATCTACTTCCACTGCACCATCACCTCCTTCAGGTGCCACCTCCAACCGTGATACAAGAAAGCAGACACAACCACCACTATCTGCGAAGAGCACACCGGCCGGCCTGCACAGAGCTCTTCTTCTTCCATGGCGTCAACAGGGCACACAAGTGATATTATTTGTCGTCGTTGTAAGGGAAGAGGACATTTTGCGAGAATGCAAATCTCAGCGTGTGATGATTGCTACGAGGATGGTGGGTATGAGTCCGCTAGTGACTATGATGAGGAGACTTTGGCTCTTATTACACATGAGGAACACGGTGGAGATGATTCGATCATGAGACACAATACATGGCTCTTGAAGATCTTGACAGGTATGAATGTTTAGTTGCTCAACGTGTTTTGAGTGTGCAGGTTACACAAGCTAAGCAAAATCAGAGGCATAATTTGTTTCATACAAAGGGAGTTGTGAAGGAACGTTCTATTCAAGTCATCATAGATGGAGGGAGCTGCAACAACTTGGCTAGCATGGAGATGGTGGAGAAGCTATCTCTCACCACAAGACCACATCCACATCCTTACTACATCCAATGGTTCAACAACAAGGGCAAGGTTAAGGTAACACGTCTTGTTAGTGTGCATTTTAGTATCTCTACATATGCTGATTATGTTGATTGTGATGTGGTACCTATGCAAGCATGTTCCTTATTACTTGGTAGACCATGGCAATTTGATAAAAATTCTGTACACCATGGTAGAAACAATCAAGATACTCTTGTTCATAAGGATAAAAATATTACTTTGCTTCCTATGACTCCAGAGTCCATTTTGAAAGATGATATTAATAGAGCTAATAAAGCAAAACAGGAGAAAAATAAGAGTGAAAATCAGATTGTGGCAAAAGAATTTGAGCAACACATGAAGCCTAATAATAAACCATCTACTGTTGCTTCGAAATTAAATTGAAAAGTGCATGTTTACTTGCCACCAAATCTGATATTGATGAGCTAGATTTTAGCAAATCTATTTGCTATGCTTTTGTGTGCAAAGAGGCATTATTTTCATTCGAGGACGTGCCTTCCTCTTTGCCCCTCGCTGTCACTAACATTTTGCAGAGTTCGCCGACGTCTTTCCACAAGGCGTGCCACGGGATTACCACCTATTCGAGGGATTGAGCATCAAATTGACTTAATTCCAGGTGCATCATTACCCAACCGTGCACCATACTGTACCAATCTAGAGGAGACGAAGGAGATTATGCGTCAAGTATAGGAGCTGCTCGACAAAGGTTATATACGCGAATCCCTTAGTCCTTGTGCTGTTCCTATTATTCTAGTGCCGAAAAAGGATGGTACGTCACGTATGTGTGTTGATTGTAGAGGCATTAATAATATTACTATTCGTTATCATCACCCTATTCCTAGGCTAGATGATATGCTTGATGAATTGAGTGGCTCTACAATATTCTCCAAAGTTGATTTGCGTAGTGGATACCATCAAATTCGTATGAAATTGGGAGATGAATGGAAAACAGCATTTAAAACTAAGTTTGGCTTATATGAGTGGTTAGTCATGCCTTTTGGGTTAACTAATGCACCTAGTACTTTCATGAGATTAATGAACGAAGTTTTACGTGCTTTCATTGGACGATTTGTGGTAGTTTACTTTGATGACATATTGATTTATAGAAGATCTTTGGAGGAACATTTGGAACATTTACGTGCTGTTTTTATTGCTCTACGTGATGCACGTTTGTTTGGTAACCTTGGGAAGTGCACCTTTTGCACCGACCGAGTGTCTTTTCTTGGCTATGTTGTTACTCCACAGGGAATTGAAGTTGATAAAGCCAAGATTGAAGCTATTGAGAGTTGGCCGCAGCCCAAAACGGTCACACAAGTGAGGAGTTTTCTTGGCCTCGCTGGATTCTATAGGCGTTTTGTGAGAGATTTCAGCACCATTGCTGCACCTCTCAATGAGCTTACAAGGAAGGAGGTGCCTTTTGTTTGGGGTACCGCACAGGAAGAAGCCTTCACGGTGTTGAAAGATAAGTTGACACATGCTTCTTTACTCCAACTTCCTGATTTTAATAAGACTTTTGAGCTTGAATGTGATGCTAGTGGAATTGGATTAGGAGGTGTGTTATTACAAGATGGTAAACCTGTTGCATACTTTTCTGAAAAATTGAGTGGGCCTAGTCTGAATTATTCTACTTATGATAAAGAATTATATGCTCTTGTTCGGACTTTAGAAACATGGCAACATTATTTATGGCCCAAAGAATTTGTTATACATTCGATCATGAATCTTTGAAACATATTAAAAGTCAAGCTAAACTGAATCGTAGACATGCTAAATGGGTTGAATTCATTGAGACTTTCCCTTATGTCATTAAACACAAGAAGGGTAAAGAAAATGTTATTGCTGATGCATTGTCTCGTCGCTATACTATGCTTTCACAACTTGACTTCAATATATTTGGTTTGGAGACCATCAAAGATCAATATGTGCATGATGCTGATTTTAAAGATGTATTGCAGAATTGTAAAGAAGGAAGAACATGGAACAAGTTTGTCGTTAATGATGGATTTGTGTTCGTGCTAACAAGCTATGCATTCCAGCTAGCTCCGTTCGTCTTTTGTTGTTGCAGGAGGCGCATGGAGGAGGACTAATGGGACACTTTGGCGTGAAGAAGGCGGAGGGCGTACTTGCTACACATTTCTTTTGGCCAAAGATGAGGCGGATGTTGAGCGTTTTATTGCTCGCTGCACTACATGTCAAAAAGCTAAGTCACGACTCAATCCTCATGGTTTATATATGCCTTTGCCTGTACCTACTGTTCCTTGGGAGGATATATCTATGGACTTTGTCTTAGGTTTACCTAGAACAAAGAAGGGGAGGGATAGCATATTTGTTGTCGTGGATAGATTCTCGAAAATGGCACACTTTATACCATGTCATAAAAGCGATGATCTTTGTTAATGTTGCTGATTTGTTCTTTCATGAAATTATTAAACTTGCATGGTGTGCCAAATACTATTGTGTCAGATCATGATACTAAATTTCTTAGCCACTTTTGGAGATGTTTATGGGCTAAGTTGGGGACTAAATTGCTTTTTAGTACTACTTGTCACCCCCAAACTGATGGACAAACTAAAGTAGTCAATAGAACATTGTCTACTATGCTTAGGGCTGTTCTAAAGAATAATAAGAAAATGTGGGAGGAATGCTTGCCTCATATTGAATTTGCTTATAATCGTTCATTGCATTCTACTACTAAGATGTGCCCTTTTGAAGTTGTGTATGGTTTCCTACCTCGTGCACCTATTGATTTGTTGCCTCTTCCATCTTGGAGAAGGTTAATTTTGATGCTAAAGAACGTGCTGAATTGATTTTAAAAATGCATGAGTTAACTAAGGAGAACATTGAGCGTATGAATGCTAAATATAAACTTGCTGGAGATAAGGGTAGAAAACATGTTGTGTTTGCACCGAGATCTTGTTTGGTTACATTTGCGTAAGGATAGATTTCTGATTTGCGCAAATCAAAGCTAATGCCACGTGCTGCTGGTCCCTTTAAGGTGTTGGAGAAAGTAAATGATAATGCATATAAACTTGAGCTGCTGCAGATTTTGGGGTTAGTCCCACTTTTAACATTGCAGATTTGAAGCCATATTTGGGTGAGGAAGATGAGCTGCCGTCGAGGACGACTTCATTTCAAGAAGGGAGGATGATCGGGACATCAATACCATTGTTACACCCACAGCCCTGCTGCTATACATCTTGGACCAATTACTAGAGATCGCAAGACGCCAACTAAATTACCGGTACTTCCGTTTCTTGGTAATGATTCTAATGTTCATGAGAATATGATACTGCCTAAATTGGATACATTTGTTTTGCTTACAAATGAAGGGCCTAGCTTGGAGAAGGATGAACATTGGAGCAAGAACAAGCATGGAGATGATGGCATGCAAGGGGACAAGAATGGAGTTACAAGTGATGATTTCAGGACTTTGAAGCCACCATAATGAGTGCATGAAGCCTTGGACGAAATATACAAGATGCCACTTTATAAATTTCGTCCAGAGGCTATTCTAGGTGCTCGTCACCTTATTATTGGGCTAGGCCCATGTAATTTCGAAATACATTAGTATAGGCTATTTTTAGAGTCCGTATGTGTGGGGAAACAAGAGATAGGGTTAGTTTCGGACCCCTCCACCAAGGGCCACAAAATTCACCCCCTCTTCCTCCATATATACAGCCCTTAGGGCACCGTTTAGACTCGGGTTTTGTTTAGATTAAAAGTTCGCCATAGCTGCAACTTCGCGTACTTCGTTTGTGTTCAACGACCAGACAAAGGCGTCACAGAACCCCACCTTGATCAATAAAGCTTTCATCTTATATTCGCAATATCCAGATTGCAATCTCAGTTTCTTGCTTGTTCTTCGTTTGCTCGCAGAAATGCAGACCCTCGTGGTCGAGTTGATCGTGCTCGGCGTGGTCAATAACCTCTCGGAGTTGGTTTAGCGATTGCTAAAGCGCGGCGTCGCGCTCGCTTCGTAGTCGGATCGTCAAAGTCGACTTCCACCAAAGCGAAATCCACCATCTCATCGAAAGACGGGACACCTCCGCCTCTATCAGGATGCAAGACCCCTCTTTAGGGAAGATCCATCTAGGATATCATCAAGACCCCCTTGTGGGAAGATCCATCTAGGATATCATCAAGACCTCCTCTTGAAGATGAACCTTACCTTGTATCTTTCCTTTTGTTGTTCATGTACCTTGTGACCTTGTGTGTTTGATTGTCTAGTGGATGTGTGATTGGACTTGTTCTTGAGTGTTTCCCCTTGTGATTTCTCCCCGTTCTTCCCCGTGTTCATCATGTTCTTCGAGGGATCCCGCTCCAAACGTGAAAGATCGACAAATTAGGGTTCCACCCTACATCAGATAGCTTCTCCACCATCTCCATGCTAGCCAAGTTTGATGTAGGGTGGAACCCTAATTCGTCGATCTTTCACGTTGAAGGATCTGAGGAATACGAAGAACAGCGGAAGCACAAGGGAAAACACAGGGAAACGAGAGAGAATCACTCAACCAACAAGGGAATCGATCACACAAGTGCTAGATCATCATACACATAAGAGATTCACGAGATCCAAAGTCAACAAAGGTAAGGATACAAAGGAACCGTTCTTCTCCAAGAGGAGGCCTTGATGTTCTTCCCTAGAAGGGGTCTTGAATCCGCTTGGGGATCTTCTCCGAAGAGGTCGTGATCTCCGAGGAGAAGTATCCAAGTGGATGAGCAAAGGCTCTCACACAAACATGAGCTAATCCGATGCTAACCCTAGCTAGGAGGAGGTGGGGAGTTTATATAGCATATGTCCACGAAGGGGTAAGTGAGGAGGGATACATGGGCCTCGGCCCGACTCTGCGATGCAAGCAGGGCGGTAGTACCGGCCAAAGGGCGGTAGTACCGCTCAAGCGATAGTGCCGCTTGGGCTGAGCGGTAATCTGGGGCCGGATCGTGCGAACACTAGTACTTGCCAGGTTGAGCGGTAGTGGCGGCGGCGGTGGGGGCGTAGTACCGCTGGTCAGTGATAGTACCGCTTCTGGGGCGATAGTACCGCTCGTCTGGTCTTCTTCCGTCGTCGCTTCGGGCTTCCCTCGCGGATGGTGTAGTTGTTCCTTGGCGCTTGCACTCCTCCTCGTCGTCCTTAGTGTTCCGACAATACCTATGCATGCACACGAGTGGAATGTCAAGTAGTATACCATCCTCGAAGGGGTCAAGTGAGCACGTGTAAAGGAGATGATTCACCTTTGTGTATGTGAAGTACATGTCGCACGTGTCACTTGCCGAACGGACTCTTGACATGGTGATGTCCATAGGATGCTCCGCATCATCTCCCCTCCCTTGGGAAGGATCCGACCTCGGATCGTGATCCTCATCACCATGGAAACGGTTGTCATAGACGGACTTGTAGTTGGAAGAAGTTGAAGACATGGCGCAATCCAAGTAGTCCAAGGTGTCGCGGAGTGATAGACATGCAAAAGAGCAAACACAAGCAACACTCGGAAATACAATGGTTAGCGCACACAAAGGTCCATCATGTAAGAATGAGTCCGTGCGGTAAGATTGGTCGTGACAAAGCGCATGAAGCATATCAAGATGATCTAGAATGAGATGCAAAGCATTCATGGGAGAAATGCAATCATTGTGTAAACAAATGTGTTGTAAATATGATCTATGCAACCACGGTGCAAAATGATGTCATAGTGAGATGTTTTATCAATAGCATGAATATGGCAATGGATGCTCAATATGTATATGTTATCATGCAATTGATGATGGACAATATGATCATGATGTATGAATATGCCTTCAAGGTAGATCACAACAAATTTGCTAAGAAATGCATAGCTCATATATCATGGATGACATGGGAATACAAGATGCAACAAGGCAATCACAATGTGAGTCAATCCATGCATAGTGTGCAAACTTGTGGTGAGTATGATCGTCCATCGAGCATGACATGTGTGAGCACAATCAAGAAATATGAAGGTGTTGGTGTACCAAAGCTCGATGTCGAGGCATGAGTGGAGTGTCAAGGTGCCTCCAATAAGTGCAAGCGCTCCTCAATGTGAAGGTCCATGTAGCCAATCTCCAATGTCGCTCCTCCTTTCACGAGATGTATCATGTAGACAACAAGAAGGAAACAACAATGAAAGAGTGACCCATCCAATATGCATATTTGAGGATTGCTCAAAGAGAAGGAGTTCACCTTTATGAGAATGTCAAAAATGTTGGTGCCGCACATCATGTATGCCTTCACATAACCAATATGTCGCATAACGGCATCACCTTGTGAAACCTCCAAAATGAAAGAACATGACAAACACTGGAAAAACAAATGAGGTTAGCGGAAATGCAAAACCTATCATTCGAGTGGTAAGATACCCAACAAGTGTATGCATCATGCTCGTCATAAGAAAGTACAAGGGAGCGTGTCATAGTATGGAGGCATATGATGCAAGAACAACCATGTGCAATAGGCTCAATCAAACAAGCATGCATCACAAGTAAAGTGTCCAAATCTCCAAGATCAATAAGCATAGTAAGTTGGCACTCAATACAAGGTGATATGAGAGATGCAACTAATGGAGACAAGAGACAATGATCATGACAAATCAAGTGAGAGGCATCAACATCTATGTCATCAACCCAAGAAAGCAAGTAATAGTGGAACATGGGTGATGCAACATAGCAAGCAATCATAGCTATCAAGTCAAGCAAGCTAGTAGTGCAAAGATGCAACGTACTAGAAGGAATCATGGCAAGCATGTCATTGGTGCAAATAGTGTGCATGAATAATTCACAAGACATGGCACAAGCATGAAAGCAAGATGTGAGAAAAATAGCATGAATATCTCGGTGAGAAGCCATATGTAAATAGCAATAAGGCATAATGACTCTCCCAACACAACAAGCATCAATAGTATGGGGCACATGATAAACATGGCAATAGCAACAAGGATCTCCACCAAGTATGCAAATACACATAGGAGTAGCATAATTGTGAATCATGGGTAAATGCAAGCAAGGGTCACAATTGCATGGCAAAGGCATAGAAAGAGGCATAACATGCAAAGTGAACACAATAGTATGGGCATAAGGTGACAAGTGGTAAATAGCCCATAGCCGTGTGAGAACCAAGTAGAAGAGATGCGGCGTGGGCGTTCTTGCCAAGGAACGGTGGTAAGCATAGTCCACGGGATCCCAAAGCGTCGTTGCTCTCAAGAGCTCGTTTAACAACTCTTGGGATTGAGAGGTTGGCGAGTATACATGAGTACCTACACAAAACAAAGACAAAGGAAAAATTGTGTGTGCATGGTATATGTACACATCATCCATCATGATGCGTGCATGTGTCGGTTAGCACTAAATAGCCAATGCTCAAATAAATGAGATGCGTGATATAGGAACATGTCATCCATCATGATAGGTTTGTTATTATTTATGGCATAATGGAGACTCAAAGGATGTAATGCATCATGAGAAATATCTAGAGCATTGTTATTCATGGAGTGCATAAGGTGCATACTATCATGGGAATCATGCAAAGTATGAAATGCATCAAGATCTCCTAATATGTATGAGGAAACTATGGGGGTCTCCTCATGGGCATGAGTAGCAACATCACATGGAGAATATTGACAACATCCAAAACAATGCATATTCGAAACAATGTGATCATGGCATGGCATAGTGGATGAATTGTGTAAATCATGTAAAGGAAGCATGGCAATATCATCACAAGAGAAGCAAAAGCCAATGACCATCATCTCGTCATCTATGCCATAGGTGCAAATGGGATTTATTTTAATGGGGCATGCATAGTTACTATGTTGAGATTGAAATGATGCAATATGGGAGATCTCACTCATAGCATATGACAAGTTCAATGGATTGTCAAACATGACGTGACCAATAGAATTTTCACAAGATATCCTATGTAGCATACTATCACAACTAGGCAACTCAACATGCTCATCATCATATTCATCATAAATAGGTAAGTCAAGGCATGAAGAAGTTTCACTAGCATGAAGCATGGCAATAGGAGGGTCAACATCATGGGAGCAATCATTATCAAGAGAGTCCATTAGTGGGACAAGAGAAGCACCATCACCTATGTTACCTTTGGAGCGTCGCTCATGTGTTGTAGGTGAGGTGTTGAAGATCGTCTCGTTGTCATCTTCATCTTGATGGAACCATGTGGGGGTTGCATCATCGTCCATCATGGCCATCGTCGTCTCCATAGGAGGTATGGACTCATCAATGGTAGGCGTGTCGTCATGTAGGAGACCTAGCACCAAAGAAGAAAACACACTAGGAGTAGAGGTTAAGGCGTTAGAAATCATAGTGGCCTCACATGCCGTGTCAACTACCTCACTCACTAAGTGTTGTGGCTCACTCACTCCCTCAAGGATGCTCTCACTCATATGGCTGGTGGAGTCACTCAAGTGGCTCTCAACCTCACATAGGATGTGTGGCATGCTCTCATGTGTGGGGCTAGTGGTGGTCACACTCATCCTCTCAAAGGAAATGCTCTCAATGTCACATATGGTGGAGTCACTCATCTCTCTCATGGGGTGGTGGCTCTCCTCACATGGCACTTTGGGCATCTCGACATATGTGGGTGTCGGAGAGGTGTAGGTGCAAATGTCTCCATGCTCAACTCGTATCGCCGTGGTCGAAGGGGATGGCCCTTGCTCGACCTTCATGTCGTCGTCTTGTTGTTGGAGGTCCATATGATGTGGCACCTCATAGCTCGTCTCCATGACCGAAGGGAGTTTCCCATGCTCGGCCATCTTCCTTGAGGGGCTTCCGAAGATGGAAGTGTCACCCTCGCTCGTAGGTGGTCGCCTTGGACTTGATGAAGTCAATGTAGGCGTACACGTGGGAAGTAGGCGAAGATGCCGTACGTCCAAAGGCGAAGATGCCTTGAGAACACTTGGCGAAGATGCCGAAGTGGTTGATGTAGCCGTAGCGCCGACTTGGTTGTGGTCGTCTCGCGGTCTTCTTTTGTGCTCTTGAAGCTTGGACTTGGCGTGATGTAGGGCTTGTTGGGACTTGTGCATTTGCGCTTGTGGAGCATCTTCATGATGATGATGTCGTTGTCGTGCTTGAGCTCGTAGTAGATGTCGTTCGTCGTCGTCGTGCACATGATGCTTGGAGGTGACTTGCCCTTCATGGCGGTGATGATCATGAGCGTGATGGTGATCGCCATGTAGATGTGGACGAGGACGATTTGCACTTGCATCTTTTTCGCTCCAAGACTTGTGGCTTGACCGTCGTCGTCTTGAGGATGATGAAGTGGAAGAAGACTTGATCAAGGCCCTAATCTCTTCCATTCTCGCATCTTGCTCCTCCTTTTGTGCGGCAAGCTTGTTGTCGATGTAGTCCCTTTTCCTTGCTTGGAGTGACGAATGTCGATGGAGATGTTCTCGATCGCGCTCTCGCAATCTTGATTGTCGCCTTGCACTTGTCGTTGTAGATCGGAGATAGGCGCTTTGGTGATGTAGTTGTTCACGCCGTCGTTGTTGTCGTGACCGGAGAGGAAATGCCTTGCCTATCCATCACAAGACTCGAGCAAATATGAGTGGGAGAAAGAGAAGAACGTATACCAATGTACCTTTGACCAAAGTTGAAGATGAATCAAGTTCACTCAAATGTGCACAATGAAATAGCACTATTGGTACCGATCCTTGTTGATTCTCACACCTACACAAGTAAGGCTTATAGTGGAGCTCGGTGAGGATAGTGGCACAAAAATTTAATGCAAAATGTTAGCAAGAGTCAATAATGTTGAAAGAGATTCACAAATTCGCAAGCGAAACAAATGGACCAATAGCAAAGAATGGCACACGGAAACACACACACGGATAGATAAATGGGGTCGTGCAACCAAGGAATGAGCTCAAAATGTGGAATCCACCAAAACGCTCGTGTTGCACAACTCAAGAGAGACGCTAGCACGATTGCTCAATAGGCGGATACGACACTTGTGCACAACCTATAAGATGCAAAATGGATATTCTTTCTATCCCAAGTATGCTATGTATGTATGGTTCCCGGTGTGTCTCTCAAGCATGATATCATATGATGTTGATTTGACAATCTTATGTGCAATGGGATGATGCTATGGCACTTGCTCACGAGCTCTTTGCTCTCTTTTTGCTTAAAAGCTTTTTCTCTTTTTTTTTCTCTATGGTCACTTTTGTACAATGCACAAACCAAGATAGCAATTGTGTATATGCGGGAACAAACTTGAGGCACAATGGATGAAATGATACCAATATGATATGGTATGTATGCAATGGGAGGTATGGACCACTAATGTGCACAAGTAACGTTGCTGCAATACTCAAATGGCTAGTCTCGATAGGCAAGTAACATAAAATGGGCTAGGGGTTAACAATGCAATTGCAAGGAATATACAATGGTGTCGTCGAGGTTACCGTCCTTGCGATGATGAGTGGCGGTGTTCTTGGTGTAGATACCAAGATGATGGAGACTCGTCCTAAGTAGCGAAACACCTTAGGAAGCGGAAAAACCGCAAACTCAAAATCTCAAATGACAAATGTCAAATGGTG
The DNA here is from genome assembly GCA_021437245.1 of Aegilops speltoides. Lineage (NCBI taxonomy): Eukaryota > Viridiplantae > Streptophyta > Magnoliopsida > Poales > Poaceae > Aegilops > Aegilops speltoides. The sequence continues at coordinate 245,006,557 of CM038146.1, forward strand.
GTAGCGGAAGCGGTGGTGGTATGCACTTGGCAATGCGGAAGTGGGATGATGGGCTATACACGTGTAAGAGTTGGAAGCACACGGTCCCTAAGTAGCAAAACACCTTAGGAGACACAAGCCACAACTCAAACAAGCTCAAACAACTATTGGGTTAAGTTGGGTAGTCGGAAGTGTATGGTGGGTAAGGTTATGTGGAAGTGGTGGTGGTGGTGGTTGATGAAGAAGCAACCGTCCTAAGTAGCCTAAACACCTTAGGAGACTCAAATCGCAACTCAAACAACCACTAATGCTATAAGGAACAAAATGGGTTAGGTTGCGGAAGTCGGTGGTGGTTATGGATGTTGTGGTGGAAGCCCTAGGCAAAGATGCCAAAATTCACCAAATGTGATGGTGTCAAATGATGTTGTAACCTATCTAGGAGGAAGGAGAATGTCAATAGCTTCTCAACGAGCTAAAGAACGCGAAAATCGGACTCGGATGTGGAAGTTATGGTGGAAATGGTGAAACTCGAAAAGCTGGAAATGTCCAGGGCGGTAGTACCGCTGGGAAGGGCGGTAGTACCGCTCGTGTCGGGTTTTTCGACTTTTTCGGTTGGAACAGGACCTGGCGGTAGTACCGCTCATGAAGGCGGTAGTACCGCTTGAGTTTCTCAGCGGTAGTACCGCTCTGTAGGGCGGTAGTACCGCTCGTGTCGGATTTTCTCGATTGCTCGAATGGTTTCGCGATTTTGGGGCGGAAATGGGTGATTTCGGGGTCAAAATTCGATGGATTTTGTGGATGGAAAGGGGGGAAACTTGGGGGAATGCTAGATCCACTTGAAACCAAGCAAATCCATGGATCAAAATCAACAAAACATCATCAAACCAACAAATCACAAAAAATTTTGGGGCTATTTTTGGTGGGGATTTTCGGATTTAGGACGAAATCAACAAAATCAAGCTAGAAAACACGGGGTAGGGTCTCCAAAAACGTGATCAACGTGGCTCATGATACCATATGATGTAGGGTGGAACCCTAATTCGTCGATCTTTCACGTTTGGAGGGGATCCTACGGAGGAATCTGAAGAACACGCGAAGCACAAGGGAAAACACGGGAAAGCGAGAGAATCACTCAACCAACAAGGGAATCGATCACACAAGTGCTAGATCATCATACACATAAGAGATTCACGAGATCCAAAGTCAACAAAGGTAAGGATACAAAGGAACCGTTCTTCTCCAAGAGGAGGCCTTGATGTTCTTCCCTAGAAGGGTCTTGAATCCGCTTGGGGATCTTCTCCGAAGAGGTCGTGATCTCCGAGGAGAAGTATCCAAGTGGATGAGCAAAGGCTCTCACACAAACATGAGCTAATCCAGTGCTAACCCTAGCTAGGAGGAGGTGGGGAGTTTATATAGCATATGTCCACGAAGGGGTAAGTGAGGAGGGATACATGGGCCTCTGGCCCGACTCTGCGTGCAAGCAGGCGGTAGTACGCCAAGGGCGGTAGTACCGCTCAATGATAGTGCCGCTTGGGCTGAGCGGTAGTACGGGCCCGGATCGTCGAACACTAGTACTTGCCAGGTTGAGCGGTAGTGGCGGCGGCAGGGGGCGTAGTACCGCTGGTCAGCGATAGTACCGCTTACGAAGGCGGTAGTACCGCTCGTCCCGGTCTTCTTCCGTCGTCGCTTCGTGGCTTCCCTCGCGGATGGTGTAGTTGTTCCTTGGCGCTTGCACTCCTCCTCGTCGTCCTTAGTGTTCCGACAATACCTATGCATGCACACGAGTGGAATGTCAAGTAGTATACCATCCTCGAAGGGGTCAAGTGAGCACGTGTAAAGGAGATGATTCACCTTTGTGTATGTGAAGTACATGTCGCACGTGTCACTTGCCGAACGGACTCTTGACATGGTGATGTCCATAGGATGCTCCGCATCAAAGTTGTTGCAGCTCCCTCCATCTATGATGACGCGAATAGAACGTTCCTTCACAACTCCCTTTGTATGGAACAAATTATGCCTCTGATTTTGCTCAGCTTGTGTAACCTGCACACTCAAAACACGTTGAGCAACTAAACATTCATACCATCAAGATCTTCAGCAGCCATGTATTGTGTCTCATGATCAGAATCATCTCCACCGTGTTCCTCATGTGTAATAAGAGCCAAAGTCTCCTCATCATAGTCACTAGCGGACTCATACCCACCATCCTCAGTAGCAATCATCACACGCTGAGATTTGCATTCTCTCGCAAAATGTCCTCTTCCCTTACAACGACGCCAAATAATATCACTTGTTGACGCCATGGAAGAAGAAGAGCTCTGTGCAGGCCCGGCAGGTGTGCTCTTGGCAGATAGTGGTGGTTGTGCCTGCTTTCTTGTATCACGGTTGGAGGTGGAACCTGAAGGAGGTGATGGTGCAGTGAAGTAGATGATGCACGTGGTGTCCATGATGAAGGTCGACCTGCAGAAAAGTTAGTGCGCGCCAATGCCTGTCGATCCTGCACTTCACGTTCAGCTTTACAAGCAAGATGGAATAAACGAGTGATATTATTATAATCCTTATAGTCTAGAATGGTCTGAATATCTCTATTTAATCCACCCAGAAAACGTGCAAGCATAGCTTCATTCTCCTCAACAATACCACATCTAATCAAGCCAGTTTGTAATTCCTTATAATATTCTTCTACAGAATTTTTACCTTGTCTTAAGCGCTGCAATTTTTGAAGTAATTCACGTTGATAATATGGTGGAACCCAACGAGTACGCATAGCAGTTTTCAAAGCAGCCCAAGTAGCTGGAACAGGATATAATCTACAATGTTCAGACCACCAAACACATGCAAAGCTAGTGAAAGCACAAACAGCAGCAGGAACACGTCTCTCCTCAGGATATTGTAAACATGTAAATCGTTGTTCAGTTTCTAACTCCCAAGTAAGATATATATCAGGAACATATCTACCCTCAAATGGTGGAATATTCAATTTCAGTTTAGGGAGATGGTCATGATCTCGTACCTGAGGGGGAGCCCTTACATTGCCATTACTTGCATGTGGACGACCTTGTGGTTGTGGTGCTGGTGGTTGCACGTAGTTCTGATGTTGATCAACCTCATCCTCGTAATCTCCCACATAATCATCCTCCTCGGTACCAGCAGCAGCAGTAGCAGGAGCCAAAGAAGCACCAACAGCAGTAGCAGCGGCACCAGAATTTTGTCCTGGCTCAATAGGAACACGCTGAGCTCGTCCATACTGATTCGGAAGGGGGCGTAGTTGTTGTCGTTGCAGAGGTGCGATAGGTGCAGCCGGCGGTGGTTGTGGAAAACGCGCGAGCAATTCATCAAACTTGCTATCAAGCTTTGTTTCAAACGTCTTCTCAATACCATCTATCTTCTCCATGGCCTCGTCAAATCTGTTTAGCACATCTTGCACCTGTCCAATCATCATTTGCTGAAACTTATCATGTAGCTGTTTGTTCGTCAGGTTCTCCCAATCAGTCTCATCGGCTTGTGATCCTACCATGGTTAGCAGCAAATAGAAACACACAAGAATATGATCCTACAGACTACTAAGAAGTGGTGGTGGTGTATCACAAACCCGTCAAGCAAATCTCAAATTCTTACCAGTTCTTACCCAGTAGCAGGTGGTGATCGGCAACCGTTGTAGTCAAAACTCTCAAAGCTTGGATAGAGCGATTACCAGGGAGAGTCCAACGCACAACGTAGATGTATGTGGAGCTGGGAAGGTGATGCGGAGCATCCCACGTTCATCCCCATGTACACTCCGACTACTCTCCAAGCCCCAAGGGTACATAAGATGAGACCTCGACTATGCGCCATCGGACACAAGGTGAATTCACTCCTCTTCGAACTGTCACTTTCCGCATATGAGACATGGCTACTACCTCATGCGTGGACCTTGTATACACTCAGGTACAACCAGGATGGCCAAGGAGAATCCAAGGACCAAGGCCAAGCATGGAAGAGAAGACGGAAGAAAGGAGAAGAAGAAGATGGAGCGGCTGTTGAAGACAGGCCGGACGTCCGGGCCGCAGTCCGGATCATCCGGGCCCAACCGGATCATCCGGACCCTCCCCCGGATCGTCCGGGTAAATGCACCGAAGACAACAGAAGCCCCCTCGACGAAGCCGGATCATCCGGACGGTCGCCCGGATCATCCGGACCCCCGACACCCGGATCATCCGGGCCACCATCCGGATCATCCGGACCCACTTTGTCTTGTGACTTGGGCCGAGGCCCGTGTACCCCTTCGCCCCTCACTTACCCCTTCGTGGCTTAGCACTATAAATAGACCTCCTCCTCCCCACTTTGAGGGTTAGCATTGGATTAGCTCATATTTGTGTGTGAGAGCCTTTGCTCATCCACCGGTACTTCTCCTCGGAGATCAGGACCTCCGTCTAGGAGAAGATCCATTCGGATTCAAGACCCCTATCTAGGGAAGATCCCCTCGTGGATTCAAGGCCCCTATCTAGGGAAGAACATCAAGGCCTCCTCTTGGAGATGAACGGTTCCTTTGTATCCTTACCCTAGTTGACTATGTATCTTGTGGATCTCATGTGTGTATGTTGATCTAGCACTTGTGTGATCGATTCCTTGTTGGTTGAGTGATTTCCTCTCGTTTTCCCCGTGTTTCCCCTCGTGCTTCCGCGTGTTCTTCGTGTTTCCCCCGTAGGATCCCCTCCAAGCGTGAAAGATCGACGAATTAGGGTTCCACCCTACATCATATGGTATCATGAGCCACGTTGATCACGTTTTTGGAGCCCCTACCCCTCTTTTTCTAGCTTGATTTTGTTGATTTCGTCCTAAATCCGAAAATCCCTACCAAAAATAGCCCCCCAATTTTTTTGTGATTTGTTGGTTTGATGATGTTTTGTTGATTTTGATCCGTGGATTCGCTTGGTTTCAAGTGGATCTAGCATTTCCCCAAGTTTCCCCACCTTCCATACACGAAATCCATCAAATTTTGCCCCAAAAATCATCCATTTCCGCCCAAAAATTCATCCCCACGAGCAAATCCCGGCGGATTGACTTGCCGGATCATCCGGACATTCTTCCGATCATCCGGACCTCACCGGATCAGCTGGGCGCCCCGGACGTCCGGATAAATCGCGCACCAAAAAACAGAATCAAGGCCGACGAACCCGGATCATCCGGATGTCCTCCCAGATCAGCCGGACATAGCCGGATGAGCTGGACCTCCTCCGGATGTCCGGTTACATCGAAAACCGACACGGCTGAAATCTTGTTTTGTCCATAACTAATTCATCCGAACTCCGATTTTGACGTTCTTTAGCTCGTTTTGAAGCTATTGACATCCCCTATCCAACAAAAATACCACCAACACCATTTGACACCATCAACTTTTCGGAATTTTGGCATCTTTGCCTAGGCCCTCCACCATATCATCCGCATTACCTCCACCGACTTCCGCAACCTAACCCATTTTGTTCCCCATTGCATATGTGGTTGTTTAAGTAGTGACTTGAGTCTCCTAAGGTGTTTCGGCTACTTAGGGACGGTTGCTTCTTCATCAACCACCACCACCACTTCCGCATAACCTTGCCCACCATACAATTCCACCCCAACTTAACCCAATTTTGTTTGAGTTGTGGCTTGTGTCTCCTAAGGTGTTTCGGCTACGTAGGGACGGCAACTTCAACTCCGACTTGTGTATAGCCCATCATTCCACTTCCGCATTGCCAAGTGCAAACCACCACCGCTTTTCCGCTACCACCATTTGACATTTGCCTTTGGATTTTGAGTTTGCGGTTTTTCCATTTCCTAGGGTGTTTCGGCTAACTAGGAACGGGTTGACATCGGCAACACCGCCTCTCATCATTGCCAAGGACGGTAACCTCGATTTACACCTTTGTATATTCACCTTGCAATTGCATTGTTAACCCCTAGCCCATTTTATGTTACTTGCCTATCGAGACTAGCCATTTGAGTATTGCCGCAACGCGTTACTTGTGCACATTAGTGATCCACCATCCATTGCATACATACCATATCATCTTGGTATCATATCATCCATTGTGCCTCAAGTTTGTTCCCGCATATACACAATTGCTATCTTGGTTTGTGCATTGTGCAAAAGTGGCCATAGAAAAAAAAGAGAAAAAGCTTTTAAGCAAAAAGAGAGCAAAGAGCTCGTGAGCAAGTGCCATAGCATCATACCCACATTGCAAATAAGAGCCATACCAAAATCTACATCATATGATATCATGCTTGAGAGAAACACCGGGAACCATACATACATAGCATACTTGGGATAGAAGAATACCCATTTTGCATCTTATAGGTTGTGCACAAGTGTCGTATCCGCCTATTGAGCAATCGTGCTAGCGTCTCTCTTGAGTTGTGCAACACGAGCGTTTTGGTGGATTCCACAGTTTGAGCTCATTCCTTAGTTGCACGACCCCATTTATCTATCCGTGTGTGTGTTTCCGTGTACCTCTCATTGCTATTGGTCTACTTGTTTCGCTTGCGAATTTGTGAATCTCTTTCAACATTATTGACTCTTGTTAACATTTTGCATTAAACTTTTGTGCCACTATCCTCACCGAGCTCCACTATAAGCCTTACTTGTGTAGGTGTGAGAATCGACAAGGATCGGTACCAATAGTGCTATTTCATTCTCCACATTTGAGTGAACTTGATTCATCTTCAACTTTGGTCAAAGGTACATTGGTATACGTTCTTCTCTTTCTCCCACTCATATTTGCTCGAGTCTTGTGATGGATAGGCAAGGCATTCCCTCTCCGGTCTACAACAACAACGACGGCGTGAACAACTACATCTCCAAAGCGTCCATCTTTGATCTACAACGACAAATACAAGGCGCACAATCAAGATTGCGAGAGCGCATCGAGAACATCTCCATCGACATTCGTCACTCCGAAGCAAGGAAAAGGGACTACATCGACAAGAAGCTTGCCGCACATAAAGAGGAGCAAGATGCAAGGATGGAAGAGATTCGGGCCTTGATCAAGTCTTCTTCCACTTCATCATTCTCAAGACGACGACGGTCAAGCCACAAGTCTTCGGAGCGCGAAAAAGATGCAAGTGCAAATCGTCCTCGTCCACATCTACATGGCGATCATCATCACGTTCACGATCCACATCGCCATGAAGGCCAAGTCACCTCCAAGCAACATGTGCACGACGACGACGAACGACATCTACTACGAGCTCAAGCACGACAACGACATCATCGTCATGAAGATGCTCCACAAGCGCAAATGCACAAGTCCCAACACGCCAAGTCCAAGTGATGAGGACATGACTACCTTGGATAAGACCAAAAATATTGCATACATGCATATTTGTCAGGTGATTTCTAGTGCAAACTATTCAATAATATATTTATGTTATCCAGAACAAAAATACTTCACATACTTTTGTGTTTTGTCTAATTGCAGGTGTATGGGACATTTGTACAATCCACATATGAAGATATGGGAAAAGGAGAAGTTTAGGTGCTGTTTAAAACGTCTTCTCACGTCACTTTTGGGCCAAGAGAAGATAGAGTCCAAGTCTCTCACGTTCTGGATTCAGATTCGGACTGCACAGACATACCTGACTCAAAACGCCAACAACTTTTTCATACGGACTCCGAATTGGGTGATTCTTTTTTTTGTTGGAAAGTAGATTTCATGCTCTTTCCAGCATAGTTGGAATCACCTTAAAATCTGATAGAAGCGGGGTGTCCCGATCTTTCGATGAGATGATAACTATCGATTTGGTGGAGACGACTTTGACGATCCGACTACAAACGTGCACGACGTTGCGCCTTAGCAATCGCTAAACCAACTCCGAGAGGTTGTTGACCACGCCGGAGCACAATCAACCTGACCACGAAGGTCTATTCCTGCAAGCAATCGAAGAACAAGCAAGAATATGATAAAAGCAATCTGAATATTGCGAGTAGTATGAAGTATGGATAAAGGTGGGGATCCGTAAGCGGTCTTGGTCTGGTCGTTGGACACAAACGAAGTACACGAGGTTGCAATGGCTAACTTTTAACTAAACAAATCCCAAGGAAAAAGCTACTAGATGGATCTACTTATAGAGGAGCAAGGGGTGGCGGCCAAGGAGGTGGGAGAACGTCCCAAGGCAGCCTAAAACTAACCCTAGGTCGTACAAGGCTAATGGGCCCAAGTGGAGGTGACGTAACACCTTTGGACTTGTAGTTTGACTCGGATTCTGGTGCAGCATCAGATTGTTTTGTCCATAACTCAACGCTCCGGACGGAATTTAAGGTGATTCCGATTGTGATGGAAAGAGCATGAAATCTACTTTCCAACAAAAAAAGAATCACCCAATTAGGAGTCCGTATGAAAAAGTTGTTGGCGTTTTGAGTCAGGTATGTCTGTGCAGTCCGAATCTGAATCCAGAACGAGAGACTTGGACTCTATCTTCTCTTGGCCCAAAAGTGACGTGAGAAGACTTTCTGAACAGCACCTAAACTTCTCCTTTTCCCTTATCTTCATATATGGATTGTACAAATGTCCCATACACCTGCAATTAGACAAAACACAAAAATATGTGAAGTATTTTTGTTCTGGATAACATAAATATATTATTGAATAGTTTGCACTAGAAATCACCTGACAAATATGCATGTATGCTATATTTTTGGTCTTATCCAAGGTAGTCATGTCCTCATCAAAATCCGTCCGGAGCGTTGAGTTATAGACGAAACAATCTGACGCTGCACCAGAATCCGAGTCAAACTACAAGTCCAAAGTTGTTACGTCACCTCCACTTGGGCCATTGGCCTTGTACGACCTAGGGTTAGTTTTAGGCTGCCTTGGGATGTTCTCCCACCTCCTTGGCCGCCACCCCTTGCTCCTATATAAGTAGATCCATCTAGTAGCTTTTTCCTGGGGATTTGTTTAGTTAAAAGTTAGCCATTGCAACTTCGTACTTCGCTTGTGTCCAACGACTGCACCAAGACCGCTTACGGATCCCCACCTTTATCAATACTTCATATATACTCGCAATATTCAGATTGCTTTTATCATATTCTTGCTTGTTCTTCGATTGCTTGCAGGAATAGACCTTCGTGGTCGGGTTGATTGTGCTCCGGCGTGGTCAATAACCTCTCGAAGTTGGTTTAGCGATTGCTAAGGCGCAACGTCGTGCACGCTTGTAGTCGGATCGTCAAAGTCATCTTCACCAAATCGATAGTTATCATCTCATCGAAGATCGGGACACCTCGATGAGGACATCAATACCATTGTTACACCCACAGCCCCTGCTGCTATACATACCGGACCAATTACTAGAGCTCACAAGACGCCAACTAAATTACCGGTACTTTCGTTTCTTGGTAATGATTCTAATGTTCATGAGAATATGATGCTGCCTAAATTGGATACATTTGTTTTGCTTACAAATGAAGGGCCTAGCTTGGAGAAGGATGAACATTGGAGCAAGAACACACATGGAGTTGATGGCATGCAAAGGGATCAAGAACGGAGTTACAAGTGATGATTTCAGGACTTTGAAGCCACCATAAGGAGTGCATGAAGCCTTGGACGAAATATACAAGATGCCACTTCATAATATTCGTCCATAGGCTATTCTAGGTGCTCGTCACCTTATTATTGGGCCAGGCCCATGTAATTTCGAAATACATTAGTATAGGCTATTTTTAGAGTCCGTATGTGTGGGGAAACAAGAGATAGGGTTAGTTTCGAACCCCTCCACCAAGGGCCACGAAATTCACCCCCTCTTCCTCCATATATACAGCCCTTAGGGCACCGTTTAGACTTGGGTTTTGTTTAGATCAAAAGTTCGCCATAGCTGCAACTTCGCGTTTCGTTTGTGTTCAACGACTGACAAAGCGTCACAGAACCCCACCTTGATCAATAAAGCTTTCATCTTATATTCGCAATATCCAGATTGCAATCTCAGTTTCTTGCTTGTTCTTCGCTTGCTCGCAGGAAATGACCCTCGTGGTCGTTGATCGTGCTCGGCGTGGTCAATAACCTCTCGGAGTTGGTTTAGCGATTGCTAAGGCGCGACGCCCTCGCACGTTCGTAGTCGGATCGTCAAAGTCGACTTCCACCAAAGCGAAATCCACCATCTCATCGAAAGACGGGACACCTTTGCCTCTATCAAGTGGTATCAGATTTCCGTGTTGCTCGGTGAGATTTTACAGTTTTCGTAGTTTAGATCGAGTCTGTTCTTCATACCTATAGTCCACGAAAAAGCCAAAAAAAATTAGGTTAGTTCATCCCATCCAACCAATCGAGCCTTTGCATAATCTTTTACGATTTGCTTTGTTGAATTTGCGGTTGCATCGTCGTGTCAAGTTGCTGGTCTTAGCGTCTATTCTTTTAGAGTTTCGAGTTCTGCTCACAAGTTGTCACGTCGCCGCTGCCATATACCACCACCACATATTCACCGCCAATCCGAATCCATATACGCCACCACATATCCGCCGCCATCACGCCCATCCGAGTCCACCGCAACATATATCCGCCACCATCCGAAGTTCCACCAGATTCATCTCCGCCACCAGTCCGAGTTCCACCAGATTCATCTCCGCCACCAGTCCGAGTTCCACCAGATTCATCTCCGCCACCAGTCCTAGTCCGAGTCCAGTAATTGTTGCATTGTTCTCGATTTCCAGATCACGCGATACTCCGAGTCGTGACAGCAGAGGACTCCCCAACTTCCAAGCCATCCGCAGAAGAAAAATAGTTCCAGTTTCAAAAAAAAAAAAAAAACTAAGTCTGGAAAATTCTGGCTAGGCAGTTTTTAGACCATTTGTAGACTTTTCCGAAAAAAATTTGTTGCGAGCAAAAAAAAAAAAAAAAAAAAAGTGCAAAAAAAAAAAAAAAAAAGAAAAAAAAATTCAGAGTGTGCTCCTCCCTTGTTTACGTGCAGCGCCGTGATTTTGTTAGTGTTCTAGGCTCGCGTCTCTAGCACGGTCTAGCCTAGGACCAAACAAGATCTGCTGTCGTGAGCGCTTATTCAACTTTGCATCTCTGAATTGATTATTGCTGACATTTTTGCTACCATATCATAAGCCTTCCCAGCTCTACATACATCTACGTCGTGCGCTTGATTCTCCTGTAATCGCTATATCCAAGCTTTGAGAGTTTTGACTACAACGGTTGCCGATCACCGCCTTCTTTGGGTAAGAACTGGTAAGAATTTGAGATTTGCTTGACGGATTTGTGACTGTCCACCACACCACCACCACCACTTCCTAGTAGTCTGTAGGATCATATTCTTGTGTGTTTCTATTGCTGCTAACCATGGCAGGACCACAAGCCGATGAGACTGATTGGGAGAACTCGACGAACAAACAGCTACATGATAAGTTTCAGCAAATGATGATTGGACAGTGCAAGACGTGATAAACAGATTTGACGATTCCATGGAGAAGATAGATGGCATTGAGAAGACGTTTGAAACAAAGCTTGATAGCAAGTTTGATGAATTGCTCGCTGTTTTCCACAACCACCGCTTGCTGCACCTATCGCACCTCTGCACGACAACAACTACGCCCTTCCGAATCAGTATGGACGAGCTCAGCGTGTTCCTCTTGAGCCGGACAAAATTCTGGTGCAGCTGCTCTCGCTGTTGGTGCTTCTTTGGCTCCTGCTACTATTGCTGCTGGTACCGAGGAGGATGATTATGTGGAGATTACGAGGAGGAGGTTGATCAACATCGAACTACGTGCAACCACCAGCACCACAACCACCAGGTCGTCCACATGCAAATAATGGCAATGCTAGGGCTCCCCTCAGTACGAGATCATGACCATCTCCCTAAACTGAAATTGAATATTCCACCATTTGAGGGTAGATATGTTCTGATATATATCTTACTTGGGAGTTAGAAACTGAACAACGATTTACATGTTTACAATATCCCGAGGAGAGACGTGTTCTGCTGCTGTTTGTTCTTTCACTAGCTTTGCATGTGTTTGGTGGTCGAACATTGTAGATTATATCCTGTTCCAGCTACTTGGGCTGCTTTGAAAACTGCTATGCGTACTCGTTGGGTTCCACCATATTATCAACGTGAATTACTTCAAAATTGCAGCGCTTAAGACAAGGAAAAATTCTGTAGAAGAATATTATCGGGAATTACAAACTGGCTTGATTAGATGTGGTATTGTTGAGGAGAATGAAGCTATGCTTGCACGTTTTCGGGTGGATTAAATAGAGAGATTCAGACCATTCTAGACTATAAGGATTATAATAATATCACTCGCTTATTCCATCTTGCTTGTAAAGCTGAACGTGAAGTGCAGGATCGATGTGCATTGGCGCCGCACTAACTTTTCTCGCAGGTCGACCTTCATCATGGACACCACGTGCATCATCTACTTCCACCGCACCATCACCTCCTTCAGGTGCCACCTCCAACCGTGATACAAGAAAGCAGGCACAACCACCACTATCTCGCCAAGAGCACACCTGCCGGGCCTGCACAGAGCTCTTCTTCTTCCATGGCGTCAACAGGTCACACAAGTGATATTATTTGTCGTCGTTGTAAGGGAAGAGGACATTTTTGAGAGAATGCAAATCTCAGCGTGTGATGATTGCTACGAGGATGGTGGGTATGAGTCCGCTAGTGACTATGATGAGGAGACTTTGGCTCTTATTACACATGAGGAACACGGTGGAGATGATTCGATCATGAGACACAATACATGGCTGCTGAAGATGCCGACAGTATGAATGTTTAGTTGCTCAACGTGTTTTGAGTGTGCAGGTTACACAAGCTGAGCAAAATCAGAGGCATAATTTGTTCCATACAAAAGGAGTTGTGAAGGAACGTTCTATTCGCGTCATCATAGATGGAGGGAGCTGCAACAACTTGGCTAGCATGGAGATGGTGGAGAAGCTATCTCTCACCACAAGACCACATCCACATCCTTACTACATCCAATGGTTCAACAACAGCGGCAAGGTTAAGGTAACACGTACTGTTCGTGTGCATTTTAGTATCTCTACATATGCTGATTATGTTGATTGTGATGTGGTACCTATGCAAGCATGTTCCTTGTTACTTGGTAGACCATGGCAATTTGATAAGAATTCTGTACACCATGGTAGAAACAATCAGTATACTCTTGTTCATAAGGATAAAAATATTACTTTGCTTCCTATGACTCCTGAGTCCATTTTGAAAGATGATATTAATAGAGCTAATAAAGCAAAACAGGAGAAAATAAGAGTGAAAATCAGATTGTGGCAAAAGAATTTGAGCAACACATGAAGCCTATTAATAAATCATCTACTGTTGCTTCTGAAATTAAATTGAAAAGTGCATGTTTACTTGCCACCAAATCTGATATTGATGAGTTAGATTTTAGCAAATCTGTTTGCTATGCTTTTGTATGCAAAGAGGCATTATTTTCATTCGAGGACGTGCCTTCCTCTTTGCCCCTGCTGTCACTAACATTTTGCAGAGTTCGCCGACGTCTTTCCACAAGACGTGCCACCGGATTACCACCTATTCGAGGGATTGAGCATCAAATTGATTTAATTCCCGTGCATCATTACCCAACCGTGCACCATACCGCACCAATCCAGAGGAGACGAAGGAGATTATGCGTCAAGTACAGGAGCTGCTCGACAAAGGTTATATACGCGAATCCCTTAGTCCTTGTGCTGTTCCTATTATTCTAGTGCCGAAAAAGGATGGTACGTCACGTATGTGTGTTGATTGTAGAGGTATCAATAATATTACTATTCGTTATCGTCACCCTATTCCTAGGTTAGATGATATGCTTGATGAATTGAGTGGCTCTACAATATTCTCCAAAGTTGATTTGCGTAGTGGATACCATCAAATTCGTATGAAATTGGGAGATGAATGGAAAACAGCATTTAAAACTAAGTTTGGATTATATGAGTGGTTAGTCATGCCTTTTGGGTTAACTAATGCACCTAGTACTTTCATGAGATTAATGAACGAAGTTTTACGTGCTTTCATTGGACGATTTGTGGTAGTCTATTTTGATGATATACTGATTTATAGCAAATCTTTGGAAGAACATTTGGAACATTTACGTGCTGTTTTTAATGCTCTACGTGATGCACGTTTGTTTGGTAACCTTGGGAAGTGCACCTTTTGCACCGACCGAGTATCTTTTCTTGGCTATGTTGTTACTCCACAGGAATTGAAGTTGATAAAGCCAAGATTGAAGCTATTGAGAGTTGGCCGCAGCCCAAAACGGTCACACAAGTGAGGAGTTTCCTTGGCCTCGCTGGTTTCTATAGGCGTTTTGTGAGAGATTTCAGCACCATTGCTGCACCTCTCAACGAGCTTACAAAGAAGGATGTGCCTTTTGTTTGGGGTACCGCACGGAAGAAGCCTTCACGGTATTGAAAGCTAAGTTGACACATGCTCCTTTACTCCAACTTCCTGATTTTAATAAGACTTTTGAGCTTGAATGTGATGCTAGTGGAATTGGATTAGGAGGTGTGTTATTACAAGATGGCAAACCTGTTGCATACTTTTCTCAAAAATTGAGTGGGCCTAGTCTGAATTATTCTACTTATGATAAAGAATTATATGCTCTTGTTCGGACTTTAGAAACATGGCAACATTATTTATGGCCCAAAGAATTTGTTATACATTCGATCATGAATCTTTGAAACATATTAAAAGTCAAGCTAAACTGAATCGTAGACATGCTAAATGGGTTGAATTCATTGAGACTTTCCCTTATGTCATTAAACACAAGAAGGGTAAAGAAAATGTTATTGCTGATGCATTGTCTCGTCGCTATACTATGCTTTCACAACTTGACTTCAAAATATTTGGTTTGGAGACCATCAAAGATCAATATATGCATGATGCTGATTTTAAAGATGTATTGCAGAATTGTAAAGAAGGAAGAACATGGAACAAGTTTGTCGTTAATGATGGATTTGTGTTCCGTGCTAACAAGCTATGCATTCCAGCTAGCTCCGTTCGTCTTTTGTTGTTGCAGGAGGCGCATGGAGGAGGACTAATGGGACACTTTGGCGTGAAGAAGACGGAGGACGTACTTGCTACACATTTCTTTTGGCCAAAGATGAGACGGGATGTTGAGCGTTTTATTGCTCGCTGCACTACATGTCAAAAAGCTAAGTCACGACTAAATCCTCATGGTTTATATATGCCTTTGCCTGTACCTAGTGTTCCTTGGGAGGATATATCTATGGACTTTGTTTTAGGTTTACCTAGAACAAAGAAGGGGAGGGATAGCATATTTGTTGTCGTGGATAGATTCTCGAAAATGGCACACTTTATACCATGTCATAAAAGCGATGATGTTGTCAATGTTGCTGATTTGTTCTTTCGTGAAATTATTCGCTTGCATGGTGTGCCAAATACTATTGTTTCAGATCGTGATACTAAATTTCTTAGCCACTTTTGGAGATGTTTATGGGCTAAGTTGGGGACTAAACTGCTTTTTAGTACTACTTGTCACCCCCAAACCGATGGACAAACAGTAGTCAATAGAACATTGTCTACTATGCTTAGGGCTGTTCTAAAGAATAATAAGAAAATGTGGGAGGAATGTTTGCCTCATATTGAATTTGCTTATAATCGTTCATTGCATTCTACTACTAAGATGTGCCCTTTTGAAGTTGTGTATGGTTTCCTACCTCGTGCACCAATTGATTTGTTGCCTCTTCCATCTTCGGAGAAGGTTAATTTTGATGCTAAAGAACGTGCTGAATTGATTTTAAAAATGCATGAGTTAGCTAAGGAAAACATTGAGCGTATGAATGCTAAATATAAACTTGCTGGAGATAAGGGTAGAAAACATGTTGTGTTTGCACCGGAGATCTTGTTTGGTTACATTTGCGTAAGGATAGATTTCCTGATTTGCGCAAATCAAAGCTAATGCCACGTGCTGCTGGTCCCTTTAAGGTGTTGGAGAAAGTAAATGATAATGCATATAAACTTGAGCTGCCTGCAGATTTTGTGGTTAGTCCCACTTTTAACATTGCAGATTTGAAGCCATATTTGGGTGAGGAAGATGAGCTGCCGTCGAGGACGACTTCATTTCAAGAAGGGGAGGCTGATGAGGACATCAATACCATTGTTACACCCACAGCCCCTGCTGCTATACATCTTGGACCAATTACTAGAGCTCACAAGACGCCAACTAAATTACCGGTACTTTCGTTTCTTGGTAATGATTCTAATGTTCATGAGAATATGATGCTGCCTAAATTGGATACATTTGTTTTGCTTACAAATGAAGGGCCTAGCTTGGAGAAGGATGAACATTGGAGCAAGAACACACATGGAGTTGATGGCATGCAAGGGGATCAAGAACGGAGTTACAAGTGATGATTTCAGGACTTTGAAGCCACCATAAGGAGTGCATGAAGCCTTGGACGAAATATACAAGATGCCACTTCATAATATTCGTCCATAGGCTATTCTAGGTGCTCATGTCACCTTATTATTGGGCCAGGCCCATGTAATTTCGAAATACATTAGTATAGGCTATTTTTAGAGTCCGTATGTGTGGGGAAACAAGAGATAGGGTTAGTTTGGACCCCTCCACCAAGGGCCACGAAATTCACCCCTCTTCCTCCATATATACAGCCCTTAGGGCACCGCTTAGACTTGGGTTTTGTTTAGATCAAAAGTTCGCCATAGCTGCAACTTCGCGTTTCGTTTGTGTTCAACGACTGGACAAAGGCGTCCACAGAACCCCACCTTGATCAATAAAGCTTTCATCTTATATTCGCAATATCCAGATTGCAATCTCAGTTTCTTGCTTGTTCTTCGCTTGCTCGCAGAAATGACCCTCGTGGTCGTTGATCGTGCTCGGCGTGGTCAATAACCTCTCGGAGTTGGTTTAGCGATTGCTAAGGCGCGACGTCCTCGCACGTTCGTAGTCGGATCGTCAAAGTCGACTTCCACCAAAGCGAAATCCACCATCTCATCGAAAGACGGGACACCTTTGCCTCTATCACCTCCCCCTCTATCACCAAGCTTCAAGAGAACAAAAGAAGACCGCGAGATGACCACCACCAAGACGGCGCTACGGCTACATCAACCACTTCGGCATCTTCGCCAAGTGTTCTCAAGGCATCTTCGCCTTTGGACGTACGGCATCTTCGCCTACTTCCCACGAGTACGCCTACATCGACTTCATCAAGTCCAAGGCGACTACCTACGAGAGAGGGTGACACTTCCATCTTCGGAAGCCCCCCAAGGAAGATGGACGAGCATGGGAAACTCCCTTCGGTCATGGAGACGAGCTATGAGGTGCCACATCATATGGACCTCCAACACCAAGACGGCGACAAGAAGGTCGAGCAAGGGCCATCCCCTTCGACCACGGCGATCGGAGTTGAGCATGGAGACATTTGCACCAACATCTCTCTGACACCCACATATGTCGAGATGCCCCAAGTGCCATGTGAGGAGAGCCACCACCCCATGAGTGACATGAGTGACTCCATCATACGTGACATTGAGAGCATTTCCTATGAGAGGATGAGTGTGACCACCACTAGCCCCACACATGAGAGCATGCCACTCATCTTATGTGAGGTTGAGCGCCAATTGTGTGACTCCACCAACCATATGAGTGAGAGCATCCTTGAGGGAGTGAGTGAGCCACAACACTTAGAGAGTGAGGTAGTTGACACGACATGTGAGGCCACTATGATTTCTATCGACTTACCCTCTACTCCTTGTGTGTTTTCTCCTTTGGTGCTAGGTCTCCTACATGATGACACGCCTACCATTGATGAGTCCATACCTCCTATGGATACGACGATGGCCATGATGGACGATGATGCACCCCCCACATGGTTCCATCAAGATGAAGATGACAACGAGACGATCTTCAACACCTCACCTACAACACATGAGCGACGCTCCAAAGGTAACATAGGTGATGGTGCTTCTCTTGTCCCACTAGTGGACTCTCTTGATAATGATTGCTCCCATGATGTTGACCCTCCTATTGCCATGCTTCATGCTAGTGAAACTTCTTCATGCCTTGACTTACCCATTTATGATGAATATGATGATGAGCATGTTGAGTTGCCTAGTTGTGATGCTATGCTTCATAGGATATCATGTGAAAATTCTATTGGTCACTTCATGTTTGACAATCCATTGAACTTGTCATATGCTATGAGTGAGATCTCCCATATTGCCTCATTTGAATCTCAACATGGTAACTATGCATGCCACATTAAAATCAATCCCATTTGCACTTATGGCATAGATGACGAGATGATGGTCATTGGCTTTTGTTTTTCATGTGATGATATTGCCATGCTTCCTTTACATGATTTACTGATGAAGGGTGGAACCCTAATTCGTCGATCTTTCACGTTTGGAGGGGATTTTCGGGTTTTAGGACGAAAACAACAAGGTCAAGCGAGAAATCACGGGGTAGGGGCTCCAAAAACGTGATCAACCTGGCTCTGATACCATATGATGTAGGGTGGAACCCTAATTCGTCGATCTTTCACGTTTGGAGGGGATCCTACGGAGGGAAACACGAAGAACACGCGGAAGCACGAGAGGAAATCACGGGGAAGAACGAGAGAGACACTCAACCGACAAGAGATCAATCACACAAGGTCTAGATCATCGAAGCACAAGTGATACATGGTCCAAAATCAACAAAGGAAAGATACAAAGGTAGCCGTTCTTCTCCGGAGGAGGTCTTGAATCCACGAGGATCTTCCCAGATAGGGGTCTTGAATCCGATGGATCTTCTCCTAGACGGAGGTCCTGATCTCCGTGGAGAAGTACCGGTGGATGAGCAAAGGCTTTCACACACAAATATGAACTAATCCAATGCTGAGTCTCAAAGTGAGGAGAGGGGGTCCTATAAATAGAGTCTGGGGCGAAGGGGTACATGGGCTCAGCCTAAACGCTGCTGCCAGAGCGCCGGCCGGACGATCCGAGCGAGGGTCCGGATGATCCGGGCTGGTCCGGATGATCCGGGTGGAGGCCCGGATGGTCCGGATGCTCTGCAGGTGACAGCGTAGGGCCGAACGTCCGACCGGGGCTCCGGATGTCCGGGCGGGATCCGGATGATCCGGGCCGGGGTCCGGATGATCCGGCTTCAGCGTGGAGGTTCTGTTGCCTTCGGTCGATTTAGCCGGATCGTCCGGACCGGGGTCCGGATCATCCGGGCTCTGTCCGGATCGTCCGGCCTCTGTGGTCCTGGTTGCTTTCTCCTCTCCGTCTTCGCGTATGTCTTCCGCTTCCGATTCTCCTTGCTTCCTAGCCTCTTCATGGTTGACTCCTTGGTGCCTGAGTATGCATAGAGTTTCCGTTTGAGGTAGTAACCATGTCTCATGTGAATCGAAGGAGAGTTGTGAGAGGAGTGATGTCACCTCGGTTTCGAGAGCTCTTGCACGTGCTCGAGTCATCGGTCCTTGTGGTGTTGTAGGTGTTGATGTAGAGTCCATGGGGATGATGGAAGGATGCTCCGCATCATTTATGCAATTCATCTAATATGTCATGCCATGATCAAATTGTTCCAAATATGCATTGTTTTGGATGTTGTCAACATTCTCCACGTGATGTTACTACTCTTGCTCATGAGGAGACCCCCATAGTTTCCTCATACATATTAGGCGATCTTGATGCATTCCATACTTTGCATGATTCCCATAATTGCTTGCACCATATGCATAACATGAATAACAATGCTCTAGATATTTCTCATGATGCATTACACAATTTGAGTCTCCATTATGCGATACATCATAACAAACCTATCATGATGGATGACATGTTTCTATATCACGCATCTCATTTATTTGAGCGTTGGATATTTGGTGCTAACAAACACACGCACGTGCGCATCATGATGGATGATGTGTACATCTACCACGCACACACAATTTTCCCTTTGACTTTGTTTTGTGTAGGTACTCATGTATACTCGTCGACCTCTCAATCCCAAGAGTTGATTTAAACGAGCTCTTGAGAGCAATGATGACTTGGGATCCCGTGGACTATCCTTACCACCATTCCCCTCGCGCAAGGACTACGCGCAACTCCTCTACTTGGCTCTCACACGGCTATGGGCCATCTACCACTTCTCACATTATGCTCATATTACCGTGTTCACTTTGCATACTATGCTTGCTTCTATGCCTTTGCCATGCAATTGTGACCCTTGCTTGCATTTACCCATGATTCACAATTATGCTACTCCTATGTGTATTTGCATGCTTGGTGGAGATCCTTGTTGCTATTGCCATGTTTATCATGTGCCTCATGCTATTGACGCTATTTTTCTCACATCTTGCATTCATGCTTGTGATATGTCATGTGATGTAGGGTGGAACCCTAATTCGTCGATCTTTCACGTTTGGAGGGGATCCTACGGAGGGAACACGAAGAACGCGCGGAAGAACAAGGGGAAATCACGGGGGAAGAACGAGAGAGACACTCAACCGACAAGAGATCGATCACACAAGGTCTAGATCATCGAAGCACGAGTGATACATGGTCCAAAATCAACAAAGGAAGGATACAAAGGTAGCCGTTCTTCTCCCGGAGGAGGTCTTGAATCCACGAGGGGATCTTCCCGTATAGGGGTCTTGAATCCGATGGATCTTCTCCTAGACGGAGGTCCTGATCTCCGTGGAGAAGTACCGGTGGATGAGCAAAGGCTCTCACACACAAATATGAGCTAATCCAATGCTAAGTCTCAAAGGGAGGATATGGGGTCCTATATATAGAGTTAGGGGCGAAGGGTACATGGGCTCAGCCAACAAAGCGCTACAGAGCTTTGGCGGATGATCCGGATGGGGGTCCGGATGATCCGGACTGGTCTGGATGATCCGGGTGGAGTCCCGGATGAGCCGAAGGGTCGGCTGGTGGCGGCGACGGGCCGGATGTCCGGCTGGTGGTCCGGACGTCCGGGCGGGGCCCGGATGATCCGGGGCGGGGTCCGGATGATCCGGCTTCGGGAGGGAGCTTCTGTTGCCTTCGGTCGCTGGAGCCGGATCGTCCGGACCGGGTCCGGATCATCCGGCTCTGTCCGATCGTCCGGCCTCCGTCTGGATCGTCCGCCACCACGTCCTGGTTGCTTTCTCCTCTTCGTCTTCATGCGTGCCTTCCGCTTCCGGTTCTCCTTGCTTCCAAGCCTCTTCATGGTCGACTCCTCGGTGCCTGAGTATGCATAGAGTTTCCGTTTGAGGTAGTAATCATGTCTCATGTGAATCGAAGGAGAGTTGTGAGAGGAGTTATGTCACCTCGGTTTCAAGAGCTCTTGCACGTGCTCGAGTCATTGGTCCTTGTGGTGTTGTAGGTGTTGATGTAGAGTCCATGGGGATGATGGAAGGATGCTCCGCATCATATCCCCTCCCTTCGAAAGGATCCGACCTCGGATCTAGTTCTTCATCACCATGGAAAGGTGAGAGGTCTTTTACGTTGAAGGTGTCGCTCACGTTGTACTTGTCGCTTGGTAGGTCGAGATTGTAGGCGTTGTTGTTGTAGCGTGCTAACACCTTGAAGCGTCCATCGGCTCGAGGTAGAAGTTTGGATTTGCGTTCGTTGGGGAAGCGTTCCTTGCGAAGGTGTAGCCACACTAGATCGCCTTTGTTGAAGATCATGGGTTGCTTGTTGATGTTGAGCTTGGTCGCTAGTCGTTGTACTTGGCGCTCGATGGTGTTTCTTGTATCTTCATGCATCTTCTTGATGTAGCTTGCACGGGCACTTGCGTCGAGGTTGGTGCGCTCTTGTAGAGGTAGAGGTAGGATGTCCAATGGGGACAATGGGTTGAAGCCGTAGACGACCTCGAAGGGGGACTTGCCGGTCGTCGAATGTCTTGCGCGGTTGTAGGCGTACTCGGCGATGGGTAGACACGCCTCCCACTCCTTGATGTTCTTCTTGATCAACACGCGAAGTAGAGTGGAGAGCGTCCGGTTTGTCACCTCCGTTTGGCCGTCGGTTTGAGGATGGTATGCGGATGAGAACATGAGCTTGATGCCGAGCTTGGCGCAAAGAGTCTTCCAAAAGTAACTCAAGAACTTGACGTCGCGGTCGGAGACGATTGACTTTGGTACTCCATGAAGGCGCAAGATTTCCCTACAAAAGAGATTTGCAATATGTGAAGCATCGTCTACCTTGTTGCAAGGAATAAAGTGTGCCATCTTAGAAAATCGATCTACAACCACAAACACGGAATCCTTTCCATTTTGCGTTGTAGGCAAACCAAGTACAAAGTCCATGCTAATGTCTTCCCAAGGTTGATATGGAATTGGAAGTGGCATGTAAAGACCATGAGATTGAGCTTTTGACTTAGCTTTGCGGCATGTAGAGCATCGGGTGGTGAAGCGTGAAACATCTCGAAACATCTTGGGCCAAAAGTAGTTCTTGGAGAGCGTGACGAAGGTCTTGTCGCGTCCAAAATGTCCCATGAGTCCACCTCCATGAGCCTCTTGCAAAAGTAACAAACGAAGAGAAGACTCGGGTATGCAAAGTTTGTTAGCTCTCATAAGATAACCATCCTTGAGGTAATATTGTTCCCAAGATGTATGCGTCAAACATTTAGCATAATGAGGTGCAAAAGATGGATCACTAGCATATAAATCTTTGATGTGCTCAAAGCCAATAACATTCAACTCAAGTTGGGTGACAAGCGTGCATATGCGTGAAAGTGCATCGGCAACTACATTTTCCTTGCCCTTAATGTACTTGATCACATATGGGAAAGATTCAATAAATTCACTCCATTTGGCATGGCGCTTGTTCAATTTAGTTTGACCTTTTAAGTACTTAAGCGTTTCATGATCGGTATGGATGACAAACTCATGAGGTCTAAGATAATGTTCCCAAACATTTAGCACACGCACTAAAGCATACAATTCTTTGTCATACACGGGGTAGTTAACTTGAGCACCGGAGAGTTTTTCACTAAAATAAGCAATGACTCGTTTTTCTTGCATTAAAACTCCGCCAATTCCGGTACCACTTGCATCACAATGGACCTCAAAAGTTTTGTCAAAATTGGGCAAAGCAAGAATCGGAGCATGAGTAAGCAAAGACTTGAGCTCATCAAAAGCGTTTGATTGCAAAGGTCCCCAAACAAAAGGAGTATTCTTCTTACTCAAAGCATGCAAAGGAGCTGCAATAGTGCTAAAGTTTTTCACAAAGCGGCGATAAAAACCTGCAAGACCAAGGAAACTTCGCACTTGTTGCAAATTGGTGGGTTGGGGCCAAGTTTTAATTGCTTTGATTTTAGTTTCATCAACATGGACACCCTTGGAGGAGACAACGAAACCCAAGAAAACCACTTTGTCAACTCCAAAAGTGCATTTCTTCAAGTTGGCATAAAGACTTTCCTTTCGAAGTGTTTGCAAAACAAGCTTAACGTGATCAAGATGCTCTTTCATGGTTTTGCTAAACACAAGAATGTCATCGAAGTAAACCACAACAAAGATTTCAATGTATGGACGAAGTACATGATGCATGAGGCGCACAAAAGTTCTGGGAGCCTCCGACAAACCCATAGGCATAACCAACCATTCATATAAGCCAAATTTTGTTTTGAAAGCAGTTTTCCATTCATCACCCTCATGAATGCGGATTTGATAATAGCCACTTTTAAGATCAATTTTTGAGAAAAAGTTGGCTCCACTAAGTTCATCAAGCATATCATCTAAGCGAGGAATGGGATGCCTATAGCGCACGGTGATAGCATTTATGGGTCTACAATCGGAGCACAAGCGGAAACTTCCATCGGGCTTAGGCACAAGTATAACGGGCACGGCACAAGGGCTTAAGCTTTCACGTACATGACCGTTGTCGAGTAGTTGTTGTACTTGCCGTTGAATCTCCTTGGTTTCGTCGGGATTGACACGGTAGGGAGCTTTGTTTGGAAGTGGCGCTCCGGGGATGAGGTCGATTCGATGCTCAATGCCTCGAAGAGGAGGTAGACCCGGAGGTAGCTCATCGGGAAAAACATCTTGAAATTCCTGCAAAAGAGATTGAAACACCAAAGGTAGCTCAAGAGTGGTGTTAGTTTGTGGTTCTCCATCCTTGCACACGAGGACAAAGTGCATCACACTCGATGGGTTCTCACACACTTCTCTCATCTCATGTTTGGTGGCGAATAGTATGAGGTTTTTCTCTCTAGGCGAAGAGGCGCTCACATTTGGCTTGTGGCTCTCACTCACTTTTTGGTGGCTCACTTTCTCACTCTTCTCTCTTTGGTTGGTGGCTTGTTTGTCGGCAATCACTTGACTAGGAGACATGGGTCGTAAAACATATTCTTTGCCTTTCATCTTGAAGCTATAGTGGTTTGTCGCCCATTGTGGTAGACACCACGGTCGAATTGCCATGGCCGACCAAGGAGGAGGTGGCAAACGGTCATTGGGACCACATCACACTCCAAAGTGTCTTCATATGCACCGATTTCGAAGGATACTTGGACCGTATGCTCAACTCGTATAGTGCCGGAGTCACTTAGCCATTGAACCTTGTATGGTTGCGGATGCTTCTTCTTGACCAATTGGAGCTTGGAGCATAGTTCTTCGCTTGCCAAGTTGTGGCAACTACCTCCATCGATGATGACCTTGACGGATCTCCCATGGATGCCAGCCTTTGTGTGGAAGATGTGGCATCGTTGGTCGTCTTCTTGGTGATTTTGAAGTGTCAAGACTTTGGAGTCAACAAGAGCAGGGCTTGTATCTTCATCACAAAACACTTGATCATCTTCATCCTCGTTGATGCGCCGGTGTATGGCCACATGCTCAATAGCGTCCATTTCATCTTCACTCATTGAGTTGTAGGTTCCATCATCGTTGAGTATCATGGTACGCTTGTTGGTGCATTCATATGACTTCTGGTCTCGGCCGCCGCAAGTAAAACACTTGAAGGAGCTTGTCTTGACGGTCTCATCGGTTGGAGTAGATGATGAAGCACGCGGCTTGGAGTTGCTTGTAGTAGGAGGAGGACGACTTGAACTTGTAGAAGTTTTCTTGTAACTTGACTTGTCGTCGTTGCTTGGAAAAGGTTTGGTTGATGTCGAAGTTGGAGTAGTTGTTGAAGCTTGGTTGTTGGAGAGGCCGTATGTCTTGGATGAGTACTTGGCGTACTTGAAGTCATCTTGCACTTGTCGTTCCGCCTTTGTAGATTGGTGCACGAGCTCAATGAGGTTGGAGTAGGGTTGGAAGTCGGCAATCTTCTTGATGGGATGGTTGAGTCCGTTCAAGAATCGTGCCATTGTTTGCTCATCATCCTCCGTGACATTGGCTCGAATCATGGCAATCTCCATTTCCTTGTAGTATTCTTCAACACTCTTTGTTCCTTGCTTGAGGAGTTGTAGCTTCTTGAAGAGATCACGGTTCTAGTAGGTGGGCACAAAGCGTGCTCTCATGACATCCTTCATTTGAGCCCAAGTGGTGATTGGAGGTTCACCTCTTGTTTGTCGGCGCTCAAGGACTTGTTCCCACCATATGAGAACATAGTCTTGGAACTCAAGTGATGCCATAGCGATCTTCTTCTGATGCGGAGCATCCTATGGACATCACCATGTCAAGAGTCCGTTCGGCAAGTGACACGTGCGACTTGTACTTCACATACACAAAGGTGAATCATCTCCTTTACACGTGCTCACTTGACCCCTTCGAGGATGGTATACTACTTGACATTCCACTCGTGTGCATGCATAGGTATTGTCGGAACACTAAGGACGACGAGGAGGAGTGCAAGCGCCAAGGAACAACTACACCATCCGCGAGGGAAGCCTGGAAGCGACGACGGAAGAAGACCCAGGACGAGCGGTACTACCGCCCCCCGTAAGCGGTACTACCGCCCCCACTGCCGCTCGCCACTACCGCTCAACCCGGCAAGTACTAGTGTTCGCACGATCCGGGCCCGGTATTACCGCTCAGCCTAAGCGGCACTACATTGAGCGGTACTACCGCCCTTTGGCCGGTACTACCGCCTGCTTGCATCGCAGAGTCGGGCCAGAGGCCCATGTATCCCTCCTCACTTACCCCTTCGTGGACATATGCTATATAAACTCCCCCACCTCCTCCTAGCTAGGGTTAGCACTGGATTAGCTCATGTTTGTGTGAGAGCCTTTGCTCATCCACTTGGTTACTTCTCCTCGGAGTTCACGACCTCTTCGGAGAAGATCCCCCAAGCGGATTCAAGACCCTTCTAGGGAAGAACATCAAGGCCTCCTCTTGGAGAAGAACGGTTCCTTTGTATCCTTACCTTTGTTGACTTTGGATCTCGTGAATCTCTTATGTGTATGATGATCTAGCACTTGTGTGATCGATTCCTTGTTGGTTGAGTGATTCTCTCGCGTTTTCCCGTGTTTTCCCTTGTGCTTCCGCGTGTTCTTCAGATTCCTCCGTGGGATCCCTCCAAACGTGAAAGATCGATTTAATTAGGGTTCCACCCTACATCATATGGTATCATGAGCCACGTTGATCACGTTTTGGAGACCCTACCCGTGTTTTCTAGCTTAATTTTGTTGATTTCGTCCTAAATCGAAAATCCCCACCAAAAATAGCCCCAAAATTTTTGTGATTTGTTGGTTTGATGATGTTTTGTTGATTTTGATCCATGGATTTGCTTGGTTTCAAGTGGATCTAGCATTCCCCAAGTTTCCCCTTCCATCCACAAAATCCATCGAATTTTGACCCGAAATCACCCATTTCCGCCCCAAAATCGCTAAACCATTCGAGCAATCGAGAAAATCCGACACGAGCGGTACTACCGCCCTACAGAGCGGTACTACCGCTGAGAAACTCAAGCGGTACTACCGCCCATGAGCGCTACTACCGCCAGGTCCTGTTCCAACCGAAAAAGTCGAAAAAACCCGACACGAGCGGTACTACCGCCCTTCCCAGCGGTACTACCGCCCTGGACATTTCCAGCTTTACGAGTTTCACCATTTCCACCATAACTTCCACATCCGGAGTCCGATTTTCGCGTTCTTTAGCTCGTTGAGAAGCTATTGACATTCTCCTTCCTCCTAGATAGGTTACAACATCATTTGACACCATCACATTTGATGAATTTTGGCATCTTTGCCTAGGGCTTCCACCACAACATCCGCATAACCACCACCGACTTCCGCAACCTAACCCATTTTGTTCCTTATAGCATTAGTGGTTGTTTGAGTTGCGATTTGAGTCTCCTAAGGTGTTTAGGCTACTTAGGGACGGTTGCTTCTTCATCAACCACCACCACCACCACTTCCACATAACCTTGCCCACCATACACTTCCGACAACCCAACTTAACCCAATAGTTGTTTGAGCTTATTTGAGTTGTGGCTTGTGTCTCCTAAGGTGTTTCGGCTACTTAGGGACCGTGTGCTTCCAACTCTTACACCGTATAGCCCATCATCCCACTTCCGCATTGCCAAGTGCATACCACCACCGCTTCCGCTACCACCATTTTGACATTTGTCATTTGAGATTTTGAGTTTGCGGTTTTTCCGTTTCCTAAGGTGTTTCGGCTACTTAGGGACGAGTCTCCATCATCTTGGTATCTACACCAAGAACACCGCCACTCATCATCGCAAAGGACGGTAACCTCGACGACACCATTGTATATTCCCTTGCAATTGCATTGTTAACCCCTAGCCCATTTTGTGTCACTTACCTATCGAGACTAGCCATTTGAGTATTGCCGGCAACGTTACTTGTGCACATTAGTGGTCCATACCTCCCATTGCATACATACCATATCATATTGGTATCATATCATCCATTGTGCCTCAAGTTTGTTCCCGCATATACACAATTGCTATCTTGGTTTGTGCATTGTACAAAAGTGACCATAGCGAAAAAAAAGAAGAGAAAAAGCTTTTAAGCAAAAAAAAAGAGAGCAAAGAGCTCGTGAGCAAGTGCCATAGCATCATCCCATTGCACATAAGATTGTCAAATCAACATCATATGATATCATGCTTGAGAGACACACCGGGAACCATACATACATAGCATACTTGGGATAGAAAGAATATCCATTTTGCATCTTATAGGTTGTGCACAAGTGTCGATCCGCCTATTGAGCAATCGTGCTAGCGTCTCTCTTGAGTTGTGCAACACGAGCGTTTTGGTGGATTCCACATTTTGAGCTCATTCCTTGGTTGCACGACCCCATTTATCTATCCGTGTGTGTGTTTCCGTGTACCTCTCATTGCTATTGGTCTACTTGTTTCGCTTGCAAATTTGTGAATCTCTTTCAACATTATTGACTCTTGCTAACATTTTGCATTAAATTTTTGTGCCACTATCCTCACCGAGCTCCACTATAAGCTTTACTTGTGTAGGTGTGAGAACCGACAAGGATTGGTACCAATAGTGCTATTTCATTGTCCACATTTGAGTGAACTTGATTCATCTTCAACTTTGGTCAAAGGTACATTGGTATCGTTCTTCTCTTTCTCCCACTCATATTTGCTCGAGTCTTGTGATGGATAGGCAAGGCATTCCCTCTCCGGTCTCGACAACAACGACGGCGTGAACAACTACATCTCCAAAGCGTCTATCTTCGATCTACAACGACAAATACAAGGCGCACAATCAAGATTGCGAGAGCGCATCGAGAACATCTCCATCGACATTCGTCACTCCGAAGCAAGGAAAAGGGACTACATCGACAAGAAGCTTGCCGCACATAAAGAGGAGCAAGATGCAAGGATGGAGGAGATTAGAGCCTTGATCAAGTCTTCTTCCCCTTCATCATCCTCAAGACGACGACGGTCAAGCCACAAGTCTTGGAGCGCAAACAAGATGCAAGCGCAAGTTGTCCAAGTCAACATCTACATGGCGACCAACATCACATTCGTGATCCACATCGTCATGAAGGGCAAGTCACCTCAAGCAACATGTGCACGACGGCGACGACGCCCGCCACGAGCTCAAGCACGACAACAACATCATCATCATGAAGATGCTCCACAAGCGCAAATGCACAAGTCCCAACACGCCAAGTCCAAGCTTCAAGAGCACAAAAGAAGACCGCGAGACGACAACCACCAAGACGGCGCTACGGCTACATCAACCAATTCGGCATCTTCGCCAAGTGTTCTCAAGGCATCTTCGCCTTTGGACGTACGGCATCTTCGCCTACTTCCCACGAGTACGCCTACATCGACTTCATTAAGTCCAAGGCGACTACCTCACGAGAGGGTGACACTTCCATCTTGGAAGCCCCCAAGGAAGATGGCCGAGCATGGGAAACTCCCTTCGGTCATGGAGACGAGCTATGAGGTGCCACATCATATGGACCTCCAACAACAAGACAGCGACATGAAGGTCGAGCAAGGGCCATCCCCTTGACCACGGCGTCTGAGTTGAACATGGAGACATTTGCACCTACACCTCTCCGACACCCACATATGTCGAGATGCCACACATCCTATGTGAGGTTGAGAGCCACTTGAGTGACTCCACCAGCCATATGAGTGAGAGCATCCTTGAGGGAGTGAGTGAGCCACAACACTTAGTGAGTGAGGTAGTTGACACGGCATGTGAGGCCACTATGATTTCTAACGCCTTAACCTCTACTCCTAGTGTGTTTTCTTCTTTGGTGCTAGGTCTCCTACATGACGACACGCCTACCATTGATGAGTCCATACCTCCTATGGAGACGACGATGGCCATGATGGACGATTATGCACCTCCCACATGGTTCCATCAAGATGAAGATGACAACGAGACGATCTTCAACACCTCACCTACAACACATGAGCGATGCTCCAAAGGTAACATAGGTGATGGTGCTTCTCTTGTCCCACTAGTGGACTATCTTGACATCGATTGCTCCCATGATGTTGACAAACCTATGGCCATGCTTCATGCTAGTGAGACTTCTTCATGCCTTGACTTACCTATTTATGATGAATATGATGATGAGCATGTTGAGTTGCCTAGTTGTGATGCTATGCTTCATAGGATATCATGCGAAAATTCTTTTGGTCACTTCATGTTTGACAATCCATTGAACTTGTCATATGCTATGAGTGAGATCTCCCATATTGCATCATTTCAATCTCAACATAGTATCTATGCATGCCCCATTAAAATCAATCCTATTTGCACTTATGGCATAGATGACGAGATGATGGTCATTGGCTTTTGTTTTTCATGTGATGATATTACCATGCTTCCTTTACATGATTTGCGCAATTCATCCAATATGTCATGCCATGATCACATTGTTCCAAATATGCGTTGTTTTGGATGTTGTCAATATTCTCCACATGATGTTACTACTCTTGCTCATGAGGAGACCCCCATAGTTTCCTCATACATATTAGGAGATCTTGATGCATTCCATACTTTGCATGATTCCCATGGCTGCGTGCACCATATGCATTCCATGAACAACAATGCTCTAGATATTTCTCATAATGCACTACACAATTTGAGTCTCCATTATGTTATACATAATAACAAACCTCTCATGATGGATGATATGTTTCTATATCATGCATCTCATTTATTTGAGCATTGGCTATTTAGTGCTAACCGACACATGCACGCAAGATCATGATGGATGATGTGTACATATACCATGCACACACAAATTTTCCTTTGTCTTTGTTTTGTGTAGGTACTCATGTATACTCGTCAACCTCTCAATCCCAAGAGTTGACGAAACGAGCTCTTGAGAGCAACGACGCTTTGGGATCCCGTGGACTATGCTTACCACCGTTCCCTTCGCGCAACGCCTACGCGCATCTCTTCTACTTGGTTCTCACACGGCTATGGGCTATTTACCACTTGTCATCTTATGCCCATACTATTGTGTTCACTTTGCATGTTATGCCTCTTTCTATGCCTTTGCCATGCAATTGTGACCCTTGCTTGCATTTACCCATGATTCACAATTATGCTACTCCTATGTGTATTTGCATACTTGGTGGAGATCCTTGTTGCTATTGCCATGTTTATCATGTGCCCCATACTATTGATGCTTGTTGTGTTGGGAGAGTCATTATGCCTTATTGCTATTTACATATGGCTTCTCACCGAGATATTCATGCTATTTTTCTCACATCTTGCTTTCATGCTTGTGCCATGTCTTGTGAATTATTCATGCACACTATTTGCACCAATGACATGCTTGCCATGATTCCTTCTAGTACGTTGCATCTTTGCACTACTAGCTTGCTTGACTTGATAGCTATGATTGCTTGCTATGTTGCATCA
Source organism: Aegilops speltoides (assembly GCA_021437245.1). Taxonomy (NCBI): domain Eukaryota; kingdom Viridiplantae; phylum Streptophyta; class Magnoliopsida; order Poales; family Poaceae; genus Aegilops; species Aegilops speltoides. The sequence continues at coordinate 245,037,710 of CM038146.1, forward strand.
CCCATGTTCCACTATTACTTGCTTTCTTGGGTTGATGACATAGATGTTGATGCCTCTCACTTGATTTGTCATGATCATTGTCTCTTGTCTCCATTAGTTGCATCTCTCATATCACCTTGTATTGAGTGCCAACTTACTATGCTTATTGATCTTGGAGATTTGGACACTTTACTTGTGATGCATGCTTGTTTGATTGAGCCTATTGCACATGGTTGTTCTTGCATCATATGCCTCCATACTATGACACGCTCCCTTGTACTTTCTTATGACGAGCATGATGCATACACTTGTTGGGTATCTTACCACTCGAATGATAGGTTTTGCATTTCCGCTAACCTCATTTGTTTTTCAGTGTTTGTCATGTTCTTTCATTTTGGAGGTTTCACAAGGTGATGCCGTTATCGACATATTGGTTATGTGAAGGCATACATGATGTGCGGCACCAACATTTTGACATTCTCATAAAGGTGAACTCCTTCTCTTTGAGCAATCCTCAAATATGCATATTGGATGGGTCACTCTTTCATTGTTGTTTCCTTCTTGTTGTCTACATGATACATCTCGTGAAAGGAGGAGCGACATTGGAGATTGGCTACATGGACCTTCACATTGAGGAGCGCTTGCACTTATTGGAGGCACCTTGACACTCCACTCATGCCTCGACATCGAGCTTTGGTACACCAACACCTTCATATTTCTTGATTGTGCTCACACATGTCATGCTCGATGGACGATCATACTCACCACAAGTTTGCACACTATGCATGGATTGACTCACATTGTGATTGCCTTGTTGCATCTTGTATTCCCATGTCATCCATGATATATGAGCTTGCATTTCCTTAGCAAATTTGTTGTGATCTACCTTGAAGGCATATTCATACATCATGATCATATTGTCCATCATCAATTGCATGATAACATATACATATTGAGCATCCATTGCCATATTCATGCTATTGATAAAACATCTCACTATGACATCATTTTGCACCGTGGTTGCATAGATCATATTTACAACACATTTGTTTACACAATGATTGCATTTCCTCCCATGAATGCTTTGCATCTCATTCTAGATCATCTTGATATGCTTCATGCGCTTTGTCACGACCAATCTTACCGCACGGACTCATTCTTACATGATGGACCTTTTGTGTGCGCTAACCATTGTATTTCCGAGTGTTGCTTGTGTTTGCTCTTTTTGCATGTCTATCACTCCGGCGACACCTTGGACTACTTGGATTGCGCCATGTCTTCAACTTCTTCCAACTACAAGTCCGTCTATGACAACCGTTTCCATGGTGATGAGGATCACGATCCGAGGTCGGATCCTTCCCAAGGGAGGGGAGATGATGCGGAGCATCCTATGGACATCACCATGTCAAGAGTCCGTTCGGCAAGTGACACGTGCGACATGTACTTCACATACACAAAGGTGAATCATCTCCTTTACACGTGCTCACTTGACCCCTTCGAGGATGGTATACTACTTGACATTCCACTCGTGTGCATGCATAGGTATTGTCGGAACACTAAGGACGACGAGGAGGAGTGCAAGCGCCAAGAACAACTACACCATCCGCGAGGGAAGCACGAAGCGACGACGGAAGAAGACCGGGGACGAGCGGTACTACCGCCCCGTAAGCGGTACTACCGCCCCCACCGCCGCCGCCACTACCGCTCAACCCGCAAGTACTAGTGTTCAGACGATCCGGGCCCAGTACTACCGCTCAGCCTAAGCGGCACTACCGCTTGAGCGGTACTACCGCCCTTTGGCCGGTACTACCGCCACTGCTTGCAGCAGAGTCGGGCCAGAGGCCCATGTATCCCTCCTCACTTACCCCTTCGTGGACATATGCTATATAAACTCCCCACCTCCTCCTAGCTAGGGTTAGCATCGGATTAGCTCATGTTTGTGTGAGAGCCTTTGCTCATCCACTTGGTTACTTCTCCTCGGAGTTCACGACCTCTTGGAGAAGATCCCCAAGCGGATTCAAGACCCTTCTAGGGAAGAACATCAAGGCCTCCTCTTGGAGAAGAACGGTTCCTTTGTATCCTTACCTTTGTTGACTTTGGATCTCGTGAATCTCTTATGTGTATGATGATCTAGCACTTGTGTGATCGATTCCCTTGTTGGTTGAGTGATTCTCTCTCGTTTTCCCCGTGTTTTCCCTTGTGCTTCCGCGTGTTCTTCGTATTCCCTCCGTAGGATCCCCTCCAAACGTGAAAGATCGACGAATTAGGGTTCCACCCTACATCATCTTCTCTTCCTCATAGTTGTGCAAACGAAAGATTTTGTCGACCTTCAATGCCCATGAGAGGTATTCTTCGGGATCATTGGTTCCATTGAACTTGGGCATTGTGAACTTGAGCTTGCCATAGCGATGTTCTTCATTGTTTTGAGGTCGATGTTGATGATGACGTTCTTGACGTGGAGGGTAATCATCCTCATGTTGCTCTTGGCGAGGAGGAAGTCCATGATCAACTTGTTCTTGTTGACCTTCAGGTTGAGGTTGAGCTTGAGGAGCTTGTGGAGGAGCTTGTTGGGCTTGACGTTGCGCACGTTGATGGTAGTTCCTCTCTTGTATTTCTTCTCGAAGTGCTTCCTCTTGATTGCGCCTTTCGCGATTGCGGTTGGCGAGAGCTCGACTTGATGCTTGAAGGGCGCGTTCCGCCTCAAGAGCTTGTGCTTAGCGTTGTTGTTGTTGAAGACGTTGAGCTTCGGCGTCTTGTTGCTCTTGGTGTAGGTGCGCTCGTTCTTGTTCTTGTTGGTGACGAAGACGTTGTCATTCTTGAGCTTGAGCAAACGCCATTTGGCTCGATTGAGGACGAGGAACTTCTTCATCAACTTGCTCTTGGAGATTCTTGTCGTGTAGCGGGTTGCGAGATGCATGACGCTCTTGACGCGCGGCTCGTCGAAGAATGTTCGATGACGGTGTACTTGTGTCGGAGAAGGAGTCGTCGGAGTGGCGACTTGAGTGGCTCCGTCTTGAGTGTGAAGAGGTAGAAGTCGCGGTTCACCAACAAGGCGCGGATCTCGTCCATTCTTGCATCATTCTCTTTCTTGTCGCGTCGAGTTTGTTGTCGAAGTAATCTCATGTACGTTTCTCGAGAGTCGCAAGTCGGTGGAGAGGTTGTCGATCGTTCACTCATTGCTTGTTGCTCTTGATGGAGAGCTCGTTCTTGCGCCAAAGAGGTGGCTCTTGGTGACGATGATGACATGTCGTCGTCTTGCTCGATGAAGAGTGGATTTGTAGAAGAACTTGGCCTATCCATCATTTCAAGCAAATTGTGAGTGGTAGAAGGAGAAGAATGAATACCAATGTACCTTTGACCGAAGTTAAAGATGAATCAAGTTCACTCAAATGCGGACAATGAAATAGCACTATTGGTACCGATCCTTGTCGATTCTCACACCTACACAAGTAAAAGCCTTTGGTGGAGCTTGGTTAGGATGGTGGCACAAAATTGATTGCAATTGTTAGCTTGACTCATAAATGTTGAAGAAGATTCGCAAATTCGCATATGCAACAAGTAGACCAAGCAAGTAGTGGTACACGGAAACACACACGCAAATAGATAAATGGGATTGTGCAAACCAAAAGTGAGCCAAAATGTGGAAACCACGAAAATGCTCTTGTTGCACAATACTAGAGAGACGCTAGCACGATTGCACAATAGGCGGATACGGAGCTTGTGCACAACCTACTAGGCAAAAATGCAACGATCTCTATCCCACGTATGCTATATGTATGGTGTATCGGTTCAATGATCCAAGATGATCTTATATGACAATCTTAATGTTGTATGATGCTATGCTTGTTGCTTATAAGCTCTTTGCTTATCTTTCCTCTTTGCTTAAAAGCTTGAGTGGCTCTTTCTCTCTTGAGCTCTTTTCGTATGCAAACTTGACGAACTAAGATAGCAATTGTGTATGCGATGACAACTTTGTGACACACAAGTTGATTCCGAGATATGCACCTCGATTGTATGTATGATATGGTGTATGCAACTAATGTGCACAAGTCACGTTGCCGGCAATACTCAATGGCTAGTCTCGGTGGGTAAGCAACGCAAAAGATGGTATATGATGGTTATCAATGCAATTGCAAGGTATGACAAAGATGTCGTCGATGTTACCGTCCGTAGCGAAGATGAGTAGCCGACCAAAATGAGCATTTGTTGTTGATGTCACACCGCGCCTAGATAGCCGAAACACAAAAGGACGCGGAAATCTCACTCAAATTGTCGAACTCAAATTTGAATGGTAGTACGGAGGTTGTGTCTTGGGGTTTGGCAAGTGGAAGTGGTGGTGGATAGGGTGAGGAGGGTGTATGTAGGTATATGTGGAGGTGGTGGTGGAGAAGGACTGCAGAAATGCAGTTTCGGCAGAGGAAGCCGGACGATCCGGGCGAGTCCGGATGATCCGGGACTTGGTCCGGATGATCCGGGCAGGTCAACCACGCACGGGAATGGTTCGGGAAGAACACGAAAATGGGGTGGAATTTGATGATTTCGGGGATTTTGGGTGGATTTCGAGAGGGAGAAGGTGGGGAAACACAAGATCCACGAGTTACACACCGAATCCACGGATCAAAAACAACAAAACATCATCAAAACTAACAAATCACAAAAAAATTTGGGGGTATTTTGTGGGGATTTTCGGGTTTTTAGGACGAAAACAACAAAATCAAGCTAGAAATCACGAGGTAGGGGCTCCAAAACGTGATCAACTTGGCTCGATACCATATGATGTAGGGTGGAACCCTAATTCGCCGATCTTTCACGTTTGGAGGGATCCTACGGAGGAACACGAAGAACGCGCGGAAGAACGAGGGAAATCACGGGGAAGAACGAGAGACACTCAACCGACAAGAGATCGATCACACAAGGTCTAGATCATCGAAGCACGAGTGATACATGGTCCAAAATCAACAAAGGAAGGATACAAAGGTAGCCGTTCTTCTCCCGGAGGAGGTCTTGAATCCACGAGGGGATCTTCTCGTATAGGGGTCTTGAATCCGATGGATCTTCTCCTAGACGGAGGTCCTGATCTCCGTGGAGAAGTACCGGTGGATGAGCAAAGGCTCTCACACACAAATATGAGCTAATCCAATGCTAAGTCTCTAAGGGAGGATATGGGGTCCTATATATAGTTAGGGGCGAAGGGGTACATGGGCTCAGCCCAACAGGCGCGCACAGGCGCTGGCCGGATGATCCGGATGGGGGTCCGGATGATCCGGACGGTCCGGATGATCCGGGTGGAGTCCCGGATGAGCCGGAGGGTCAGCTGGTGGCGGCGACGGGCCGGATGTCCGGCTGGTGGTCCGAACGTCCGGGCGGGGTCCGGATGATCCGGCTTCGGGAGGGAGCTTCTGTTGCCTTCGGTCGCTGGAGCCGGATCGTCCGGACCGGGGTCCGGATCATCCGGGCTCTGTCCGGATCGTTCGGTCCTCCGTCCGGATCGTCTGGCCACCCTGGTCCTGGTTGCTTTCTCCTCTCCGTCTTCATGCGTGCCTTCCGCTTCCGGTTCTCCTTGCTTCCAAGCCTCTTCATGGTCGACTCCTCGGTGCCTGAGTATGCATAGAGTTTCCGTTTGAGGTAGTAACCATGTCTCATGTGAATCGAAGGAGAGTTGTGAGAGGAGTGATGTCACCTCGGTTTCAAGAGCTCTTGCACGTGCTCGAGTCATTGGTCCTTGTGGTGTTGTAGGTGTTGATGTAGAGTCCATGGGGATGATGGAAGGATGCTCCGCATCATCATGTGAATTATTCATGCCCACTATTTGCACACATGACATGCTTGCCATGATTCCTCCTAGTATGCTGCATCTTCGCACTACTAGCTTGCTTAACTTGATTGCTATGATTGCTTGCTATGTTGCATCACCCATGTTCCTCTATTACTTGCTTTCTTGGGTTGATGACATATATGCTCATGCCTCTCACATGATATATCTTGATCATTGTCTCTTGTGTCCCTTAGTTGCCTCTTTCATATCCACTTGTATTGAGTGCAACCATACCATGCTTATTGATCTTGGAGACTTTGACACATTACTTGTGATGCATGCTTGTTTGATTGAGCCTATTGCACTTGGTTGTTCTTGCATCATATGCCTCCATACTATGACACGCTCCCTTGTACTTTCTTATGATGAGCATGATGCATACACTTGTTCGGTATCTTACCACATGAATGATAGGTTTTGCATTTCTGCTAACCTCATTTGTTTTTCCGAGTGTTTGTCATGTCCTTTCATTTTGGAGGTTTCACAAGGCGATGCCGTTATGCGACATATTGGTTATGTGAAGGCATACATGATGTGCGACACCAAAATTTTCAACATTCATAAGGTGAACTCCTTCCCTTTGAGCCACCCTCAAGTATGCATATTGGATGGGTCACTCTTTCATTGTTGTTTCCTTCTTGTTGTCTACATGATACATCTCGCGACCGGAGGAGCGACATTGGAGATTGGCTACATGGACCTTCACATTGAGGAGCGCTCGCACTTATTGGATGCACCTTCGAAATTCCACTCATGCCACGACATCGAGCTTTGGTACACCAACACCTTCATATTTGTTGATTGTGCTCACACATGTCATGCTCGATGGACATATCATACTCACCACAAGTTTGCACCCTATGCATGGATTGACTCACATTGTGATTGCCTTGTTGCATCTTGTATCCCCATGTCATCCATGATATATGAGCTTGTTCACTTCCTTAGCAAATTTGTTGTGATCTTCCTTGATGGCATATTCATACATCATGATCATATTGCCCACCATCAATTGCATGATAACATATACATATTGAGCATCCATTGCCATGTTCATGCTTTTGATGCACCATCCCATTATGACATCATTTTGCACAATGGTAGAATTTGTCGCTTTGTGCACCATGCTAATTATCCCATGAATTCTTTGCATATCGTTCTATATCATCTTGATAAGCTTCATGCGCTTTATCATGCACTATCCCTAAGCACGGACTCACGTTTAGTTGATGGACACTTTGTGTGCGCTAACCATTGTATTTCCAAGTGTACTTTGTGTTTGCTCATTTTGCATGTATCACATACCGGAGACACCTTGGAGTACTTGGATTGCGCAAGACCTTCACCTACGTCCCACTACAAGTCCGTCCACGCCACCCGTTTCCATGGTGATGAGGATCACGATCCGAGGTCTGATCTTTCCCAAGGGGGGGGATATGATGCGGAGCATACCATGTTCATCCCCATGTACACTCCGACTACTCTCCAAGCCCCAAGGGTACATAAGATGAGACCTCGACTATGCGCCATCGGACACAAGGTGAATTCACTCCTCTTCGAACTGTCACTTTCCGCATATGAGACATGGCTACTACCTCATGCGTGGACCTTCTATACACTCAGGTACAACCAGGATGGCCAAGGAGAATCCAAGGACCAAGGCCAAGCATGGAAGAGAAGACGGAAGAAAGGAGAAGAAGAAGATGGAGCGGCTGTTGAAGACAGGCCGGACGTCCGGGCCGCCGTCCGGATCATCCGGGCCCAGCCGGATCATCCGGACCCTCCCCCGGATCGTCCGGGTAAATGCACCGAAGATAACAGAAGCCCCCTCGACGAAGCCGGATAATCCGGACGGTCGCCCGGATCATCCGGACCCCCGACACCCGGATCGTCCGGGCCACCATCCGGATCATCCGGACCCTGCCTGTGCGCGCGACTTGGGCCAAGGCCCGTGTACCCCTTCGCCCGTCACTTACCCCTTCGTGGCTTAGCACTATAAATAGACCTCCTCCTCCCCACTTTGAGGGTTAGCATTGGATTAGCTCATATTTGTGTGTGAGAGCCTTTGCTCATCCACCGGTACTTCTCCTCGGAGATTAGGACCTCCGTCTAGGAGAAGATCCATTCGGATTCAAGACCCCTATCTAGGGAAGATCCCCCTCGTGGATTCAAGGCCCCTATCTAGGGAAGAACATCAAGGCCTCCTCTTGGAGATGAACGGTTCCTTTGTATCCTTACCCTAGTTGACTATGTATCTTGTGGATCTCATGTGTGTATGTTGATCTAGCACTTGTGTGATCGATTCCTTGTTGGTTGAGTGATTTCCTCTCGTTTTCCCCGTGTTTCCCCTCGTGCTTCCGCGTGTTCTTCGTGTTTCCCCCGTAGGATCCCCTCCAAACGTGAAAGATCGACGAATTAGGGTTCCACCCTACATCAGAAGGCTTATAATATGGTAGCAAAAAGGGTCAGCAATAATCAATTTAGAGATGCAAAGTTGAATAAACGCTCAACGACGGTACTGTGCTGTTCCTAGGCTAGACCGTGCTAGAGACGCGAGCCTAGAACACTAACAAAATCACGGTGCTGCACATAAACAAGGGAAAAGCACACTCTGGATTTTTTTTCGCTCCTCTTTTTTTTTGCGCTGCTCTTTTTTTTTGCGAAAAATCACTATAATGGCGAGTGTCTCAAAACTCTTCCCAGGTCAAACTGACAGGATGGGCACGAAATTTTTCGAATAATTTTTTTTTTGACTGCCCGACCCAAAAACTGAAGCGGGTCAAAAAACTTTCTATAACGGCGATCGCTCAATACGCTTAGAAACACCTAAAATAGGATAGCCAAAATTTTTTTGTCCCGTGCGTTTTGGAAAATTTTGGGCCTAAGCGGAGGGTGGTTTCGGTCGTTTTTTGAAACCAACCTCTTCTACGGACGGCAAAGATTGCTGGAATCCAAACCTACTCGAGACAAGGAAACACGAATCGGAAAACTAGATGGATCCCAAAACAAACCTAATATGCAAGGGACTCGGATTGGTGGTGGATATATGGTGGTCGATGGCGCGGTGGTGATATATGGAAGCGGTGGTGGTATATGGATACGGATTGAAGCGGTGGCGGATAAGCGGTGGTGGTATATGGATACGGATTGAAGCGGTGGCGGATAAGCGGTGGTGGTAGAAGGCGGGCGATGATAATGGTGCGGCGGCGGCGTGACAACTTATGACCGTAACTCGAAACTCTAAAGACTAGACTCTAAGACCAGCAACTAGACACGGCGATGCAACCGCAAATTCAACAATGCAAATACAGAAAAAGATTATGCAAAGGCTCGGACTGGTTCGGATAGGATGAACTAACCCTAATTTTTTGTGGCTTTTTCGTGGACTATAGGTATGAAGACAGACTCGATCTAAACTACGAAAAACTGTAAAATCTCACCGAGCAACACGGAAATCTGATACCACTTGATAGGCGAGGTGTCCCGTCTTCGATGAGATGGTAGCTATCGTTTTGGATGAAGTCGACTTTGACGATCCGACTACGAACGTCTTGAGGACGTCGCGCCTTAGCAATCGCTAAACCAACTCCGAGAGGTTATTGACCACGCCGAACACGATCAACGACCACGAAGGTCTGTTTCCTGCAGCAAACAAAGAACAAGCAAGAAACTAAGATTGCAATCTGGATATTGCGAATATAAGAGGAAAGCTTTATTGATCAAGGTGGGGTTCTATGACGCCTTTGTGCGTCGTGGAACACAAGCGAAATGCACGCCAAGTTGCAGCTATGGCGAACTTTTAATCTAAACAAAACCCAAGTCTAAGCGGTGCCCTAAGGGCTGTATATATGGAGGAAGAGGGGTGAACTTCGTGGCCCTTGGTGGAGGGGTCGAAACTAACCCTATCTCTTGTTTCCCCACATACGGACTCTAAAATAGCCTATACTAATGTATTTCGAAATTACATGGGCCTGGCCCAATAATAAGGTGACGCAGCACCTAGAATAGCCTCTGGACGAAATTTATGAAGTGGCATCTTGTATATTTCGTCCAAGGCTTCATGCACTCATTATGGTGGCTTCAAAGTCCTGAAATCGTCACTTGTAACTCCATTCTTGTCCCCCTTGCGCATGCCATCATCTCCATGCTTGTTCTTGCTCCAATGTTCATCCTTCTCCAAGCTAGGCCCTTCATTTGTAAGCAAAACAAATGTATCCAATTTAGGCAGCATCATATTCTCATGAACATTAGAATCATTACCAAGAAACGAAAGTACACAGTAATTTAGCTGGCGTCTTGTGAGCTCTAGTAATTGGTCCAGTATGTATAGCAGCAGGGGTTGTGGGTGTAACAATGGTATTGATGTCCTCATCAGCATCGACAACCTCTCCACCGACTTGCGACTTTCCGAGCAACGTACAAGAGAGTACTTCGACAACAAGCTCGACGCGCACAAGAAAGAGAACGATGCAAGAATGGACGAGATCCGTGCCTTGTTGGTGAACCGGCGTACTTCTACCTCCTCACACTCAAGACGGAGCCACTCAAGTCGCCAATCCGACGACTCCTTCTCCGACACAAGTACACCGTCATCGAACACTCTTCGACGAGCCGCGCGTCAAGACCGTCATGCATCTCGAAACCCGCTACACGACAAGAATCTCCAAGAGCAAGTTGATGAAGAAGTCCCTCGTCCTTAATCAAACCAAGTGGCGTTTGCTCAAGCTCAAGAACGACAACGTCTTCATCGCCAACAAGAACAAGAACGAGCGCGCCTACATCAAGAGCAACAAGACGCCGACGCTCAACGTCTTCAACAACAACAACGAGAAGCACAAGCTCTTGAGGCGGAACGTGCCCTTCAAGCATCAAGTCGAGCTATTGCCAACCGCAATCGCGAAAGGCGAAACCAAGAGGAAGCCCTTCGAGAAGAAATCCAAGAGAGGAACTACCATCGGCGTGCGCAACGTCAAGCCCCACAAGCTCCTTCACAAGCTCCTCAAGCTCCTCTCCAACATCAAGGCCAACAAGAGCAAGTTGATCATGGACTTCCTCCTCGCCAAGAGCAACATGAGTGATGAGGACATGACTACCTTGGATAAGACTAAAAATATTGCATACATGCATATTTGTCAGGTGATTTCTAGTGCAAACTATTCAATAATATATTTATGTTATCCAGACAAAAATACTTCACATACTTTTATGTTTTGTCTAATTGCAGGTGTATGGGACATTTTTACAATCCACATATGAAGATAAGGGAAAAGGAGAAGTTTAGGTGCTGTTCAAAAGTCTTCTCACGTCACTTTTGGGCCAAGAGAGATAGAGTCCAAGTCTCTCACGTTACGGATTCAGATTCGGACTGCACAGACACACCTGACTCAAAACGTCAACAACTTTTCATACGGACTCGAATTGGGTGATTCTTTTTTGTTGGAAAGTAGATTTCATGCTCTTTCCAGCACAGTTGGAATCACCTTAAAAGCCATCCGGAGCGTTGAGTTATTGACGAAACAATCTGACGCTGCACCAGAATCCGAGTCAAACTACAAGTCCAAAGGTGTTACGTCACCTCCACTTGGGCCCATTGGCCTTGTACGACCTAGGGTTAGTTTTAGGCTGCCTTGGGACGTTCTCCCACCTCCTTGGCCGCCACCCTTGCTCCTATATAAGTAGATCCATCTAGTAGCTTTTCCTTGGGTTTTGTTTAGATCAAAAGTTAGCCATAGCTGCAACCCGCGTGCCGTTTGTGTTCAACGACCGGACAAAGCGTCCACAGAACCCCACCTTGATCAATAAAGCTTTCATCTTATATTCGCAATATCCAGATTGCAATCTCAGTTTCTTGCTTGTTCTTCGTTTGCTCGCAGAAATAGACCCTCGTGGTCAGGTTGATCGTGCTCGGCGTGGTCAATAACCTCTCGGAGTTGGTTTAGCGATTGCTAAGTAGCGGCGTCCTCGCCGCGCTTCGTGATCGGATCGTCAAAGTCGACTTCCACCAAAGCGAAATCCACCATCTCATCGAAGGCGGGACACCTCTGCCTCTATCAAGTGGTCTTGATAGGCGAGTGCCTCTTCGATGAGATGATAACTAATTTGGTGAAGATGACTTTGACGATCCGACTAGGCGACGTTGCGCCTTTAGCATCGCTAAACCAATCTCCTCGATGACGATGTCGGAAGCGATCATGACCAGGTGGTCAATCCTGAAGCAATCGAAGAACAAGCAAGAATATGATAAAAGCAATCTGAATATTGCGAGTATGTATGAAGTATTGATAAAGGTGGGGATCGAAAAATGGTCTTGATCGTTGATGCGACTAGCAGGAAACATTGGGAACAAGCAGAAAACTAACAATCAAACAACTGGGCAATATTGAATGTGCAAGTCAATGATAAACAAACAGAATATGATAAAAAAATCTGAATATGCAGTATGTATGAAGTATTGATGAGTGGACAAAATGAAGGTCTGGAGTGACAGTGGACAATCACAAACAAATGTCCATACACGCAATTTCAAAGTGTGAAGATGTGAATAACAGAATAGTTTGCACTAGAAATCAAATGAAATGTGGCTAACAAAAGAGACAAGGTGTACATGTTGTACATGTTGTATATGTATCGTCATCCATTTTTACTTCCCTTGATTTTTGCATATATGACACATGAATAGATGAGTGACTTGCATAGTTCATAAAATCTAAAGCCAACAAATTAGCACAAGAACTGGAAGGCATGAAAATATTGCAACTCAGTTTGCACATATAAGTGAAGCTCTTATGTATTTCAAAAGATTGACAATGTTCATCATTAAACCATCCCAACATTGGTGAATAAACCTTATTTGAATCAAATTTACATGCTACAACATGCTTAGATAAGCAAACATGCAATGAGTCATTCGACACAGAATCATCACCAAGATTAGAGGTCATATCAAAATGATTAAACATTGATTCTTTTGCATCAACAGTTAATTCAATGGGTGCACTCAAAATTGTTGGTATTTCAGTTGTTTGATCACATGACGCATTCATGACAGTTTTAAGATTCTCTAAAATAGGTGATGTGCTCAAATCACCAGGTAACTCAACACATGATGCATTCAAGTTAACTAGGGATGCATCATTCTCATGTGAAGTTAAATCATCAATACCTTTACTGTTACCTTGTAGCAAAGACGTAGCTGATGTAGGTACAGATGTAGACAATGCACCATGCTCTTGAGATGATGCCACGCTCACAATCCGAGGTGGGGCTGCTCTAGTAGGTGCAACGGTGGAGGAACCAACCGGCGGTGGTGAGCATGAACTGGAATAGTAGTTGTTGTAGTCACCCAATGCATCCTCCTGTATTTGTCTCTCAAAGGTACAAGCACGAACATACATACCAGTAATGCAACGAGGAATATACTGAAATCTTTCCTGAATATCATGGTTCAAACCACCAAAAAATCTATTCATTGTATCATCCTTAGATTCTTCTATGTCACAATGATGCATATAAGATTTGAACTCTTTGTAGTAAGCATGAACAGTGTTGTTGCCTTGTTTAAATTGTTCTAATTTGCGAAGCAATTCACGACGATAGTAAGGAGGGAAAAAATGTTGTCTCATTACATCTTTCAAATCTTTCCAAGTTGTGGGTTGGTTATCAATATTTTTCTTACAATGCACACTCCACCAAACTGAAGCAAAACCAGTAAATGCTCTAGTGGCAGCTCGTACTCGCTCAAGTTCAGAAAAGTCATGGTTACTAAAAACTTGTTCTACTTCAAACTCCCAAGCTAGATAAATAGCAGGATTAAATCTACCCTCAAATGACGGTAAAGAGATAACCTGACCATGTGGTTGTGTGTGTTGTCCCAACTCTCGTGATGGTGAAGATTTGTCCATCGTCCAAGAACTTCTATCTCGAACCTGTCATGATTAGTAGAAACAAGAAACAAAATTCCAGAATAATGTTCCTATGAACTACTAGGATGTGGTTGTAAAGTGCTCACAATAAAGCAAATATCAATATCTTACAAGTTCTTACCATGCGGCGGTGGTGACAGGCAACCAGCGATGTCAAATAACTCAAGATTGTGTAAAGCGATTGCCGAGGGAACGTCGTATACAGTGTAGAAATATGTGGAGCTGGGTTGGCTATATATGGTAGCAAAAGATTAGCAATAATCAATTCAGAGATGCAATGTTGAATAAGCGCTCAACGACGATCTTTGTGCTGGTCCTAGGCTAGACCGGACTAGAGGCGAGCCTAGAACACTAATGAGGTCACGGCGTAGCACAACTAGCATCAATGAAGGATACTAAGTAGCTCTTGACAACAAGATAGAAGTGAAGATCACAACGGTAGTGAAGATAATGATGAAAAACAACTGCCAAGCAGGATATACAACAACTCTCTCTCCAACTTTCCTCTTAAAAAGTTTGAGCCAATTTTCTGATAAATTCTTGCAAAGAATGCTACTAACTCAAGCTTTCCAATACAAAGAGAATCACTCAATTCCGAGTGGATATGAGGAGTCAAAGAATTCTAAAATTGGCCTGAAAAATTGGAACAAGCTGTGTTCACGAACTTCGGAGGGCAAAAAGACCTATTTAGAAGCCGATTTTGAGGTGTCAAATATTGAACTCGCTTCTGTAACTATTTACATGCGGCTCGTCATTAGCTTCAATTTGAGTACTCACGGAGCCAAAACGGACTTCGTATGAGGAAGATACACCTGTTTTACTGAACAGTGCGCAAAACAGATTCTAATCCGAATTCAGGTACGAGATTGATTCAAGATAGATCTGAATTTTTTTCTTCTCTCTTTTTTTTCTCACACTTTTTTTTCTTTTTCTTCTCTCCTTTTCTTTTTTTTTCTGTCTTTTTTTTCTCTCTTTTTTTCCCCCTCTTTCCAAGACAAACTAGATAAGATGCAGATTGGATCAGGCAAAGATGTGAATGACCTCAACTATGATTATGACAATGAACAGTAGCGTAGCACGTGGTGGAAATTAATAGATGGGATGGTGGACTGCGGAAGGATAATTATGCAGCGGCGTGACTAATGTGAACAGAACTCAAACTCTAAAGGAACTAGACACTAAGACCAGCAAGCCCACACGACGATGCAACCGATAATTCAACTATGCAAGCAACGAATAGAAAATTGCAAAGGCTCAGACTGGCTTGGATAAAGGATGAACAGATCTAACTTTTTTTTTGTGGCTTTTTCATGGACTATAGGTATGAATGACAGATGCGATCTAAACTATGAAAAACTGTAAAATCTCACCGAGCAACCTGAAAACTGATACCACTTGATAGAATTTATCAGAAAATTGGCTCAAACTTTTCAAGAGGAAAGTTGGAGAGAGAGTTGTTGTATGTCCTGCTTGGTAGTTGTTTTTCATCATTATCTTCACTACCGTTGTGATCTTCGCTTATATCTTGCTGTCAAGAGCTACTTAGTATCCTTCATTGATGCTAGTTGTGCTACGCCGTGACCTCATTAGTGTTCTAGGCTCGCGTCTCTAGTCCGGTCTAGCCTAGGACCAGCACAGTACCGTCGTTGAGCGTTTATTCAACATTGCATCTCTGAATTGATTATTGCTAATGTTTTGCTACCATATATAGCCAACCCAGCTCCACCTATTTCTACACCGTGTATCGTCGTTCCCACAGCAATCGCTTTACACAATCCTCGGAGTTATTTGACATCGCTGGTTGCTGTCACCACCGCCGCATGGTAAGAACTTGTAAGATATTGATATTTGCTTTCTTGTGAGCACTTTACAACCACAGCCTAGTAGTTCATAGGAACATTATTCTAGAATTTTGTTTCTTGTTTCTACTAATCATGACAGGTTCCGGAAATAGTAGTTTTTGGACGACGGACACATCTTCACCATCACGAGAGTTGGGACAATACACACAACCACATGGTCAGGTTATCTCTTTACCGTCATTTGAGGGAAGATTTAATCCTGCTATTTATCTTGGTTGGGAGTTTGAAGTAGAACAAGTTTTTAGTAACCATGACTTTTCTGAACTTGAGCGAGTACGAACTGCCACTAGAGCATTTACTGGTTTTGCTTCAGTTTGGTGGAGTGTGCATTGTAAGAAAAACATTGATAACCAACCCACAACTTGGAAAGATTTGAAAGATGTAATGAGAAAACAGTTTTTCCCTCCTTACTATCGTCGTGAATTGCTTCGCAAATTTGAACAATTTAAACAAGGCAATAACACTGTTCATACTTACTACCAAGAGTTCAAATCTTATATGCATCATTGTGACATAGAAGAATCTGAGGATGATACAATGAATAGATTTTTTGGTGGTTTGAACCATGATATTTAGGCAAGATTTCAGTATATTCCTCGTTGCATTACCGGTATGTATGTTCGTGCTTGTACCTTTGAGAGACAGTTACAGGAGGATGCATTGGGTGTTTACAACAACTACTATTCCAGTCCATGCTCACCACCGTCGGTTGGTTCCTCCATCGTTGCACCTACTAGAGAAGCCCCACCTCGGATTGTGAGCGCGACATCATCTCAAGAGTATGGTGCATTGTCTACGTGTGTACCTACATCAGCTACGTCTTTGCGACAAGGTAACAGTAAAGGTATTGATGATATTACTTCACATGAGAATGATGCATCCCTAGTTAACTTGAATGCATCATGTGTTGAGTTACCTGGTGATTTGAGCACATCACCTATTTTAGAGAATCTTGAAACTGTCATGAATGCGTCATGTGATCAAACAACTGAAATACCAACAATTTTGAGTGCACCCATTGAATTAACTGTTGATGCAAAAGAATCAATGTTTACTCATTTTGATATGACCTCTAATCTTGGTGATGATTCTGTGTCGAATGACTCATTACATGTTTGCTTATCTAAGCATGTTGTAGCATGTAAATTTGATTCAAATAAGGTTTATTCACCAATGTTGGGATGGTTTAATGATGAACATTGTCAATCTTTTGAAATAAATAAGAGCTTCACTTATATGTGCAAACTGAGTTGCAATATTTTCATGCCTTCCAATTCTTGTGCTAATTTGTTGGCTTTTAATTTTATGAACTATGCAAGTTACTCATCTATTCATGTGTCATATATGCAAAAATCAAGGGAAGTAAAAATGGATGACGTATACATATACAACATGTACACCTTGTCTCTTTCGTTAGCCACATTTCAGATTAAGCAACGCCGAGGACGGCTTTATTTTCAAGAAGGGGAGGATGATGAGGACATGACTACCTTGGATATGACCAAAAATATTGCATGCATGCATATTTGTCAGGTGATTTCTAGTGCAAACTATTCAATAATCTATTTATGTTATCCAGAAAAAAATACTTCACACACTTTTGCGTTTTGTCTAATTGCAGGTGTATGGGACATTTGTACAATCCACATATGAAGATAAGGAAGAAAGAGATGTTTATTTGCTGTTCAAAAAGTTCTCTCACGTCACTTTTGGCCCAAGAGAAGATAGAGTCCAAGTCTCCCACGTTCTGGATTCAGATTCGGACTGCACAGACACACCTGACTCAAAACGTCAACAACTTTTTCATACGGACTCCGAATTGGGTGATTCTTTTTTTGTTGGAAAGTAGGTTTCATGCTCTTTCCAGCACAGTTGGAATCACCTTAAAAGCCATCCGGAGCGTTGAGTTATGGACGAAACAATCTGACGCTGCACCAGAATCCGAGTCAAACTACAAGTCCAAAGGTGTTACGTCACCTCCACTTGGGCCCATTGGCCTTGTACGACCTAGGGTTAGTTTTAGGCTGACTTGGGACGTTCTCCCACCTCCTTGGCCGCCACCCCTTGCTCCTATATAAGTAGATCCATCTAGTAGCTTTTTCCTTGGGTTTTGTTTAGATCAAAAGTTCGCCATAGCTGCAACTTCGTGTACTTCGTTTGTGTTCAACGACCAGACAAAGGCGTCACAGAACCCCACCTTGATCAATAAAGCTTTCATCTTATATTCGCAATATCCAGATTGCAATCTCAGTTTCTTGCTTGTTCTTCGTTTGCTCGCAGGAAATAGACCCTCGTGGTCAGGTTGATCGTGCTCCGGCGTGGTCAATAACCTCTCGGAGTTGGTTTAGCGATTGCTAAGGCGCGACGTCCTCGCACGCTCGTAGTCGGATCGTCAAAGTCGACTTCCACCAAAGCGAAATCCACCATCTCATCGAAAGACGGGACACCTCTGCCTCTATCAATGAGGATGATTACCCTCCACGTCAAGAACGTCGTCATCAACATCGACCTCAACACAATGAAGAACAACGCTATGGCAAGCTCAAGTTCACAATGCCCAAGTTCAATGGAACCAATGATCCCGAAGAGTACCTCTCATGGGCATTGAAAGTCGACAAAATCTTTTGTTTGCACAACTATGAGGAAGAGAAGAAGATCGCTATGGCATCACTTGAGTTCCAAGACTATGTGCTCATATGGTGGGAACAAGTCCTTGAGCGCCGACAAGCAAGAGGTGAACCTCCAATCACCACTTGGGCTCAAATGAAGGATGTCATGCGAGCACGCTTTGTGCCCACCTACTACAATCGTGATCTCTTCAAGAAGTTGCAACTCCTCAAGCAAGGAACAAGGAGTGTTGAAGAATACTACAAGGAAATGGAGATTGCCATGATTCGAGCCAATGTCACGGAAGATGATGAGCAAACAATGGCACGATTCTTGAATGGACTAAACCATCCCATCAAGAAAATCGCCGACTTCTAACCCTACTCCAACCTCATTGAGCTCGTGCATCAAGCTACAAAGGCGGAACGTCAAGTGCAAGATGACTTCAAATGCGCCAAGTACTCTTCTAAGGCATCTGGCTTCTCCAACAACCAAGCTTCAACAACTACTCCAACTTCGACATCAACCAAGCCTTCTCCAAGCAATGACGACAAGTCAAGTTACAAGAAAACTTCCACAAGTTCAAGTCGTCTCCCTCCTACTACAAGCAACCTCAAGCCGCGTGCTTCATCATCTACTCCAACCGATGAGACCGTCAAGACAAGCTCCTTCAAGTGCTTTACTTGCGGCGGCCGAGGCCACAAGTCATATGAATGCACCAACAAGCGCACCATGATACTCAACGACGATGGCACCTATGACTCAATGAGTGAAGATGAAATGGAAGCCATTGAGCAAGTTGCCATGCACCGGCGCATCAACAAGGATGAAGATGATCAAGTCTTTTGTGATGAAGATACAAGTCCCACTCTTGTTGTCTCCAAGGTCTTGACACTTCAACATCAACAAGAAGAAGACCAACGATGCCACATTTTCCACACAAAGGCCGGCATCAATCGGAGATCCGTCAAGGTCATCATCGATGGAGGTAGTTGCCACAACTTGGCAAGCGAAGAACTATGCTCCAAGCTACAATTGGTCAAGAAGAAGCACCCGCACCCATACAAGGTTCAATGGCTAAGTGACTCCGGCACTATACGAGTTGAGCATACGGTCCAAGTCTCCTTCAAAATCGGTGCATATGAGGACACTTTGGAGTGTGATGTGGTCCCAATGACCGTTTGCCACCTCCTCCTTGGTCGGCCATGGCAATTTGACCGTGGTGTCTACCACAATGGGCGTACAAACCACTATAGCTTCAAGATGAAAGGAAAAGAATATGTCCTACGACCCATGTCTCCTAGTCAAGTGATAGCCGACAAACAAGCCACCAACCAAAGAGAGAAGAGTGAGAAAGTGAGTGATAGAGGCAAAGGTGTCCCGTCTTTCGATGAGATGGTGGATTTCGCTTTGGTGGAAGTCGACTTTGACGATCCGACTACGAACGTGCGAGGACGTCGCGCCTTAGCAATCGCAAAACCAACTCCGAGAGGTTATTGACCACGCCAGAGCACGATCAACCTGACCACGAAGGTCTGTTTCCTGCGAGCAAACGAAGAACAAGCAAGAAACTGAGATTGCAATCTGGATATTGCGAATATAAGATGAAAGCTTTATTGATCAAGGTGGGGTTCTGTGACGCCTTTGTCTGGTCGTTGAACACAAACGAAGTACGCGAAGTTGCAGCTATGGCGAACTTTTAATCTAAACAAAACCCCAATTCTAAACGGTGACCTAAGGGCTGTATATATGGGAGAAAAGGAGGGAATTTCGTGGCCCTTGAGGGTGGGGTCCGAAACCAACCCTAACTCTTGTTTCCCCACACATACGGACTCTAAAAATAGCCTATACTTAAGTATTTCGAAATTACATGGGCCTGGCCCAATAATAAGGTGACGCAGCACCTAGAATAGCCTATGGACGAATATTATGAAGTGGCATCTTGTATATTTCGTCCAAGGCTTCATGCACTCCTTATGGTGGCTTCAAAGTCCTGAGATCATCACTTGTAACTCCGTTCTTGATCCCCTTGCACATGCCATCAACTCCATGCGTGTTCTTGCTACAATGTTCATCCTTCTCCAAGCTAGGCCCTTCATTTGTAAGCAAAACAAATGTATCCAATTTAGGCAGCATCATATTCTCATGAACATTAGAATCATTACCAAGAAACGAAAGTACCTGGTAATTTAATTGGCGTGCGCGAGCTCTAGTAATTGGTCCCGTATATGTAACAGTAGGGGCTATGGGTGTAACAATGGTATTGATGTCCTCATCATCCTCCCCTTCTTGAAATGAAGTCGTCCTCGACGGAAGCTCATCTTCCTCACCCAAATAAGGCTTCAAATCTGCAATGTTAAAAGTGGGACTAACCCCAAAATCTGCAGGTAGCTCAAGTTTATATGCATTATCATTTATTTTCTCTAACACCTTAAAAGGACCATCAGCACGTGGCATTAGCTTTGATTTGCGCAAATTAGGAAACCTATCTTTACGCAAATGTAACCAAACAAGATCTCCAGGTGCAAACACAACATGTTTTCTACCCTTAAGTATTTCGAAATTACATGGGCCTGGCCCAATAATAAGGTGACGCAGCACCTAGAATAGCCTATGGACGAATATTATGAAGTGGCATCTTGTATATTTCGTCCAAGGCTTCATGCACTCCTTATGGTGGCTTCAAAGTCCTGAGATCATCACTTGTAACTCCGTTCTTGATCCCCTTGCGCATGCCATCAACTCCATGCGTGTTCTTGCTCCAATGTTCATCCTTCTCCAAGCTAGGCCCTTCATTTGTAAGCAAAACAAATGTATCCAATTTAGGCAGCATCATATTCTCATGAACATTAGAATCATTACCAAGAAACGAAAGTACACGGTAATTTAATTGGCGTCTTGTGAGCTCTAGTAATTGGTCCCGTATATGTAACAGAGAGGGGCTGTGGGTGTAACAATGGTATTGATGTCCTCATCATCCTCCCCTTCTTGAAATGAAGTCGTCCTCGACGGAAGCTCATCTTCCTCACCCAAATAAGGCTTCAAATCTGCAATGCTAAAAGTGGGACTAACCCCAAAATCTGCAGGTAGCTCAAGTTTATATGCATTATCATTTATTTTCTCTAACACCTTAAAAGGACCATCAGACGTGGCATTAGCTTTGATTTGCAGATTAGAAATCTATCTTTACGCAAATGTAACCAAACAAGATCTCCAGGTGCAAACACAACATGTTTTCTACCCTTATCTCCAGCAAGTTTATATTTAGCATTCATACGCTCAATGTTTTCCTTAGTTAACTCATGCATTTTTAAAATCAATTCAGAACGTTCTTTAGCATCCAAATTAACCTTCTCCGAAGATGGAAGAGGCAATAAATTAATAGGTGCACGAGGTAAGAAACCATACACAATTTCAAAAGGGCACATCTTAGTAGTAGAATGCAATGAACAATTATAAGCAAATTCAATATGAGGCAAGCATTCTTCCCACATTTTCTTATTATTCTTCAAAACAGCCCTAAGCATAGTAGACAATGTTCTATTGACTACTTCAGTTTGTCCATCAGTTTGGGGGTGACAAGTAGTACTAAAAAGCAGTTTAGTCCCCAACTTAGCCCATAAACATCTCTAAAAGTGGCTAAGAAATTTAGTATCACCATCTGAAACAATAGTATTTGGCACACTGATGTAGGGTGGAACCCTAATTCGTCGATCTTTCACGTTTGGAGGGGATCCTACGGAGAACACGATGAACACGGGGAAGAACGGAGAGAAATCACACGGGGAAACACTCAAGAACAAGTCCAAATCACACATCCACTAGACAATCAAACACACAAGATCACAAGATACATGAACAACAAAGGGAAAGATACAAGGTAAGGTTCATCTCCAAGAGGAGGTCTTGATGATATCCTAGATGGATCTTCCCTAAAGAGGGGTCTTGAATCCGCAGGGGGATCTTCTCCTAGATGGAGGTCTTGGCCTCCAAAGGAGTAGTGGTCTCTCTCTCTCAAGAGTAGAGATAGGTAGGAGCAAAGCTCACTTAAGAATGAGCTATCACTTTGCTAACCCTAGAAAGGAGGTGGAGGTGGTCTATTTATAGTCTAAGCCACAAGGGGTAAGTGGGAGAGGGATACAAGGCCAAAGGCCCGCGGCTGCACACAGGCAGGGCGGTAGTACCGGACTCATGGGCGGTAGTACCGCTTGAGCGGTAGTACCGCTTGCTTTGGGCGGTAGTACCGCTTGAGCGGTAGTACCGCTTGCTTTGGGCGGTAGTACCGCCCTTTCTGGACTGGGCAGGTCCTTCGTCTTTCGTCTTCGCTTCCATGCTTCCCTCGCGGACGGTGTAGGTGTTCCTTGGAGCTTGCACTCCTCCTCGTCGTGCGTGAAGCTCCGACAATACCTATGCATGCACACGAGTGGAGTGTCAAGTAGTATACCATCCTCAAAGGGGTCAAGTGAACACGTGTAAAGGAGAAGATTCACCTTTATGTATGAGAAGTAGAGGTCGCACGTGTCACTTGCCAAACGGACTCTTGACATGGTGATGTCCGTAGGATGCTCCACATCATCCCCTCCCCCTTGGGAAAGATCCGACCTCGGATCGAAAACCAAATCACCATGGGAAAGAGATGGCGTTGCCGTGTAGAAGTGGTCGATCACCAAGTTCTTGTCATCTTGAAGTTCCAAATGGGCACTCTCCAATGTCGCACCGTCTTGTAATTCCTTCAAAAGTAGCAAAGATAACAAGCACTTGGAAAAACAAATGTGGTTGTCGTAAGAGCAAAACCAAGCATTCAAGAGGTGATTCACCCAACAAGTGTTGTCATCAAGCATAGCATATGGTTTGACAAAGAAGTGTGTCATGACATTTGGACATATAAATTGAGCACAATCAAGTACATCATGGGAACAAGCATGTAAATGGGAGGTCAAGATGCAAATATATGTGATAAGTGAACAAGCGTCTACCTCAAGTTCATAGCAAGCATGCATAAAGAGCTCAATGAACGGTCTATGGTTGGCATAAGAGTCATTCACAACACCAAATATACTGAAATGTCTAAACACATGGGGCAAGTGGAAGACAATCCAAGTATAACGTGCATAGGGTGTAGAGAAGATATCGTGGCACTCAACACAATGGAAATAGCAATTGCTCATCATGTGTGAGGCAATCAAGTCAAGCATGTGATAAGCAAAGGGACATGGCATATGTGAAGAAATGATCTTGGTGCAACCAACCATATGATAGTAGCAAGTAGTCCAAGAATTGGATGCAACACACAAGGTATATATATCATAAAGCATGGAAATGTGGTTATCATGGGTGCAAGCAATATCTCGAACATGCGTGCAAATGGTGCAAGCAACACATGAAGTATGATCCACAATATCCAAGCTCAAGAAGGATGTCACCTTGAAAGCGTGTCCTTGTGCATTCTTCACAATGCCGAAGTGGTAGGAAATGTGGTGTAGAAGCGAGTCGTGGTATAATGTATGAGGCTCGCTCTCAAGAGCTCGAATGGTCAACTCACGTGAAGTGGAAGTCGACACAAAGTCCAAGTATCCTACACATGTACGAAACAAAACAAAGAACATATGCGCATGGTAGACAAACACATCATCCATCATGATGGTTCTCTGCTCTTGCACATAACCATTAGAAGCACAAGTGCATGAATAATATGATTCAACAATGGCGATATTCAAGGCACTAGGTATATGGTGCAAAGAAGTAAGACAAGCATGCTTCACAAGAATTGTGTCAAAATCTCCGAATATATGCGAGAATGCTATGGGGGCAATCTCATGAACAAGAAGAGAATCATTGTTGCACTCAATACATGGCAAATCATCTAGCATGAGAGAGGCAACACATGGAGATATATGACAAGAAGCAATACGAATCATGTGCAAAGCATATAGATGTTTGTCATCAACCGCATGAGATGAGCACTTATAACACAAGAGACAATGATCAAGATATATCATGTGAGAGGCATGAGCATATATGTCATCAACCCAAGAAAGCAAGTAGTGGAACATGGGTGATGCAATATAGCGAGTATTCATAGCTATCAAATCAAGCAAGCTAGTAGTGCGAAGATGCAACACACTAGAGTAAATCATGGCAATCATGTCATTGGTGCAAATAGTGGGCATGAATAATTCACAAGTCATAGCACAAGCATGAAAGCAAGATATGAGTACAATATCATGAATGTATTGGCGAGAGGCCATATGTGAATAGCAATGGGTCATCATGACTCTCCCAACACAACAAGCATCAATAGAATGGGGCACATGATAAACATGGCAAAAGCAACAAGGATCTCCACCAAGCATGCAAATACACATAGGAATATCATAATGGAGAATAATGGGTAGATGCAAACAAGGGTCACAATTGCATGGCAAAGGCATAGAAGCAAGCATAGCATGCAAAGTGAACACGGTAAAATGAGCATAATGTGAGAAGTGGTAAATGGCCCATAGCCGTGTGAGAGCCAAGTAGAGGAGTTGCGCGTAGTCCTTGTGCGAAGGGAACGGTGGTAAGGATAGTCCACGGGATCCCAAATCGTCATTGCTCTCAAGAGCTCGTTTTGTCAACTCGTGGGATTGCGAAGTTGACAAGTATTCATGGGTACCTACACAAAAGAGACACAAACGAAAGAAATTGTGTGTGTGGTAAATGTACACATCATCCATCATGATGTGTATGTGCACGTGTGAGTTAGCACAAGATAAGCAATGCTCAAAGAAATTTGAGGCATGGTATATGAACATGTCATCCATCATGAAAGAATAGTTGTTATGTATGACACGATGGGGACACAAATTGAGCAAACAAGTATATGGCACATCAAAAGCTTGTTTATTCATGGGGAGCATATGGTGCACACAAGTATTGGGATCATGCAATGAATGGGATGGATCAAATTCTCCTAACATGTATGAGGAAACTATGGGGGTCTCCTCATGAGCAATATCGGAAACATCATATGGAGAAAATGGACAACATCCAAAACAATGCATATCCGAAGCTAGGTGGTCATGGCATGGCATATGAGATAAATGATGCAAAGGGAGCATATCAATATCGTCACAAGAGAAACAAATGCCAATAACCATGGGCTTGTCATCTATGCCATATGTGCAAATTGGGTTCATTTTAATGGCATATGCATAGTCACTATGAAGAGATTGCAAATAAGACATATGGTTGATCTCATGCATAGCATATGACAAGTCAAGCGGATTATCAAACATGATGTGACCTAAAGAATTGTCACAAGAAATCCTATGTAACATGGCATCACAACTAATAGACTCCACAAGAGAATCATCATACTCATCATAAATGGGCAAATCATTGCATGGGGAAATCATACTAGCATGAAGCATGGTACTAGGTGGATCAACATCATGCAAGCAATCAATCTCAAGAATGTCCACTACTGGGACTAGAGCATCACCTTCACCTATGTTACCTTTGTCATTCCACTCAAGTGGTGTAGGTGAGGTGGGAAAGACCAAATGGTGGTCATCATCATCATCTTGATGGAACCATGTGGGCGGTGCATCATAATCCACCATGGCCATCGTCTTGTCCAAAGGGAGGACGAAGTCGTCGAGGATCGGCGCGTCATCATAAATGGGACCTAGCACCAAATGAGAAGACACAATAGAGGTAGAGGTCAAGTTGTTAGGAATGCAAATGGCCTCACGAGACCTATCAACTATCTCACTCTCTCTATGTGGTGGTTCACTCATTCCCTCAAAATAGGTGCATTCAAACTCACGTATGGTGGAGTCACTCATCTCACTCAAGTGGTGGGGGTTGTGGCTCTCCTCACATGGGAATTGTGGCAACTCATCATATATGGGGCTAGTGGTGAAGTCACTCTCACTCTCAATATGGTGGCAAAAGTCACTCAAGTCATCATACATCGCCGTGGTCGAAGGGAAAGTCCCATGCTCAACCATCTCGTCGTCGTCGCCGTGGATGAAGGCCGAAGATGGCACATCATCACTCTCCTCCATGACCGAAGGGAAAATCCCATGCTCGATCATCTCGTCACCGTCGCTGTTGATGAAGGCCGAAGATGGCTCAACATCACTCTCATCGTGGATGAAGGCCGAAGATGGCACATCATCACTCTCATCGTGGATGAAGGCCGAAGATGGCACATCATCACTCTCACCTCCTAAGATGGAAGCATCATCCTTGCTCGCCACCTTGTCATTCGCCTCCAAAGCTTGGTCCTTGAAGGTCTCCGTAGTCGAACTCGTCGCCGCACCGTCTTGAAAAAGAGTTGAAGTAGACTCGGCATGATCAATGCCACAAAGAGGGATGGCGGTGAAGTCGCACTTGGGAGCATCGTCTTGGAGCTTGTCGGCCTTGGACATCATGGTGGTACTAGCCTCATGCTTGTCATAGAGCTTGGTCGCCACGAAGTTTGCTTGGGGTGCAGAAGCCTTGGCCTTCATGAGTTCTTGTTCCGCCTTGAGAGCACCAATGTAGTAGTCGTCGATGGACTTGTAGTTCTCGAGGAAGATGGTCTTGGAGATGTCGTTGTGCAATCCCATCATGAAGTGGAACTTCATCGAACTGGGGTCGTCCACGCCGGCTCGTCGCAAGGCAATCATCATCTCCTTGAAGTACTTGTCGATGGACTTGGATCCTTGGGTGGTGTTCTCCAATTGGCGTCGAAGTTGTTCCGTGTAGGTTGGAGGCACAAACTCTCGCCGTAAAGCTCTCTTCGTCTTGGGCCAACTCATCTCGTAGCTCTCCGAAGGTGAGTGAAGCCACCATGTCGAGGCGTAGTCGTGGAAGTTTCTTGTGGCGCACTTCACTTGATCTTCGGGACGAACTTGATGTAGCTTGAGGTAGTCGTCCATCAAACGCTCCCACTCGAGGTACTCCTCGGGTTCTTGAGTCCCATAGAAAGGAATCTTGTGGTCGGTGTCGAGGTCGTAGTAGCTCGTGGAAGTCGCGGACTTGAGCTTGGTAGCTTCTCTTGAGTGTAGTCTTGAGGTTCTTGTTGGCGAAGATGCCGTATGTCCGTAGGTGAAGATGCCTTGAAGTCGCTTGGCGAAGATGCCAAGGGAGATGGTGAAGTCGTTGAGCGGTTGTTGGTGTTGAGCTCTTGACCTTCACGTTCTTGTTGGTGATGGTTTCGATGCCGATGTGATCTTGCCGGAGATGGTAGCTCGGAAGCATGTGCTCTTGAGCGTCTTCTCGAAGATGAGGAAGATCGCTTGTAGGACTTGATGAGGGCGCTTGTCCATCTTGGCGTCGTAGTTGTTGTTCATGGCATCGAACTCGTCGTTGTTGTTGTAGACCGAAAGTGAAATGCCTTGCCTATCCATCACAAGACTCGAGTAGAGGTGAGTAGGAAATGAGATAAACAATACCAAGTTACCTTTTCCCAAAGTTGAGGATGTATCCCGTGTCACTCAATGTGAGATGAAAGAATAGTGGAATTGGTACCGGACTTGTTCACTCACACCTACAAGTAAAGGCTTATGGTAGAGCTCGGTGAGGATAGTGGCACAAAAATTTGATGCAAAATGTTAGCAAGAGTCAATAATGTTGAAAAAGATTCACAAATTCGCAAGTGAAACAAATGGACCAATAGCAATGAAAGATACACGGAAACACACACATGGATAGATAAATGGGGTCGTGCAACCAAGGAATGAGCTCAAAATGTGGAATCCACCAAAACGCTCGTGTTGCACAACTCAAGAGAGACGCTAGCACGATTGCTCAATAGGCGGATCGACACTTGTGCACAACCTAATGAAGCCGAAATGGATAAACTTCTATCCCAAGTATGCTATGTATGTATGGTTCCCGGTGTTTCTCTCAAGCATGATATCATATGATGTAGATTTTGGTATGGCTCTTATTTGCAATGGGGGTATGATGCTATGGCACTTGCTCACGAGCTCTTTGCTCTCTTTTGCTTAAAAGCTTTTCTCCTTTTTTTATGGCCACTTTTGCACAATGCACAAACCAAGATAGCAATTGTGTATATGCGGAACAAACTTGAGGCACAATGGATGATATGATACCAAGATGATATGGTATGTATGCAATGGAAGGTATGGACCACTAATGTGCACAAGTAACGTTGCGGCAATACTCAAATGGCTAGTCTCGATAGGCAAGTAACATAAAATGGGCTAGGGGTTAACAATGCAATTGCAAGGGAATATACAAAGGTGTCGTCGAGGTTACCGTCCTTTGCGGTGATGAGTGGCGGTGTTCTTGGTGTAGATACCAAGATGATGGAGTCTCGTCCCTAAGTAGCCGAAACACCTTAGGAAACGGAAAAACCGCAAACTCAAAATCTCAAATGACAAATGTCAAATGGTGGTAGCGGAAAGCAGTGGTGGTGTTGCACTAGGCAATGCGGAAGTGGGATGATGGGTTATACACGGTGTAAGAGTTGGAAGCACACGGTCCCTAAGTAGCCGAAACACCTTAGAAAGACAAGCCACAACTCGAAAAAGCTCAAACAACAATTGGGTTAAGTTGGGTTGTCGGAAGTGTATGGTGGGCAAGGTTATGTGGAAGTGGTGGTGGTGGTGGTGGTTGATGAAGAAGCAACCGTCCCTAAGTAGCCTAAACACCTTAGGAGACTCAAATCACAACTCAAACAACCACTAATGCTATAAGGAAATGAATGGGTTAGGTTGCGGAAGTCGGTGGTGGTTATGCGGATGTTGTGGTGGAAGCCCTAGGCAAAGATGCCAAAATTCACCAAATGTGATGGAGTCAAATGATGTTGGTAGTATTTTTGTGGGATGGGGATGTCAATAGCTTCAAAACGAGCTAAAGAACGTCAAAACGGACTCCGGATGAATTAGTTATGGGCAAAACGGTGAAACTCGGAAAGCTGAAACTGGCCAGGGCGGTAGTACCGCTCGGGAGGGCGGTAGTACCGCTCGTGTCGGGATTTTTCGACTGTTTCGGCTGGAACAGGGCCTAGCGGTAGTACCGTTAGCGGGGCGGTAGTACCGCTTGAGGTTCTCAGCGGTAGTACCGCTCTGTAGGGTGGTAGTACCGCTCGTGTCGGGTTTTTTCGCAGATCGAATCGGAGCGCGATTTTGGGGCGGAAATGGATGATTTCGGGGCCAAAATTGGATGGATTTCGTGGATGGGAAGAGGGGAAACTTGGGGGAATGCTAGATCCACTTGAAACCAAGCAAATCCACGGATCAAAATCAACAAAACATCATCAAACCAACAAATCACAAAAAAATTTGGGGGCTATTTTTGGTGGGGATTTTCGGATTTAGGCAAGAACACACAAAATCAAGCTAGAAAAAGGCGGGTAGGGCTCCAAAAACGTGATCAACGTGGCTCATGATACCATATGATGTAGGTGGAACCCTAATTCGCCGATCTTTCACGTTTGGAGGGATCCTCACGGAGAACACGATGAACACGGGAAGAACGGAGAGAAATCACACGGGGAAACACTCAAGAACAAGTCCAAATCACACATCCACTAGACAATCAAACACACAAGATCACAAGATACATGAACAACAAAGGGAAAGATACAAGGTAAGGTTCATCTCCAAGAGGAGGTCTTGATGATATCCTAGATGGATCTTCCCTAAAGAGGGGTCTTGAATCCGCAGGGGGATCTTCTCCTAGATGGAGGTCTTGGCCTCCAAAGGAGTAGTGGTCTCTCTCTCTCAAGAGTAGAGATAGGTAGGAGCAAAGCTCACTTAAGAATGAGCTATCACTTTGCTAACCATAGAAAGGAGGTGGAGGTGGTCTATTTATAGTCTAAGCCACGAAGGGGTAAGTGGGAGAGGGATACAAGGCCAAAGGCCCGCGGCTGCGCACAGGCAGGGCGGTAGTACCGAACTCATGGGCGGTAGTACCGCTTGAGCGGTAGTACCGCTTGCTTTGGGCGGTAGTACCGTGATGAGGACATGACTACCTTGGATAAGACCAAAAATATTGCATACATGCTTATTTGTCAGGTGATTTCTAGTGCAAACTATTCAATAATATATTTATGTTATCCAGAACAAAAATACTTCACATACTTTTGTGTTTTGTCTAATTGCAGGTGTATGGGACATTTTTACAATCCACATATGAAGATAAGGGAAAAGGAGAAGTTTAGGTGCTGTTCAAAAAGTCTTCTCACGTCACTTTTGGGCCAAGAGAACATAGAGTCCAATTCTCTCACGTTCTGGATTCAGATTCCGACTGCACAGACATACCTGACTCAAAACGCCAACAAATTTATCATACGGACTCCGAATTGGGTGATTCTTTTTTTGTTGGAAAGTAGATTTCATGCTCTTTCCAGCAGAATTGGAATCACCTTAAAAGCCGTCCGGAGCGTTGAGTTATGGACGAAACAATCTGACGCTGCACCAGAATCCGAGTCAAACTACAAGTCCAAAGGTGTTACGTCACCTCCACTTGGGCCCATTGGCCTTGTACGACCTAGGGTTAGTTTTAGCCTGCCTTGGGACGTTCTCCCACCTCCTTGGCCGCCACCCCTTGCTCCTATATAAGTAGATCCATCTAGTAGCTTTTTCCTTGGGATTTGTTTAGTTAAAGTTAGCCATTGCAACTTCGTACTTCGTTTGTGTCCAACGACCAGACCAAGACCGCTTACGGATCCCCACCTTTATCAATACTTCATATATACTCGCAATATTCAGACTGCTTTTATCATATTCTTGCTTGTTCTTCGATTGCTTGCAGGAATAGACCTTCGTGGTCAGGTTGATTGTGCTCCGGCGTGGTCAATAACCTCTCGGAGTTGGTTTAGCGATTGCTAAGGCGCAACGTCGTGCACGTTTGTAGTCGGATCGTCAAAATCGTCTCCACCAAATCGATAGTTATCATCTCATCGAAAGATCGGGACACCCTCTGCCTCTATCAAGTGGTATCAGATTTCCAGGTTGCTCGGTGAGATTTTACAGTTTTTCGTAGTTTAGATCGAGTCTGTCTTCATACCTATAGTCCACGAAAAAGCCAAAAAAAAATTAGGGTTAGTTCATCCTTTATCCAAGCCATTCTGAGCCTTTGCAATTTTCTATTCGTTGCTTGCATAGTTGAATTATCGGTTGCATCGTCGTGTCAGTTGCTGGTCTTAGTGTCTAGTTCCTTTAGAGTTTCGAGTTCTGTTCACATTAGTCACGCCGCTGCTGCATCATTATCCCTTCCGCTGTCAACCATCCCATCTATTAATTTCCACCACGTGCTACGCACTGTTCGTTGTCATAATCATAGTTGAGGTCATTCACATCTTCGCCTGATCCAATCTGCATCTTATCTAGTTTGTCTTGGAAAGAGGGAGAAAAAGAAGATAGAGAAAAAAAAAGAGAAAAAAAAGGAAAGAAAAAAAAAGAAAAAGAGAGAGAAGAAAAGAAAAAAATAGCGTGAGAAAAAAAAAGAGAGAAGAAAAAAATCGGATCTATCTAGAATCAATCTCGTACCTGAATTCGGATTAGAATCTGTTTTGCGCACTGTTCAGTAAAACAGGTGTATCTTCCTCATACGAAGTCTGTTTTGGCTCCGTGAGTACTCAAATTGAAGCTAGCGACGAGCCGCATGTAAATAGTTGCAGAAGCTAGTTCAATATTTGACACCTCAAAAACGGCTCCTAAGTAGGTCTTTTTGCCCTCCGAAGTTCGTGAACACAGCTTGTTCCAATTTTTCAGGCCGGTTTTAGAATTCTTTGACTCCTCATATCAACTCAGAATTGAGTGATTCTTTTTGCATTGGAAAGCTTGAGTTAGTAGCATTCTTTGAAAGAATTTATCAGTAAATTGGCTCAAACTTTTCAAGAGGAAAGTTGGAGAGAGAGTTGTTGTATGTCCTGCTTGGCAGTTGTTTTTCATCATTATCTTCACTGCCATTGTGATCTTCACTTATATCTTGCTGTCAAGAGCTACTTAGTATCCTTCATTGATGCTAGTTGTGCTACGCCGTGACCTCATTAGTGTTCTAGGCTCGCGTCTCTAGTCCGGTCTAGTCTAGGACCAGCACGGTACCGTCGTTGAGCGTTTATTCAACATTGCATCTTTGAATTGATTATTGCTAAATTTTTTGCTACCATATATAGCCAGCCCAGCTCCACATATTACTACACTGTGTATACGTACGTTCCCCTGGCAATCGCTTTACACAATCTTCAGAGTTACTTGACACCGCTGGTTGCCTGTCACCACCTGCCGCATGGTAAGAACTTGTAAGATATTGATATTTGCTTTACTGTGAGCACTTTACAACCACATCCTAGTAGTTCATAGGAACATTATTCTCGAATTTTGTTTCTTGTTTCTACTAATCATGACAGGTTTCGGAGATAGAAGTTCTTGGACGACGAACACATCTTCACCATCACGAGAGTTGGGACAACACACACAAGCACATGGCCAGGTTAGCTCTTTACCGTCATTTGAGGGTAGATTTAATCCTGCTATTTATCTAGCTTGGGAGCTTGAAGTAGAACAAGTTTTTAGTCAGCATGTTTTTTCTGAACTTGAGCGAGTACGAGCTGCCACTAGAGCATTTACTGGTTTTGCTTCTGTTTGGTGGAGTGTGCATTGTAAGAAAAACATTGATAACCAACCCACAACTTGGAAAAATTTGAAAGATGTAATGAGAAAACAGTTTTTCCCTCCTTACTATCGTCGTGAATTGCTTCGCAAATTTGAACAATTTAAACAAGGCAACAACACTGTTCATGCTTACTACAAAGAGTTCAAATCTTATATGCATCATTGTGACATAGAAGAATCTAAGGATGATACAATGAATAGATTTTTTGGTGGTTTGAACCATGATATTCAGGCAAGATTTCAGTATATTCCTCGTTGCATTACTGGTATGTATGTTCGTGCTTGTACCTTTGAGAGACAGTTACAGGAAGATGCATTGGGTGACTACAACAACTACTATTCCAGTTCATGCTCACCACCGCCGGTTGGTTCCTCCACCGTTGCACCTACTGGAGGAGCCCCACCTCGGATTATGGGCGCGACATCATCTCAAGAGTATGGTGCATTGTCTACGTCTGTACCTACATCAGCTATGTCTCTGCGACAAGGTAACAGCATAGGTATTCATGATATAACTTCACATGAGAATGATGCATCCCTAGTTAACTTGAATGCATCATGTGTTGAGTTACCTGGTGATTTGAGCATAACACCTATTTTAGAGAATCTTGATACTGTCATGAATGCGTCATGTGATCAAACAACTGAAATACCAACAATTTTGAGTGCACCCATTGAATTAACTGTTGATGCAAAAGAATCTATGTTTAATCCTTTTGATATGAGCTTCACTTATATGTGCAAACTGAGTTGCAATATTTTCATGCCTTCTACTTCTTGTGCTAATTTGTTGGCTTTAGATTTTATGAACTATGCAAGTTACTCATCTATTCATGTGTCATATATGCAAAAATCAAGGGAAGTAAAAATGGATGACGTATACATATACAACATGTACACCTTGTCTCTTTTGTTAGCCACATTTCAGATTAAGCAACGCCGAGGACGGCTTTGTTTTCAAGAAGGGGAGGATGATGAGGACATGACTACCTTGGATAAGACCAAAATATTGCATACATGCTTATTTGTCGGTGATTTCTAGTGCAAACTATTCAATAATATATTTATGTTATCCAGAACAAAAATACTTCACATACTTTTGTGTTTTGTCTAATTGCAGGTGTATGGGACATTTGTACAATCCACATATGAAGATAAGGGAAAAGGAGAAGTTTAGGTGCTGTTCAAAAAGTCTTCTCACGTCACTTTTGGGCCAAGAGAACATAGAGTCCAATTCTCTCACGTTCTGGATTCAGATTCCGACTGCACAGACATACCTGACTCAAAACGCCAACAAATTTATCATACGGACTCCGAATTGGGTGATTCTTTTTTTGTTGGAAAGTAGATTTCATGCTCTTTCCAGCAGAAATGGAATCACCTTAAAAGCCGTCCGGAGCGTTGAGTTATGGACGAAACAATCTGACGCTGCACCAGAATCCGAGTCAAACTACAAGTCCAAAGGTGTTACGTCACCTCCACTTGGGCCCATTGGCCTTGTACGACCTAGGGTTAGTTTTAGCCTGCCTTGGGACGTTCTCCCACCTCCTTGGCCGCCACCCCTTGCTCCTATATAAGTAGATCCATCTAGTAGCTTTTTCCTTGGGATTTGTTTAGTTAAAGTTAGCCATTGCAACCGTACTTCGCTTTGTGTCCAACGACCAGACCAAGACCGCTTCACGGATCCCCACCTTTATCAATACTTCATATATACTCGCAATATTCAGATTGCTTTTATCATATTCTTGCTTGTTCTTCGATTGCTTGCAGGAATAGACCTTCGTGGTCAGGTTGATTGTGCTCCGGCGTGGTCAATAACCTCTCGGAGTTGGTTTAGCGATTGCTAAGGCGCAACGTCGTGCACGTTTGTAGTCGGATCGTCAAAATCATCTCCACCAAATCGATAGTTATCATCTCATCGAAAGATCGGGACACCCTCGCCTCTATCATACGGCTTGAGCGGTAGTACCGCTTGCTTTGGGCGGTAGTACCGCCCTTTCTGGACTGCGCAGGTCCTTCGTCTTCCGTCTTCGCTTCCATGCTTCCCTCGCGGACGGTGTAGGTGTTCCTTGGCGCTTGCACTCCTCCTCGTCGTGCGTGAAGCTCCGACAATACCTATGCATGCACACGAGTGGAGTGTCAAGTAGTATACCATCCTCAAAGGGGTCAAGTGAACACGTGTAAAGGAGAAGATTCACCTTTATGTATGAGAAGTAGAGGTCGCACGTGTCACTTGCCAAACGGACTCTTGACATGGTGATGTCCGTAGGATGCTCCGCATCACACACCATGCAAGCGAATAATTTCACGAAAGAACAAATCAGCAACATTAACAGCATCATCGCTTTTATGACATGGTATAAAGTGTGCCATTTTCGAGAATCTATCCACGACAACAAATATGCTATCCCTCCGTTCTTTGTTCGAGGTAAACCTAAAACAAAGTCCATAGATATATCCTCCCAAGGAACACTAGGTACAGGCAAAGGCATATATAAACCATGAGGATTGAGTCGTGACTTAGCTTTTTGACATGTAGTGCAACGAGCAACAAAACGCTCAACATCCCGTCTCATCTTTGGCCAAAAGAAATGTGTAGCAAGTATATCCTCCGTCTTCTTCACGCCAAAGTGTCCCATTAGTCCTCCTCCATGCGCCTCCTGCAACAACAAAAGACGAACTGAGCTAGCTGGAATGCATAGCTTGTTAGAACGAAACACAAATCCATCATTAACGACGAACTTGTTCCAAGTTCTACCTTCTTTACAATTCTGCAATACATCGCTAAATTCAGCATCATGCACATATTGATCTTTGATGGTCTCCAAACCAAATATTTTAAAGTCAAGTTGTGAAAGCATAGTATAACGACGAGACAATGCATAACATTTTCTTTACCCTTCTTGTGTTTAATGACATAAGGGAAAGTCTCAATGAATTCAACCCATTTAGCATGTCTACGATTCAGTTTAGCTTGACTTTTAATATGTTTCAAAGATTCATGATCAGAATGTATAACAAATTCTTTGGGCCATAAATAATGTTGCCATGTCTCTAAAGTCCGAACAAGAGCATATAATTCTTTATCATAAGTAGAATAGTTCAGACTAGGCCCACTCAATTTTTCAGAAAAGTATGCAACAGGTTTGCCGTCTTGTAATAACACACCTCCTAATCCAATTCCACTAGCATCACATTCAAGCTCAAAAGTCTTATTAAAATCAGGAAGTTGGAGTAAAGGAGCATGTGTCAACTTATCTTTCAATATCGTGAAGGCTTCTTCCTGTGCGGTACCCCAAACAAAAGGCACATCCTTCTTTGTAAGCTCATTGAGAGGTGCAGCAATTGTGCTAAAATCTCTCACAAAACGCCTATAGAAACCAGCGAGTCCAAGAAAACTCCTCACTTGTGTGACCGTTCTGGGCTGCGGCCAACTCTCAATAGCTTCAATCTTGGCTTTATCAACTTCAATTTCTTGTGGAGTAACAACATAGCCAAGAAAAGATACTCGGTCGGTGCAAAAGGTGCACTTCCCAAGATTACCAAACAAACGTGCATCACGTAGAGCATTAAAAACAGCACGTAAATGTTCCAAATGTTCTTCCAAAGATTTGCTATAAATCAGTATATCATTAAAATAGACTACCACAAACCGTCCAATGAAAGCACGTAAAACTTCGTTCATTAGTCTCATGAAAGTACTAGGTGCATTAGTTAACCCAAAAGGCATGACTAACCATTTGATGCGGAGCATCCTTCCATCATCCCCATGGACTCTACATCAACACCTACAACACCAAAAGGACCGATGACTCGAGCACGTGCAAGAGCTCTCGAAACCGAGGTGACATCACTCCTCTCACAACTCTCCTTCGATTCACATGAGACATGGTTACTACCTCAAACGGAAACTCTATGCATACTCAGGCACCAAGGAGTCGACCATGAAGAGGCTAGGAAGCAAGGAGAATCGGAAGAGGAAGACATACGCGAAGACGGAGAGGAGAAAGCAACCAGGACCAGAGAGGCCGGACGATCCGGACAGAGCCCGGATGATCCGGACCCCGGTCCGGACGATCCGGCTAAACCAACCGAAGGCAAGAGAACCCCCACGCTGAAGCCGGATCATCCGGACCCCGGCCTGGATCATCCGGATCCCGCCCGGACATCCGGACCACCAGCCGGACGTCCGGCCCTGCGCCGTCACCAGCCGAAAGCACCGGACCATCCGGGCCCCCACCCGGATCATCCGACCAGCCGGATCATCCGGACCGTCGCCGGATCATCCGGCCAGCGCCTCTTGCAGCGTGTTAAGCTGAGCCCATGTACCCCTTCGCCCAGCACTCTATATAGGACCCCTCTCCTCACTTTGAGACTTAGCATTGGATTAGCTCATATTTGTGTGTGAGCCTTTGCTCATCCACGGTACTTCTCCACGGAGATCAGTACCTCCGTCTAGGAGAAGATCCATCGGATTCAAGACACCTATACGGGAAGATCCCCTCGTGGATTCAAGACCTCCTCCAGGAGAAGAACGGCTACCTTTGTATCTTTCCTTTGTTGATTTTGGACCATGTATCACTCGTGCTTCGATGATCTAGACCTTGTGTGATTGATCTCTTGTCGGTTGAGTGTCTCTCTCGTTCTTCCCCGTGCTTTTCTCTCGTGCTTCCGCGTGTTCTTCGTGTTTTCCTCCGTAGGATCCCCTCCAAACGTGAAAGATCGACGAATTAGGGTTCCACCCTACATCATTATGGTATCATGAGCCACGTTGATCACGTTTTTGGAGGCCCTACCCCGTGATTTCTAGCTTGATTTTGTTGTATTCGCCCTAAAAACCCGAAAATCCCCACAAAAATACCCCCAAATTTTTTTGTGATTTGTTGGTTTTGATGATGTTTTGTTGTTTTTGATCCGTGGATTCGGTGTGTAACTCGTGGATCTTGTGTTTCCCCACCTTCTCCCCCTAGAAATCCACCCAAAATCCCCGAAATCGTCAAATTCCACCCCATTTTCGTGTTCTTCCCGAGCAGTTCCCGTGCGTGGTTGACCTGCCCGGATCATCCGGACCAAGTCCCGGATCATCCGGACTCGCCCGGATCATCCGGCTCCTCGCCCGGATCATCCGGCTTCCTCTGCCGAAACTGCAGATTCTGCAGCCCCCATCAACCACCACCACCTTCCACACACATATACACCCTCCACATCCCATCCACCACCACTTCCATTTGCAAAACCCAAAGACACAACCTCCGTACTTCCATTCGAAGTTGAGTTCGACAATTTGAGTGAGATTTCCGTGTCCTTTTGTGTTTCGGCTATCTAGGCGCGGTGTGGCATCAACAACAAACGCTCACTTTGGTCGGCTACTCATCTTTGCTACGGACGGTAACATCGACGACATCTTTGTCATACCTTGCAAATGCATTGATAGCCATCATATACCATCTTTTGCGTTGCTTACCCACCGAGACTAGCCATTGAGTATTGCCGGCAATGTGACTTGTGCACATTAGTTGCATACACCATATCATACATACCTTTGAGGTGCATATCTTGGAATCAACTTGTGTGTCACAAAGTTGTCATCGCATACACAATTGCTATCTTAGTTCGTCAAGTTTGCATAAGAAAAGAGCTCAAAAGAGAAAGAGCCACTCAAGCTTTTAAGCAAAGAGGAACGATAAGCCAAGAGCTTATAAGCAACAAGCATAGCATCATACAACATTAAGATTGTCACATAAGATCATCTTGGATCATTGCACCGATATACCATACATATAGCATACTTGGGATAGAGACCGTTGCATTTTTGCCTAGTAGGTTGTGCACAAGCTCCGTATCCGCCTATTGTTCAATCGTGCTAGCGTCTCTCTAGTATTGTGCAACAAGAGCATTTTCGTGGATTCCACATTTTGGCTCATTTTGGTTTGCACAATCCCATTTATCTATTTATGTGTGTGTTTCCGTGTACCACCACTTGCTTGGTCTACTTGTTGCATATGCTAATTTGCGAATCTTCTTCAACATTTTTGAGTCAAGCTAACGATTGCAATCAATTTTGTGCCACCATCCTAACCAAGCTCCACCAAAAGCTTTTACTTGTGTAGGTGTGAGAATCGACAAGGATCGGTACCAATAGTGCTATTTCATTGTCCGCATTTGAGTGAACTTGATTCATCTTCAACTTCGTCAAAGGTACATTGGTATTCATTCTTCTCCTTCTACCACTCACAATTTGCTTGAAATGATGGATAGGCCAAGTTCTTCTACAAATCCACTCTTCATCGAGCAAGACAACGACATGTCATCATCGTCACCAAGAGCCACCTCTTTGGCGCATAACGAGCTCTCCATCAAGAGCAACAAGCAATGAGCGAAACGATCGACAACCTCTCCACCGACTTGCGACTCTCGAGAAACGTACACGAGATTACTTCGACAACAAACTCGACGCGCAGACAAGAAAGAGAATGATGCAAGAATGGGCGAGATCCGCGCCTTGTTGGTGAACCGGCGTACTTCTACCTCTTCACACTCAAGACGGAGCCACTCAAGTCGCCACTCCGACGACTCCTTCTCCGACACAAGTACACCGTCATCGAACATTCTTCGTCGAGCCGCGCGTCAAGACCGTCATGCATCTCGCAACCCGCTACACGACAAGAATCTCCAAGAGCAAGTTGATGAAGAAGTTCCTCGTCCTCAATCGAGCCAAATGGCGTTTGCTCAAGCTCAAGAACGACAACGTCTTCGCCACCAACAAGAACAAGAACGAGCGCGCCTACACCAAGAACAACAAGACGCCGAGGCTCAACGTCTTCAACAACAACAACGAGAAGCACAAGCTCTAGAGGCGGAACGCGCCCTTCAAGCATCAAGTCGAGCTCTCGCCAACCGCAATCGCGAAAGGCGCAATCAAGAGGAAGCACTTCGAGAAGAAATACAAGAGAGGAACTACCATCCGCGTGCGCAACGTCAAGCCCCACAAGGTCCTCCACAAGCTCCTCAAGCTTAACCTCAACCTCAAGGTCAACAAGAACAAGTTGATCATGGACATCCTCATCGCCAAGAGCAACATGAGGATGATTACCCTCCACGCCAAGAACGTCATCATCAACATCGACCTCAACACAATGAAGAACAACGCTATGGCAAGCTCAAGTTCACAATGCCCAAGTTCAATGGAACCAATGATCCCGAAGAATACCTCTCATGGGCATTGAAAGTCGACAAAATCTTTCGTTTGCACAACTATGATGAAGAAAAGAAGATCGCTATGGCATCACTTGAGTTCCAAGACTATGTGCTCATATGGTGGGAACAAATCCTTGAGCGCCGACAAGCAAGAGGTGAACCTCCAATCACCACTTGGGCTCAAATGAAGGATGTCATGCGAGCACGCTTTGTGCCCACCTATTACAACCGTGATCTCTTCAAGAAGCTACAACTCCTCAAGCAAGGAACAAAGAGTGTTGAAGAATACTATAAAGAAATGGAGATTGCCATGATTCGAGCCAATGTCAAGGAAGATGATGAGCAAACAATGGCACGATTCTTGAATGGACTCAACCATCCCATCAAGAAGATCGCCGACTTCCAACCCTACTCCAACCTCATTGAGCTCGTGCACCAAGCTACAAAGGCGGAACGACAAGTGCAAGATGACTTCAAGTACGCCAAGTACTCATCCAAGACATACGGCCTCTCCAACAACCAAGCTTCAACAACTACTCCAACTTCGACATCAACCAAGCCTTTTACAAGCAACGACGACAAGTCAAGTTACAAGAAAACTTCTACAAGTTCAAGTCGTCCTCCTCCTACTACAAGCAACTCCAAGCCGCGTGCTTCATCATCTACTCCAACCGATGAGACCGTCAAGACAAGCTCCTTCAAGTGTTTTACTTGCGGCGGCCGAGACCAGAAGTCATATGAATGCACCAACAAGCGTACCATGATACTCAACGATGATGGAACCTACAACTCAATGAGTGAAGATGAAATGGACGCTATTGAGCATGTGGCCATACACCGGCGCATCAACGAGGATGAAGATGATCAAGTGTTTTGTGATGAAGATACAAGCCCTGCTCTTGTTGACTCCAAAGTCTTGACACTTCAACATCACCAAGAAGACGACCAACGATGCCACATCTTCCACACAAAGGCAGGCATCCATGGGAGATCCGTCAAGGTCATCATCGACGGAGGTAGTTGCCACAACTTGGCAAGCGAAGAACTATGCTCCAAGCTCCAATTGGTCAAGAAGAAGCATCCGCAACCCTACAAGGTCCAATGGCTAAGTGGCTCCGGCACTATACGAGTTGAGCATACGGTCCAAGTATCATTCAAAATAGGCACATATGAGGACACTTTGGAGTGTGATGTGGTCCCAATGACCGTTTGCCACCTCCTCCTTGGTCGGCCATGGCAATTCGACCATGGTGTCTACCACAATGGGCGTACAAACCACAATAGCTTCAAGATGAAAGGCAAAGAATATGTCCTACGACCCATGTCTCCTAGTCAAGTGATAGCCGACAAACAAGCCACCAACCAAAGAGAGAAGAGTGAGAAAGTGAGCCACCAAAAAGTGAGTGAGAGCCACAAGCCAAATTTGAGCGCCTCTTCGCCTAGAGAGAAAAACCTCATACTATTCGCCACCAAACATGAGATGAGAGAAGTGTGTGAGAACCCATCAAGTGTGATGCACTTTGTCCTTGTGTGCAAGGATGGCGAACCAAAAACTAACACCACTCATGAGCTACCTTTGGTGTTTCAATCTCTTTTGCAGGAATTTCAAGATGTTTTCCCCGATGAGCTACCTCCGGGTCTACCTCCTCTTCGAGGCATTGTGATGTAGGGTGGAACCCTAATTCGTCGATCTTTCACGTTTGGAGCGGATCCTACGGAGGGAAACACGAAGAACACGCGGAAGCACGAGAGGAAATCACGGGGAAGAACGAGAGAGACACTCAACCGACAAGAGATCGATCACACAAGGTCTAGATCATCGAAGCACGAGTGATACATGGTCCAAAATCAACAAAGGAAAGATACAAAGGTAGCCGATCTTCTCCCGAAGGAGGTCTTGAATCCACGAGGGGATCTTCCCTTATAGGGGTCTTGAATCCGATGGATCTTCTCCTAGACGGAGGTCCTGATCTCCGTGGAGAAGTACCGGTGGATGAGCAAAGGCTCTCACACACAAATATGAGCTAATCCAATGCTAAGTCTCAAAGTGAGGAGAGGGGTCCTATATATAGAGTGCAGGGCGAAGGGGTACATGGGCTCAGCCCAACACGCCAAGACGCAGGCGCTGGCGGATGATCCGGACGAGGTCCGGATGATCCGGGCTGGTCCGGATGGTCCGGCGGGGACCTTGATGAGCCGGAGGCTCGGCTGGTGGCGGCGACGGGCGGATGTCCGGCTGGTGGTCCGGACGTCCGGCCGGGGTCCGGATGATCCGGGCCGGGGTCCGGATGATCCGGCTTCAGGAGGGAGCTTCTATTGCCTTCGGTCGCTGTAGCCGGATCGTCCGGACCGGGGTCCGGATCATCCGGGCTCTGTCCGGATCGTCCGGGCCTCCGTCCGGATCGTCCGGCCTCCCTGGTTCTTGTTGCTTTCTCCTCTCCGACTTCATGCATGCCTTCCGCTTCCGGTTCTCCTTGCTTCCTAGCCTCTTGATGGATGTTGATGATGGCGTTCTTGACGTGGAGGGTAATCATCCTCATGTTGCTCTTGGCGAGGAGGAAGTCCATGATCAACTTGCTCTTGTTGACCTTGAGGTTGAGGATGAGCTTGAGGAGCTTGACGTTGCGCACGCGGATGGTAGTTTCTCTCTTGTATTTCTTCTCGAAGTGCTTCTTCTTGATTGCGCCTTTCGCGATTGCGGTTGGCGAGAGCTCGACTTGATGCTTGAAGGGCACGTTCCGCCTCAAGAGCTTGTGCTTCTCGTTGTTGTTGTTGAAGACGTTGAGCCTCGGCGTCTTGTTGCTCTTGGTGTAGGCGCGCTCGTTCTTGTTCTTGTTGGTGACGAAGACGTTGTCGTTCTTGAGCTTGAGCAAACGCCATTTGGCTCGATTGAGGCCGAGGAACTTCTTCATGAACTTGCTCTTGGAGATTCTTGTCGTGTAGCGGGTTGCGAGATGCATGACGGTCTTGACGCGCGGCTCGACGAAGAATGTTCGATGACGGTGTACTTGTGTCGGAGAAGGAGTCGTCGGAGTGGCGACTTGAGTGGCTCCGTCTTGAGTGTGAAGAGGTAGAAGTCGCGGTTCACCAACAAGGCGCGGATCTCGTCCATTCTTGCATCGTTCTCTTTCTTGTCGCGTCGAGTTTGTTGTCGAAATAATCGCGTGTACGTTTCTCGAGAGTCGCAAGTCGCTGGAGAGGTTGTCGATCGTTAAGCTCATTGCTTGTTGCTCTTGATGGAGAGCTCGTTGCGCGCCAAAGAGGTGGCTCTTGGTGATGTATGATGACATGTCGTCGTCTTGCTCGATGAAGAGTGGATTTGTAGAAGAACTTGGCCTATCCATTTTGAGTTCTAGGCAAACCAAGTACAAAGTCCATGCTAATGTCTTCCCAAGGTTGATAAGGAATAGGAAGAGGCATGTAAAGACCATGAGATTGAGCTTTTGACTTAGCTTTGTGGCATGTTGAGCATCGGGTGGTGAAGCGTGAGACGTCTTGAAACATCTTGGGCCAAAAGTAGTTCTTGGAGAGCCTGGCGAAGGTCTTGTCGCGTCCAAAATGTCCCATGAGTCCACCTCCATGAGCCTCTTGCAAAAGTAGCAAACGAAGAGAAGACTCGGGTATGCAAAGTTTGTTAGCTCTCATAAGGTAACCATCCTTCAGGTAATATTGTTCCCAAGATGTATGCGTCAAACATTTAGCATAATGAGATGCAAAAGATAGATCATTAGCATACAAATCTTTTATGTGCTCAAAGCCAATAACATTCAACTCAAGTTGGGTGACAAGCGTGCATATGCGTGAAAGTGCATCGGCAACTACATTTTCCTTGCCCTTAATGTACTTGATCACATATGGAAAAGATTCAATGAATTCACTCCATTTGGCATGTCGCTTGTTCAATTTAGTTTGACCTTTTAAGTACTTAAGTGTTTCATGATGGGTATGGATGATAAACTCATGAGGTCTA
Organism: Aegilops speltoides; assembly: GCA_021437245.1. Lineage (NCBI taxonomy): Eukaryota > Viridiplantae > Streptophyta > Magnoliopsida > Poales > Poaceae > Aegilops > Aegilops speltoides. The sequence continues at coordinate 245,081,683 of CM038146.1, forward strand.
AGATAATGTTCCCAAACATGGAGGACACGCACTAAAGCATACAATTCTTTGTCATACACGGGATAATTAAGTTGACCACCGGAGAGTTTTTCACTAAAATAAGCAATGACTCGTTTTTCTTGCATTAAAACTCCGCCAATTCCGGTACCACTTGCATCACAATGAACCTCAAAAGTTTTGTCAAAATTGGGCAAAGCAAGAATCGGAGCATGAGTAAGCAAAGACTTGAGCTCATCAAAAGCGTTTGATTGCAAAGGTCCCCAAACAAAAGGAGTATTCTTCTTACTCAAAGCATGCAAAGGAGCTGCAATAGTGCTAAAGTTTTTCTCAAAGCGACGATAAAAACCTGCAAGACCAAGGAAACTTCGCACTTGTTGCAAATTGGTGAGTTGGGGCCAAGTTTTAATTGCTTTGATCTTAGTTTCATCAACATGAACACCCTTGGAAGAGACAACGAAACCCAAGAAAACCACTTTGTCAACTCCAAAATTGCATTTCTTCAAGTTGGCATAAAGACTTTCTTTTCGAAGTGTTTGCAAAACAAGCTTAACATGATCAAGATGCTCTTTCATGGTTTTGCTAAACACAAGAATATCATCGAAGTAAACCACAACAAAGATTCCAATGTATGGACGAAGTACATGATGCATGAGGCGCACAAAAGTTCCGGGAGCTTTCGACAAACCCATAGGCATAACCAACCATTCATATAAGCCAAATTTTGTTTTGAAAGCAGTTTTCCATTCATGATGAGGACATCAATACCATTGTTACACCCACAGCCCCTGCTGTTATACATACTGGACCAATTACTAGAGCTCGCGCACGCCAACTAAATTACCAGGTACTTTCATTTCTTGGTAATGATTCTAATGTTCATGAGAATATGATGCTGCCTAAATTGGATACATTTGTTTTGCTTACAAATGAAGGGCCTAGCTTGGAGAAGGATGAACATTGGAGCAAGAACACACATGGAGTTGATGGCATGCGCAAGGGGATCAAGAACGGAGTTACAAGTGATGATTTCAGTACTTTGAAGCCACCATAAGGAGTGCATGAAGCCTTGGACGAAATATACAAGATGCCACTTCATAATATTCGTCCATAGGCTATTCTAGGTGCTCACGTCACCTTATTATTGGGCCAGGCCCATGTAATTTCGAAATACATTAGTATAGGCTATTTTTAGAGTCCGTATGTGTGGGAAACAAGAGATAGGGTTAGTTTGGACCCCTCCACCAAGGGCCACGAAATTCACCCCTCTTCCTCCATATATACAGCCCTTAGGGCACCGTTTAGACTTGGGTTTTGTTTAGATCAAAAGTTAGCCATAGCTGCAACTTCGCGTGCCGTTTGTGTTCAACGACCGGACAAAGCGTCCACGGAACCCCACCTTGATCAATAAAGCTTTCATCTTATATTCGCAATATCCAGATTGCAATCTCAGTTTCTTGCTTGTTCTTCGTTTGCTCGCAGGAAATAGACCCTCGTGGTCGGTTGATCGTGCTCGGCGTGGTCAATAACCTCTCGGAGTTGGTTTAGCGATTGCTAAGGCGCGACGTCCTCGCACGCTTCGTAGTCGGATCGTCAAAGTCGACTTCCACCAAAGCGAAATCCACCATCTCATCGAAGACGGGACACCTCTGCCTCTATCAAGTGGTATCAGATTTCCGTGTTGCTCGGTGAGATTTTACGATTTTAAGTAGTTTAGATCGAGTCTGTTCTTCATACCTATAGTCCACGAAAAAGCCAAAAAAAATTAGGGTTAGTTCATCCCGTCCAACCAATCTGAGCCTTTGCATAATCTTTTACAGATTTGCTTTGTTGAATTTGCGGTTGCATCGTCGTGTCAAGTTCTGGTCTTAGCGTCTAGTCTTTTAGAGTTTGAGTTACATTCACAGGTTGTCACGTCGCCGCTGCCATATACCACCACCACATATTCACCGCCAATCCGAATCCATATCGCCACCACATATCCGCCGCCATCACGCCCATCCGAGTCCACCGCAACATATATCCGCCACCAGTCCGAAGTTCCACCAGATTCATCCCGCCACCAGTCCGAGTTCCACAGATTCATCTCCGCCACCAGTCCGAGTTCCACCAGATTCATCTCCGCCACCAGTCCTAGTCCGAGTCCAATAATTGTTGCATTGTTCTCGATTTCGAGATCACGCGATACTCCGAGTCGTGACAAGAGAGGACTCCCCAACTTCCAAGCCATCCGCAGAAGAAAAATAGTTCCAGTTTCAAAAAAAAAAACTAAGTCCGGAAAATTCTGGCTAGGCAGTTTTAGACCATTTGTAGACTTTTCGAAAAAAAATGTTATGCGAGCAAAAAAAAAAAGAGGAAAAAAAAGTGCAAAAAAAAAAAAAAAAGAGAAAAAAAATTCAGAGTGTGCTCCTCCCTTGTTTACGTGCAGCGCCGTGATTTTGTTAGTGTTCTAGGCTCGCGTCTCTAGCACGGTCTAGCCTAGGACCAACCAAGATCCGTCGTTGAGCGTTTATTCAACTTTGCATCTCTGAATTGATTATTCTGACATTTTTGCTACCATATCATAAGCCTTCCCAGCTCTACATACATCTCGTCGTGCGTTTGATTCTCCCCGTAATCGCTATATCCAAGCTTTGAGAGTTTTGACTACAACGGTTGCCGATCACCACCGCCTTTGGGTAAGAACTGGTAAGAATTTGAGATTTGCTTGACGGGTTTGTGATACACCACCACCACTTCTTAGTAGTCTGTAGGATCATATTCTTGTGTGTTTCTATTGCTGCTAACCATGGCAGGAACACAGGCCGATGAGACTGATTGGGAGAACCTGACAAACAAACAGCTACATGATAAGTTTCAGCAAATGATGATTGGACAGGTGCAAGATGTGGTAAACAGATTTGACGAGGCCATGGAGAAGATAGATGGCATTGAGAAGACGTTTGAAACAAAGCTTGATAGCAAGTTTGATGAATTGCTCGCGTTTTCCACAACCACCGCCGGCTGCACCTATCGCACCTCTGCGACAACAACTCGCCCCTTCCGAATCAGTATGGGCGAGCTCAGCGTGTTCCTCTTGAGCCAGACAAAATTCTGGTGCCGCTGCTACTCTGTTGGTGCTTCTTTGGCTCCTGCTCTTCGTTGCTGCTGGTACCGAGGAGGATGATTATGTGGGAGATTACGAGGAGGAGGTTGATCAACATCGAAACTACGTGCAACCACCAGCACCACAACCACCAGGTCGTCCACAAGCAAATAATGGCAATGCTAGGGCTCCCCTCAGTGCGAGATCATGACCATCTCCCTAAACTGAAATTGAATATTCCACCATTTGAGGGTAGATATGTTCTGATATATATCTTACTTGGGAGTTAGAAACTGAACAATGATTTACATGTTTACAATATCCCGAGGAGAGACGTGTTCTGCTGCTGTTTGTGCTTTCACTAGCTTTGCATGTGTTTGGTGGTCTGAACATTGTAGATTATATCCTGTTCCAGCTACTTGGGCTGCTTTGAAAACTGCTATGCGTACTCGTTGGGTTCCACCATATTATCAACGTGAATTACTTCAAAAATTGCAGCGCTTAAGACAAGGAAAAAATTCTGTAGAAGAATATTATCGAGGAATTGCAAACCGGCTTGATTAGATGTGGTATTGTTGAGGAGAATGAAGCTATGCTTGCACGTTTTCGGGTGGATTAAATAGAGATTCAGACCATTCTAGACTATAAGGATTATAATAATATCACTCGTTTATTCCATCTTGCTTGTAAAGCTGAACGTGAAGTGCAGGATCGACAGGCATTGGCGCGCACTAACTTTTCTGCAGGTCGACCTTCATCATGGACACCACGTGCATCATCTACTTCCACCGCACCATCACCTCCTTCAGTGCCACCTCCAACCGTGATACAAGAAAGCAGGCACAACCACCACTATCGCCAAGAGCACACCTGCTGGGCCTGCACTGAGCTCTTCTTCCATGGCGTCAACAGGGCACACAAGTGATATTATTTGTCGTCGTTGTAAGGGAAGAGGACATTTTATGAGAGAATGCAAATCTCAGCGTGTGATGATTGCTACGGAGGATGGTGGGTATGAGTCCGCTAGTGACTATGATGAGGAGACTTTGGCTCTTATTACACATGAGGAACACGGTGGAGATGATTCGATCATGAGACACAATACATGGCTGCTGAAGATCTTGACAGGTATGAATGTTTAGTTGCTCAACGTGTTTTGAGTGTGCAGGTTACACAAGCTGAGCAAAATCAGAGGCATAATTTGTTCCATACAAAGGAGTTGTGAAGGAGCGTTCTATTCGCGTCATCATAGATGGAGGGAGCTGCAACAACATGGCTAGCATGGAGATGGTGGAGAAGCTATCTCTCACCACAAGACCACATCCACATCCTTACTACATCCAATGGTTCAACAACAGCGGCAAGGTTAAGGTAACACGTCTTCGTTAGTGTGCATTTTAGTATCTCTACATATGCTGATTATGTTGATTGTGATGTGGTACCTATGCAAGCATGTTCCTTGTTACTTGGTAGACCATGGCAATTTGATAAAATTCATGTACACCATGGTAGAAACAATCAAGATACTCTTGTTCATAAGGATAAAAATATTACTTTGCTTCCTATGACTCTGAGTCCATTTTGAAAGATGATATTAATAGAGCTAATAAAGCAAAACAGGAGAAAAATAAGAGTGAAAATCAGATTGTGGCAAAAGAATTTGAGCAACACATGAAGCCTATTAGTAAATCATCTCTTGTTGCTTCGAAATTAAATTGAAAAGTGCATGTTTACTTGCCACCAAATCTGATATTGATGAGTTAGATTTTAGCAAATCTGTTTGCTATGCTTTTGTGTGCAAAGAGGCATTATTTTCATTCGAGGACGTGCCTTCCTCTTTGCCCCTGCCGTCACTAACATTTTGCAGAGTTCGCGACGTCTTTCCACAAGGCGTGCCACCGGATTACCACCTATTCGAGGGATTGAGCATCAAATTGACTTAATTCCGGTGCATCGTTACCCAACCGTGCACCATACCGTACCAATCCGGAGGAGACGAAGGAGATTATCGTCAACTACAGGAGCTGCTCGACAAAGGTTACATACGCGAATCCCTTAGTCCTTGTGCTGTTCCTATTATTCTAGTGCCGAAAAAGGATGGTACGTCATGTATGTGTGTTGATTGTAGAGGCATTAATAATATTACTATTCGTTATCGTCACCCTATTCCTAGGCTAGATGATATGCTTGATGAATTGAGTGGCTCTACAATATTCTCCAAAGTTGATTTGCGTAGTGGATACCATCAAATTCGTATGAAATTGGGAGATGAATGGAAAACAGCATTTAAAACTAAGTTTGGATTATATGAGTGGTTAGTCATGCCTTTTGGGTTAACTAATGCACCTAGTACTTTCATGAGATTAATGAACGAAGTTCTACGTGCTTTCATTGGACGATTTGTGGTAGTCTATTTTGATGATATACTGATTTATGGCAAATCTTTGGAAGAACATTTGGAACATTTACGTGCTGTTTTTAATGCTCTCGTGATGCACGTTTGTTTGGTAACCTTGGGAAGTGCACCTTTTGCACCGACCGAGTATCTTTTCTTGGCTATGTTGTTACTCCACAGGAATTGAAGTTGATAAAGCCAAGATTGAAGCTATTGAGAGTTGGCGCAGCCCAAAGCGGTCACACAAGTGAGGAGTTTCCTTGGCCTCGCTGGTTTCTATAGGCGTTTTGTGAGAGATTTCAGCACCATTGCTGCACCTCTCAACGAGCTTACAAAGAAGGATGTGCCTTTTGTTTGGGGTACCGCACGGGAAGAAGCCTTCACGGTATTGAAAGCTAAGTTGACACATGCTCCTTTACTCCAACTTCCTGATTTTAATAAGACTTTTGAGCTTGAATGTGATGCTAGTGGAATTGGATTAGGAGGTGTGTTATTACAAGATGGCAAACCTGTTGCATACTTTTCTCGAAAAATTGAATGGGCCTAGTCTGAATTACTCTACTTATGATAAAGAATTATATGCTCTTGTTAGGACTTTAGAAACATGGCAACATTATTTATGGCCCAAAGAATTTGTTATACATTCGATCATGAATCTTTGAAACATATTAAAAGTCAAGCTAAATTGAATCGTAGACATGCTAAATGGGTTGAATTCATTGAGACTTTCCTTATGTCATTAAACACAAGAAGGGTAAAGAAAATGTTATTGCTTGATGCATTGTCTCGTCGCTATACTATGCTTTCACAACTTGACTTCAAAATATTTGGTTTGGAGACCATCAAAGATCAATATGTGCATGATGCTGATTTGAAAGATGTATTGCAGAATTGTAAAGAAGGAAGAACATGGAACAAGTTTGTCGTTAATGATGGATTTGTGTTCCGTGCTAACAAGCTATGCATTCCAGCTAGCTCCGTTAGTCTTTTGTTGTTGCAGGAGGCGCATGGAGGAGGACTAATGGGACACTTTGGCGTGAAGAAGGCGGAGGACGTACTTGCTACACATTTCTTTTGGCCAAAGATGAGGCGGATGTTGAGCGTTTTATTGCTCATTGCACTACATGTCAAAAAGCTAAGTCACGACTAAATCCTCATGGTTTATATATGCCTTTGCTGTACCTAGTGTTCCTTGGGAGGATATATCTATGGACTTTGTTTTAGGTTTACCTAGAACAAAGAAGGGAGGATAGCATATTTGTTGTCGTGGATAGATTCTCGAAAATGGCACACTTTATACCATGTCATAAAAGCGATGATCTTTGTCAATGTTGCTGATTTGTTCTTTCGTGAAATTATTAAGCTTGCATGGTGTGCCAAATACTATTGTTTCAGATCGTGATACTAAATTTCTTAGCCACTTTTGGAGATGTTTATGGGCTAAGTTGGGGACTAAACTGCTTTTAGTACTACTTGTCACCCCAAACTGATGGACAAATAAAGTAGTCAATAGAACATTGTCTACTATGCTTAGGGCTGTTCTAAAGAATAATAAGAAAATGTGGGAGGAATGCTTGCCTCATATTGAATTTGCTTATAATCGTTCATTGCATTCTACTACTAAGATGTGCCCTTTTGAAGTTGTGTATGGTTTCCTACCTCGTGCACCAATTGATTTGTTGCCTCTTCCATCTTCGGAGAAGGTTAATTTTGATGCTAAAGAACGTGCTGAATTGATTTTAAAAATGCATGAGTTAACTAAGGAAAACATTGAGCGTATGAATGCTAAATATAAACTTGCTGGAGATAAGGGTAGAAAACATGTTGTGTTTGCACCGGAGATCTTGTTTGGTTACATTTGCGTGAAGGATAGATTTCTGATTTGCATAAATCAAAGCTAATGCCACGTGCTGCTGGTCCCTTTAAGGTGTTGGAGAAAGTAAATGATAATGCATATAAACTTGAGCTGCTGCAGATTTTGGGGTTAGTCCACTTTTAACATTGCAGATTTGAAGCCATATTTGGGTGAGGAAGATGAGCTGCCGTCGAGGGCGACTTCATTTCAAGAAGGGAGGATGATGAGGACATCAATACCATTGTTACACCCACAGCCCTGCTGTTATACATACTGGACCAATTACTAGAGCTCACAAGACGCCAACTAAATTACCGGTACTTTCGTTTCTTGGTAATGATTCTAATGTTCATGAGAATATGATGCTGCCTAAATTGGATACATTTGTTTTGCTTACAAATGAAGGGCCTAGCTTGGAGATGATGAGGACATCAATACCATTGTTACACCCACAGCCCTGCTGCTATACATCTTGGACCAATTACTAGAGCTCACAAGACGCCAACTAAATTACTGTGTACTTTCGTTTCTTGGTAATGATTCTAATGTTCATGAGAATATGATGCTGCCTAAATTGGATACATTTGTTTTGCTTACAAATGAAGGGCCTAGCTTGGAGAAGGATGAACATTGGAGCAAGAACACACATGGAGTTGATGGCATGCAAAGGAGATCAAGAACGGAGTTACAAGTGATGATTTCAGGACTTTGAAGCCACCATAAGGAGTGCATGAAGCCTTGGACGAAATATACAAGATGCCACTTCATAATATTAGTCCATAGGCTATTCTAGGTGCTCGTCACCTTATTATTGGGCCAGGCCCATGTAATTTCGAAATACATTAGTATAGGCTATTTTTAGAGTCCGTATGTGTGGGGAAACAAGAGATAGGGTTAGTTTGGACCCTCCACCAAGGGCCACGAAATTCACCCCTCTTCCTCCATATATACAGCCCTTAGGGCACCGTTTAGACTTGGGTTTTGTTTAGATCAAAAGTTAGCCATAGCTGCAACTTCGTGCCGTTTGTGTTTCAACGACCGGACAAAGGCGTCCACAGAACCCCACCTTGATCAATAAAGCTTTCATCTTATATTCGCAATATCCAGATTGCAATCTCAGTTTCTTGCTTGTTCTTCGTTTGCTCGCAGAAACAGACCTTCGTGGTCAGTTGATCGTGCTCCGGCGTGGTCAATAACCTCTCGGAGTTGGTTTAGCGATTGCTAAGGCGCGACGTCCTCGCCGTTAAGTAGTCGGATCGTCAAAGTCGACTTCCACCAAAGCGAAATCCACCATCTCATCGAAGGCGGGACACCTTTGCCTCTATCGGAGAAGGATGAACATTGGAGCAAGAACACACATGGAGTTGATGGCATGCGCAAGGGATCAAGAACGGAGTTACAAGTGATGATTTCAGTACTTTGAAGCCACCATAAGGAGTGCATGAAGCCTTGGACGAAATATACAAGATGCCACTTCATAATATTAGTCCATAGGCTATTCTAGGTGTCTTCGTCACCTTATTATTGGGCCAGCCCATGTAATTTCGAAATACATTAGTATAGTCTATTTTAGAGTCCGTATGTGTGGGGAAACAAGAGATAGGGTTAGTTTGGACCCCTCCACCAAGGGCCACGAAATTCACCCCTCTTCCTCCATATATACAGCCCTTAGGGCACCGTTTAGACTTGGGTTTTGTTTAGATCAAAAAGTTAGCCATAGCTGCAACCCGCGTGCCGTTTGTGTTCAACGACCGCACAAAGGCGTCACGGAACCCCACCTTGATCAATAAAGCTTTCATCTTATATTCGCAATATCCAGATTGCAATCTCAGTTTCTTGCTTGTTCTTCGTTTGCTCGCAGGAAATAGACCCTCATGGTCAGTTGATCGTGCTCGGCGTGGTCAATAACCTCTCGGAGTTGGTTTAGCGATTGCTAAAGTAGCGGCGTCCTCGCACGCTTCGTGGTCGGATCGTCAAAGTCGACTTCCACCAAAGCGAAATCCACCATCTCATCGAAAGACGGGACACCTCTGCCTCTATCAATTCATCACCCTCATGAATACGGATTTGATAATAGCCACTTTTAAGATCAATTTTTGAGAAAAAGTTGGCTCCACTAAGTTCATCAAGCATATCATCTAGGCGAGGAATGGGATGCCTATAGCGCATGGTGATAGCATTTATGGGTCTACAATCGGAGCACAAGCGGAAAGTTCCATCGGGCTTAGGCACAAGAATAACGGGAACGGCACAAGGGCTTAAGCTTTCACGTACATGACCGTTGTCGTTTAGTTGTTGTACTTGTCGTTGAATCTCCTTGGTTTCTTCGGGATTGACTCGGTAGGGAGCTTTGTTTGGAAGTGGCGCTCCGGGGATGAGGTCGATTCGATGCTCAATACCTCGAAGTGGAGGTAGACCCGGAGGTAGCTCATCGGGGAAAACATCTTGAAATTCCTGCAAAAGAGATTGAAACACCAAAGGTAGCTCATTAGTGGTATTAGTTTGTGGTTCTCCATCCTTGCACACTAGGACAAAGTGCATCACACTCGATGGGTTCTCACACACTTCTCTCATCTCATGTTTGGTGGCGAATAGTATGAGGTTTTTCTCTCTAGGCGAAGAGGCGCTCAAATTTGGCTTGTGGCTCTCACTCACTTTTTGGTGGCTCACTTTCTCACTCTTCTCTCTTTGGTTGGTGGCTTCTTTGTCGGCTATCACTTGATGATAGAGGCAGAGGTGTCCCGTCTTTCGATGAGATGGTGGATTTCGCTTTGGTGGAAGTCGACTTTGACGATCCGACTACGAGCGTGCGAGGACGTCGCGCCTTAGCAATCGCTAAACCAACTCCGAGAGGTTATTGACCACGCCGGAGCACGATCAACCTGACCACGAGGGTCTATTTCCTGCGAGCAAACGAAGAACAAGCAAGAAACTGAGATTGCAATCTGGATATTGCGAGTATAAGATGAAAGCTTTATTGATCAAGGTGGGGTTCCGTGGCGCTTTTGTGCAGTCGTTGAACACAAACGAAATGCGCGCGGTTGCAGCTATGGCGAACTTTTGATCTAAACAAAACCCAAGTCTAAAACGGTGCCCTAAGGGCTGTATATATGGAGGAAGAGGGTGAATTTCGTGGCCCTTGGTGGAGGGGTCCAAACTAACCCTATCTCTTGTTTCCCCACACATACGGACTCTAAAAATAGCCTATACTAATGTATTTCGAAATTACATGGGCCTGGCCCAATAATAAGGTGACGCAGCACCTAGAATAGCCTATGGACGAATATTATGAAGTGGCATCTTGTATATTTCGTCCAAGGCTTCATGCACTCCTTATGGTGGCTTCAAAGTCCTGAAATCATCACTTGTAACTCCGTTCTTGATCCCCTTGCATGCCATCAACTCCATGTGTGTTCTTGCTCCAATGTTCATCCTTCTCCAAGCTAGGTCCTTCATTTGTAAGCAAAACAAATGTATCCAATTTAGGCAAGATCATATTCTCATGAACATTAGAATCATTACCAAGAAACGAAAGTACACGGTAATTTAGTTGGCGTCTTGTGAGCTCTAGTAATTGGTCCAGTATGTATAGCAGCAGGGGCTGTGGGTGTAACAATGGTATTGATGTCCTCATCACTTGACTAGGAGACATGTGATAAAGGCAGAGGTGTCCCGTCTTTCGATGAGATGGTGGATTTCGCTTTGGTGGAAGTCGACTTTGACGATCCGACTATTGCCAATCGGGCTCTTGACATGGTGATGTCCAGATGCTCCATCATCCCCCTTGGGAAAGATCCCACCTGGATCGAATCCAAATCACCATCGAAAGAGATGATGCTGTAGAAGTGGACGATCACCAAGCATTCATCATCTTGTAGTTCCACATGGGCACCCTCCAATGTCGCACCGCCTTGTAATTCCTTCAAAAGTAGCAAAGATAACAAGCACTTGGAAACAAAATGGTTGTCGAAGAGCAAAACCAAGCATTCAAGAGGTGATTCACCCAACAAGTGTTGTCATCACATAGCATATGGTTGGACAAAGAAGTGTGGCATGGCATTTGAGCATATAAATTGAGCACAATCAAGTATATCATGGGAACAAGCATGCAAATGGGAGGTTAAGATGCAAATATATGTGATAAGTGAACAAGCATCTACCTCAAGTTCATAGCAAGCATGGGCAAGCGCCAATGAAAGGTCTATGGTAGGTATAGGAATCATTCACACCAAATAAGATAAGATGTCTAAACACATGGGTCAAGTGCAAGACAATCAAACATAATGTGCATAGGGTAGTGAATATAGTGTGGCACTCAACACAATAGAAAGAGCATTTGTCATCATGTGTGAGGCAACAAGTCAAGCATGTGACAAGCAAAGGGACATGGCATATGTGAAGAAATGATATTGGTGCAACCAACCATATGATAGTAGCAAGTAGTCCGAGAATGGATGCAACATATATATATATGTCATGAAGCATGGAAATGTGGCAATCATGGTAGAAAGCAATATCTCAATGTGTGCAAATGGTGCAAGCAACACATGAAGTATGATCCACAATATCCAAGTTCAAGAAGGATGTCACCTTGAAAGTGTGTCCTGTGCATTCTTCACAATGCCAAGGGAAGCAAATACGATGTAGAAGCGGGTCATGGTAGAATGTATGATGCTCGCCTCAAGAGCTCGAATGGTCAACTCACGTGAAGTGGAAGTCACACCAAGTCCAAGTATCCTACACATGCACAAAACAAAACAAAGTATGTATGCACATGGTAGACAAACACATCATCCATCATGATGGTTCTCTTCATCACACATAACCATTAGAAGCACAAGTGCATGAATAATATGATGCAACGATGGCTATATCCATGGCACTAGGTATATGGTAGAAAAGACAAGCATGCTTCACAAGGATATGTCAAAATCTCCAAACATGTGTGAGAGTGCTATGGGGCAATCTCATGAGCAAGACTATAAGCATTGTCACACTCGATACATGGCAAATCATCTAGCATGAGAGAGGCAATACATGGAGATATATGACACGAAGTAATCAAGCAGAACATGTATGCAATATAGCGAGAATTCATAGCTATCAAATCAAGCAAGCTAGTATTATAAGATGCAACATACTAGGCGGAATCATGGCAAGCATGTCATTCGTGCAAATATTGGGCATGAATAATTCACATGTCATAGCACAAGCATGAAAGCAAGATATGACAATAGCATGGGGCACATGATAAACATGGCAATAGCAACAAGGATCTCTACCAAGCATGCAAATACACATAGAAGTAGCATAATGATGAAACATGGGTAGATGCAAGCAAGGGTCACAACTGCATGGCAAAGGCATAGAAGCAAGCATAGCATGCAAAGTGAACACGGTAAATGAGCATAATGTGAGAAGTGGTAAATGGACCATAGCCGTGGAGAGCCAAGTAGATGAGTTATGCCGAGTCCTTGCGCCAAGGAACGGTGGTAAGGATAGTCCACGGATCTCAAATCGTCATTGCTCTCAAGAGCTCGCTTTGTCAACTCATGGGATTGCGAGGGATAAGTATTCCGGTACCTACACAAAAGAGACACAAACGAAAGAAATTGTGTGTGGTAAATGTACACATCATCCATCATGATGTGTATGTGCACGGTGAGTTAGCACAAGATAGGCATCAAAGAAATTTGATGCATGGTATAGGAACATGTCATCCATCATGAAAGAATAGTTGTTATGTATGACACGATGGGGACACAAATTGAGCAAACAAGTATAAGGCACATCAAAAGCATGTTTATTCATGGGGAGCATATGGTGCACACATATTGGGATCATGCAATGGATGGATGGATCAAAATCTCCTAAAATGTGTGAGGAACTATGGGGTCTCCTCATGAGCAATATCGATACATCACATGGAGAAAGTGGACAACATCCAAAACAATGCATCTCCGGGCTAGGTGGTCATGGCATGGCATATGAGATAAATGATGCAAAGGGAGCATATCAATATCTCACAAGAGAAACAAATGCCAATAACCATGGGCTTGTCATCTATGCCATAAGTGCAAATTGGGTTTATTTTAATGGCATATGCATAGTCACTATGAAGAGATTGCAAATAAGACATATGGTTGATCTCATGCATAGCATATGACAATCAAGCGGATTATCAAACATGATGTGACCCAAAGAATTGTCACAAGAAATCCTATGTAACATGGCATCACAACTAATAGACTCCTCAAGAGAATCATCATACTCATCATAAATGGGCAAATTATCGCATGGGGAAATCATACTAGCATGAAGCATGGCAACAGATCAACATCATGCAATCATTGTCAAGAATGTCCACTAGTGGGACTAGAGCATTACCTTCACCTATGTTACCTTTGTCATTCCACTCAAGTGGTGTAGGTGAGGTAGGAAAGACCAAATGGTGGTCATCATCATCTTGATGGAACCATGGGCAGTGCATCATAATCCACCATGGCCATCGCCTTGTCCAAAGGGAGGACGTTGCCGAGGATCGGCGCCATCATCATAAATGGTACCTAGCACCAAACGAGAAGACACAATAGAGGTAGAGGTTGTCGTTAGTGTTGAAAGTGGCCTCACATGACCTATCAACTATCTCACTCTCTATGTGGTGGTTCACCTCACCCTCAAAATAGGTGCACTCAAACTCACGATGGTGGAGTCACCATCTCACGCAAGTGGTGGGGTTGTGGCTCCTCACATGGGAATTGTGGCAACTCATCATGTATGGGGCTAGTGGTGAAGTCACTCACTCAATATGGTGGCGCAAGTCACTCAAGTCATCATACGTCGCGCGGGTCGAAGGAAGTTCCCATGCTCAACCATCTCGTCGTGGTTGCCGTGGATGAAGGCCAAGATGGCACATCATCACTCTCGCCGTGGATGGAGGCCAAGATGGCTCAACATCACTCGCCCTAAGATGGAAGCATCATCCTTGCTCGCCACCTTGTCACTGCCCAAAGCTTGGTCCTTGTCCTAGGTCGAACCTGCCGCACTGCCTTGAAAAAGAGTCAAGTAGACTCCGATCATCAATGCCACAAAGAGGGATGGCGGTGAAGTCGCACTTGGGAGCATCGTCTTGGAGCTTGTCGGCCTTGGACATCATGGTGGTACTAGCTCATGCTTGTCGTAGCTTGACGCCGCCAAGTTTGCTTGGAGTGGAGAAGCCTTGGCCTTCATGAGTTCTTGTTCACTTGAGAGCACTAATGTAGTAGTCGATGGACTTGTAGTTCTCGAGAAGATGGTCTTGGAGATGTCGCCAGTAATCCCATCATGAAGTGGAACTTCATCGAATGGGGTCGCCCACGCTCGTCGCAAGGCAATCATCATCTCCTTGAAGTACTTGTCGATGGACTTGGATCCTGGGTAGTGTTCTCCAATTGGCATCGGTTGTTCCGTAGGTTGGTGATGCGGAGCATCCTTCCATCATCCCCATGGACTCTACATCAACACCTACAACATTACAGGACCGATGACTCGAGCATCGCAAGAGCTCTCAAACCGAGGTGACATCACTCCTCTACAACTCTCCTTCGATTCACATGAGACATGGTTACTACCTCAAACGAAACTCTATGCATACTCCGCACCAAGGAGTCAACCATGAAGAGGCTAGGAAGCGAGGAGAATCGGAAGGAACACATAAGACGAGAGGAGAAAGCAACCAGACCAGAGGTCGACGATCCGGACGGAGCTCCTGACGATCCACAGAGTCGGATGATCCGAACCCGTCCCGACGATCCGCTAATCTGACCGAAGGCAAAGAACTCCACGCTGAAGCCGGATCATCCGACCACCGATCATCCGGATCCCGCCGACATCCGGATCCTCGACGTCCGACGCCACCGAGCATCCGAGTCATCCGGACCTCCCGGATCGTCCGCCAGCGCCAAGACACAGCGGTTGGGATGAGCCCATGTACCGCCTGCACTCTATATAGGACCCTCTCCTCACTTTGAGACTTAGCATTGGATTAGCTCATATTTGTGTGTGAGAGCTTTGCTCATCCACGGTACTTCTCCACGGAGATCAGACCTCCGCCAGGAGAAGATCCATCGGATTCAAGACCCCTATAAGGGAAGATCCTCGTGGATTCAAGACCTCCTCCGGGAGAAGAACGGCTACCTTTGTATCTTTTCTTTGTTGATTTTGGACCATGTATCACCGGCTTCGATGATCTAGACCTGTGATTGATCTCTTGTCGGCTGAGTGTCTCTCTCGCTCTTCCCGTGATTTCTCCTGCTTCCGCTGTTCTTCGTGTTTCCTCCGTAGATCCCTCCAAACGTGAAAGATCGATTTAATTAGGGTTCCACCCTACATCATATGGTATCATGAGCCACGCTGATCACGCTTGGAGCCCCTACCCGTGATTTCTAGCTTGATTTTGTTGTTTTCGCCCCAAAATCCAAAATCCCCACCAAAAAATCCAATTGTTTTTGTGATTTGTTAGTTTTGATGATGTTTTGTTGTTTTGATCCGTGATTCGTGTAACTCGTGGATCTTGTGTTTCCCACCTCGAAATCCACCCAAAATCCCCAAAATCATCAAATTCCACCCCATTTCGTGTTCTTCCCGAGCAGTTCCTGTGGTGAGTTGACTGCCGGATCATCCGGACAAGTCCGGATCATCGGACCCGCCGGATCATCCGCCCTGGCCCGGATCATCCGGCTTCCGCCGACAACGCAATTCTGCGCCTTCCTCCACCACCACCCACACATACATACACCCTCCCACCCCATCCACCACCACTTCCATTTGCAAACCTCAAGACACAACCTCCGTGACTACATCGGGTTGAGTTCGACAATTTGAGTGAGATTTGTGTCCTTTTGTGTTTCGCTATCTAGGCGCCGTGTGACATCAACAACAAACGCCACTTTGGTCGGCTACTCATCTTCGCCACGGACGGTAACATCGCATTTACATCTTTGTCAAACCTTGCAATTGCATTGATAGCCATCACATACCATCTTTTATGCTGCTTACCCACCGAGACTAGCCATTGAGTATTGCCGCAACGTGACTTGTGCACATTAGTTGCATACCATATCATACATACAATCGAGGTGCATATCTCGAATCAACTTGTGTGTCAAAGTTGTCACCGCAGATACACAATTGCTATCTTAGTTTGTCAAGTTTGCATAAGAAAAGAGCTCAAAAGAGAAAGAGCCAATCAAGCTTTTAAGCAAAGAGGAAAGATAAGCAAAGAGCTTATAAGCAACAAGCATAGCATCATACAACATTAAGATTGTCATATAAGATCATCTTGAATCATTGCAATCAAATACCATACATATAGTATACTTGGAGAAGTTGCATTTTTGCTAGTAGGTTGTGCACAAGCTCCATATCCGCCTATTGTGCAATCGTGTAAGATGCTCTCTAGTATTGTGCAACAAGAGCATTTTCGTGATTCCACATTTTGGCTCACTTTTGGTTTGCACAATCCCATTTATCTATTTATGTGTGTTTCCGTACCACTACTTGCTTGGTCTACTTGTTGCATATGCGACTTTGTAATCTTCTTCAACATTTTTGAGTCAAGCTAACGATTGCAATCAATTTTGTGCCACCATCCTAACCAAGCTCCACCAAATGCTTTTACTTGTGTAGGTGTGAGAATCGACAAGGATCGGTACCAATAGTGCTATTTCATTGTTCCATTTGAGTGAACTTGATTCATCTTCAACTTCGTCAAAGGTACATTGGTATTCATTCTTCTCTTCTACCACTCACAATTTGCTTGAAATGATGGATAGGCCAAGTTCTTCTACAAATCCACTCTTCATCGAAAGCAAGACATTTACATGTCATCATATCGTCACCAAGAGCCACCTCTTTATGCCAAGAACGAGCTCTCCATCAAGAGCAACAAGCAATGAGCTTAACGATCGACAACCTCTCCACCGACTTTGCGACTCTCCGAGAAACGCACGCCGACATTTCGACAACAAACTCGACAAGACAAGAAAGAGAACGATGCAAGAATGGACGAGATCCGCTTTGTTGGTGAACCGCGATTTCTACCTCTTCACACTCAAGACGGAGCACCAAGTCGCCACTCCGACGACCTTTCTCCGACACAAGTACACCGTCATCGAACATTCTTCGCCGAGCCGCAGGACCGCCATGCATCTCGCAACCCGCCACACGACAAGAATTTCCAAGAGCAAGTTGATGAAGAAGTTCGCCTCAATCGAGCAAAATGGCGTCTTGCACAAGAACGACAACGTTTCGCCACCAACAAGAACAAGAACGAAGCGCTTACACTAAGAGCAACAAGACGCCGAGGCTCAACGCTTCAACAACAACGAAACACAAGCTTTGAGGCGAACGCGCCTTCAAGCATCAAGTCGAGCTCGCCAACCGCAATCGCGAAGGCGCAATCAAGAGGAAGCCCTTCGAGAAGAAATACAAGAGAGGAACTACCATCCACGCATGCAACGCCGCCCAACAAGCTCCTCCACAAGCTCGTCAAGCTCAACTCAACCTCAAGGTGATGAGGACATCAATACCATTGTTACACCCACAGCCCCTCGCCGCTATACATACTGGACCAATTACTAGAGCCAAGACGCCAACTAAATTACCAGTACTTTCGCTTTCTTGGTAATGATTCTAATGTTCATGAGAATATGATGCTGCCTAAATTGGATACATTTATTTTGCTTACAAATGAAGGGCCTAGCTTGGAGAAGGATGAACACGAGCAAGAATAAGCATGGAGATGATGGCATGCTAAGGGGGACAAGAATGGAGTTACAAGTGATGATTTCAGGACTTTGAAGCCACCATAATGAGTACATGAAGCCTTGAAATATACAAGATGCCACTTCATAAATTTCGCCCAGAGGCTATTCTAGGTGTCAATACCTTATTATTGGGCCATGTAATTTCGAAATACATTAGTATAGGCTATTTTAGAGTCCGTATGTGGGGAACAAGAGATAGGGTTAGTTTCGGACCTCCACCAAGGGCCACGAAATTCACCCCTCTTCCTCCATATATACAGCCCTTAGGGCACCGCTTAGACTTTGATTTTGTTTAGATTAAAAGTTCGCCATAGCTGCAACTTCATGCATTTCGCTTGTGTTCAACCACTGCATAAAGGCGCGCCAGTAACCCCACCTTGATCAATAAAACTTTCAACTTATATTTGCAATATCCAGATTGCAATCTCGCTTTCTTGCTTGTTCTTCGCTTGCTCGCAGGAAATGACCTTCGTGGTCGTTGATCGTGTTCGCGTGGTCAATAACCTCTCGAGTTGGTTTAGCGACATAAGGCGCCGACGCCCTCGCGACGCTCAGTAGTCGGATCGTCAAAGTCGATTTCCACCAAAGCGAAATCCACCATCTCATCGAAAGACGGACACCTTTGCTCTATCAAGTGGTATCGATTTCCGTGTTGCTCGTGAGATTTTACGTTTTTCGTAGTTTAGATCGAGTCCGTTCTTCATACCTATAGTCCACTAAAAAGCCAAAAAAATTAGGTTAGTTCATCCCGTCCAACCAATCGAGCCTTGCATAATCTTTTCAGATTTGCTTTGTTGAATTTGCGTTGCATCGTCCGGTCAAGTTGCTGGTCTTAGCGCCTAGTCTTTAGAGTTTCGAAGTTCATCAAAGTTGTCGTCACGCCGCCGCCATATACCACCGCCACATATTCACCGCCATCCGAATCCATATACGCACCACATATCCGCCGCCATCACGCCCATCCGAGTCCACCGCAACATATATCCGCCACCATCCGAGTTCCACCAGATTCATCTCCGCCACCAGTCCGAAGTTCCACCAGATTCATCTCCGCCACCAGTCCGAAGTTCCACCAGATCTCTCCGCCACCAACCCTAGTCCGAGTCCAAGAATTGTTGCATTGTTTTGATTTCGAGATCACGCGACATTCGAAGTCGAAACAGAGGACTCCCAACTTCAAGCCATCCAGAAGAAAAATAGTTCCATTTAAAAAAAAACTAAGTCCGAAAATTCGCCAGGCGTTTTAGACCATTTGTAGATTTTCCAAAAAAATTTGTTATGAGCAAAAAAAAAGGAAAGTGCAAAAAAGGAAAAAGAGAAAAAAATTCAGATTGTGCTCCTCCCTTGTTTACGCAAATACTGCGGATTTTGTTAGTGTTCTAGGCTCGCTGCCTCTAGCACGGTTCAGCCTAGACCAGCAGCAAAGACCGCCGTTGAGCGCTTATTCAACTTTGCATCTCTCAATTGATTATTGCTGACCTTTTTTTGCTACCATATTATAAGCCTTCCCAGCTCCACATACATCTACGTCAGGCGCTTGATTCTCCCCGTAATCGCTATAGCCAAGCTTTGAGAGTTTTGACTACAATTCGATCACCATCATAAGAACTGTAAGAATTTGAGATTTGCTTGACGGATTTGTGACTGCCCACCACACCACCACCACCACTTCCTAGTAGTATGTAGGATCATATTCTTGTGTGTTTCTATTGCTACTAACCATGGCAGGATCAAGTCGATGAGACCGATTGGGAGAACCCGATTAACAAACAACTACATGATAAGTTTCAGCAAATGATGATTGGACAGTGCAAGATGTGCTAAACAGATTTGATGAGGCCATGGAGAAGATAGATGGCATTGAGAAGACGCTTGAAACAAAGCTTGATAGCAAGTTTGATGAATTGCTCGCTTTTCCACAACCACCGCCGGCTGCACCTATCGCACTCTCTCGCAACAACAACCACTCTTCCGAATCAGTATGGACGAGCTCAACGTGTTCCTATTGAGCCAGGCAAAATTTCGTGCCGCCATCATTGCTGGTGCTTTCTTTTGGCCTCGCTATCGTGGTACCGAGGAGGATGATGAGTATGGATGATTATGAGGATGAAGTTGATCAACATCGTAATCCACGGCAACCACCAGCACCACAACCACCGTGTCGCCCACATGCAAATAATGGCAATATTAGGGCTCCCTCAGTACGAGATCATGACCATCTCCCTAAACTGAAATTGAATATTCCACCATTTGAGGGTAGATATGTTCTGATATATATCTTACTTGGGAGTTAGAAACTGAACAACGATTTACATGTTTACAATATCCCGAGGAGAGACGTGTTCGCCTGCTGTTTGTGCTTTCACTAGCTTTGCATGTGTTTGGTGGTCCAACATTGTAGATTATATCCGCTCCAATTACTTGGGCTTTGAAAACTGCTATGCGCGATCGCTGGGTTCCACCATATTATCAACGTGAATTACTTCAAAAATTGCATTAAGACAAGGAAAAACTCAGAGAAGAATATTATCGAATTACAAACCGGCTTGATTAGATGTGGTATTGTTGAGGAGAATGAAGCTATGCTTGCACGCTTTCCGGGTGGATTAAATAGAGAGATTCGCACCATTCTAGACTATAAGGATTATAATAATATCACTGCTTATTCCATCTTGCTTGTAAAGTCGAACGTGAAGTGCAGATCGATGTGCATTGGCGCCGCACTAACTTTTCTCGCAGTCGACCTTCATCATGGACACCACGTGCATCATCTACTTCCACCGCACCATCACCTCCTTCGTGTGCCACCTCCAACCGTGATACAAGAAAGCAGCACAACCACCACTATCTGCCAAGAGCACACCGCTGGCCCGCATGAGTTCTTCTTCTTCTTCCATGGCGCCAACAGGCAGGCACAAGTGATATTATTTGTCGTAAGGGAAGAGGACATTTTGCGAGAATGCAAATCTCAGCGTGATGATTGCACGAGGATGGTAATGAGTCCGCTTAGTGACTATGATGAGGAGACTTTGGCTCTTATTACACATGAGGAACACGGTGGAGATGATTCTGATCATGAGACACAATACATGGCTGTCAAGATGCCGACAGTATGAATGTTTAGTTGCTCAACGGTTTTGAGTGTGCAGTTACAAGTCGAGCAAAATCAGAGGCATAATTTGTTCCATACAAAGGAGTTGTGAAGGAACGCCTATTTAAGGCCATCATAGATGGAGGGAGCTGCAACAACTTGGCTAGCATGGAGATGGTGGAGAAGCTATCTCACCACAAGACCACATCCACATCCTTACTACATCCAATGGTTCAACAACACAAGGTTAAGGTAACACGTACTGCTCGTGTGCATTTTAGTATCTCTACATATGCGATTATGTTGATTGTGATGTGGTACCTATGCAAGCATGTTCCTTATTACTTGGCCGATCATGGCAATTTGATAAAATTGCACACCATGGTAGAAACAATCAAGATACTCTTGTTCATAAGGATAAAAATATTACTTTGCTTCCTATGACTCCCGAGTCCATTTTGAAAGATGATATTAATAGAGCTAATAAAGCAAAACAGAGAAAAATAAGAGTGAAAATCAGATTGTGGCAAAAGAATTTGAGCAACATATGAAGCCTAATAGTAAACCATCTAGTGTTGTTTCAAATTAAATTGAAAAGTGCATGTTTACTTGCCACTAAATCTGATATTGATGAGCTAGATTTTAGCAAATCTGTTTGCTATGCTTTTGTGTGCAAAGAGGCATTATTTTCATTCGAGGACGGTTTTCCTTTTGCCCCCTCATTGTCACTAACATTTTGCAGAGTTCGCCGACGCTCTTCCACAAGACGTCGCACCGGGATTACCACCTATTCGAGGGATTGAGCATCAAATTGACTTAATTCCCGTGCATCATTACCCAACTGCACCATACCGCACAATCCAGAGGAGACGGGAGATTATGCGTCAAGCATGTGAGCTGCTCGACAAAGGTTATATACGCCAATCCCTTTAGTCCTTGTGCTGTTCCTATTATTCTAGTGCCAAAAGGATGGTACATCACGATGTGTTGATTGTAGAGGCATTAATAATATTACTATTAGTTATCGCCACCCTATTCCTAGGCTAGATGATATGCTTGATGAATTGAGTGGTTCTACAATATTCTCCAAAGTTGATTTATGAGTGGATACCATCAAATTTGTATGAAATTGGGAGATGAATGGAAAACAGCATTTAAAACTAAGTTTGGATTATATGAGTGGTTAGTCATGCCTTTGGGTTAACTAATGCACCTAGTACTTTCATGAGATTAATGAACTAAGTTTTACGTGCTTTCATTGGACGCATTTGTGGTAGTCTATTTTGATGATATATCGATTTATAGCAAATCTTGGAACAACATTTGGAACATTTACGTTGTTTTTAATGCTCGCTGATGCACGCTTGTTTGGTAACCTTTGGAAGTGCACCTTTTGCACCGACCGAGTATCTTTTCTTGGCTATGTTGTTACTCCACAGGAATTGAAGTTGATAAAGCCAAGATTGAAGCTATTGAGTTGGCCGCAGCTCAAAACGGTCACACAAGTGAGGAGTTTCCTTGGCCTCGCTGGTTTCTATAGGCTTTTGTGAGAGATTTCAGCACCATTGCTGCACCTCTCAATGAGCTTACAAAGAAGGATGTGCCTTTTGTTTGGGGTACCGCATGTGAAGAAGCCTTCACGATTGAAAGATAAGTTGACACATGCCTTTACTCCAACTTCCTGATTTTAATAAGACTTTTGAGCTTGAATGTGATGCTAGTGGAATTGGATTAGGAGGTGTGTTATTACAAGATGGCAAACCTGTTGTATACTTTTCAAAAATTGAGTGGGCCTAGTCTGAATTACTCTACTTATGATAAAGAATTATATGCTCTTGTTCGACTTTAGAAACATGGCAACATTATTTATGGCCCAAAGAATTTGTTATACATTCCGATCATGAATCTTTGAAACATATTAAAAGTCAAGCTAAACTGAATCGTAGACATGCTAAATGGGTTGAATTCATTGAGACTTTCCCTTATGTCATTAAACACAAGAAGGGTAAAGAAAATGTTATTGCTGATGCATTGTCTCGTCGCTATACTATGCTTTCACAACTTGACTTCAAAATATTTGGTTTGGAGACCATCAAAGATCAATATGTGCATGATGCTGATTTAAAGATGTATTGCAGAATTGTAAAGAAGGAAGAACATGGAACAAGTTTGTCGTTAATGATGGATTTGTGTTCGTACAACAAGCTATGCATTCCAGCTAGCCCGCTCGTTTTTGTTGTTGCAGGAGGCGATGGAGGAGGACTAATGGGACACTTTGGCGTGAAGAAGACGGAGGACGCATTGCTACACATTTCTTTTGGCCAAAGATGAGACGGATGTTGAGCGCTTATTGCTCGCTGCACTACATGTCAAAAAGCTAAGTCACGACTCAATCCTCATGGTTTATATATGCTTTGCCTGCACTCTAGTGTTCCTTGGGAGGATATATCTATGGACTTTGTTTTAGGTTTTAGAACAAAGAAGGGAGGATAGCATATTTGTTGTCGTGGATAGATTCTCAAAATGGCACACTTTATACCATGTCATAAAAGCGATGATGCCAATGTTGCTGATTTGTTCTTTCGTGAAATTATTCGCTTGCATGGTGTGCCAAATACTATTGTTTCAGATCGTGATACTAAATTTCTTAGCCACTTTTGGAGATGTTTATGGGCCAAGTTGGGGACTAAAATGCTTTTTAGTACTACTTGTCACCCCAAACCGATGGACAATCAAGTAGTCAATAGAAC
The DNA here is from genome assembly GCA_021437245.1 of Aegilops speltoides. NCBI lineage: Eukaryota > Viridiplantae > Streptophyta > Magnoliopsida > Poales > Poaceae > Aegilops > Aegilops speltoides. The sequence continues at coordinate 245,105,661 of CM038146.1, forward strand.
ATTGTCTACTATGCTTAGGGCTGTTCTAAAGAATAATAAGAAATGTGGGAGGAATGCTTGCCTCATATTGAATTTGCTTATAATCGCTCATTGCATTCTACTACCGAGATGTGCCCTTTGAAGTTGTGTATGGTTTCTACCTCGTGCACCTATTGATTTGTCAGCTTCTTCCATCTTCGGAGAAGGTTAATTTTGATGCTAAAGAACGTATGAATTGATTTAAAAATGCATGAGTTAACTAAGGAAAACATTGAGCGATGAATGCTAAATATAAACTTGTCGGAGATAGGGTAGAAAACATGTTGTGTTTGCACCGAGATCTTGTTTGGTTACATTTATGTAAGGATAGATTTCGATTTGCGCAAATCAAAGCTAATGCCACGTGCTGCTGGTCCCTTTAAGGTGTTGGAGAAAGTAAATGATAATGCATATAAACTTGAGCTGCCTGCAGATTTTGGGGTTAGTCCCACTTTTAACATTGCAGATTTGAAGCCATATTTGGTGAGGAAGATGAACTTCCGTCGAGGACGACTTCATTTCAAGAAGGGAGGATGATGAGGACATCAATACCATTGTTACACCCACAGCCCCCGCTGCTATACACCGGACTAATTACTAGAGCTCAAGCATCCCAAATTACCGTACTTTCGCTTGGTAATGATTCTAATGTTCATGAGAATATGATGCGCTTAAATTGGATACATTTGTTTTGCTTACAAATGAAGGGCCTAGCTTGGAGAAGGATGAACACCGAGCAAGAATAAGCATGGAGATGATGGCATGCTAAGGGGGACAAGAATGGAGTTACAAGTGATGATTTCAGACTTTGAAGCCACCATAATGAGTATATGAAGCCTTGGACGAAATATACAAGATGCCACTCATAAATTTCGTCCAGAGGCTATTCTAGGTGTCGCCACACCTATTATTGGGCCAGCCCATGTAATTTCGAAATACATTAGTATAGGCTATTTTAGAGTCCCGATGTGTGGGGAACAGAGATAGGGTTAGTTTCGACCCTCCACCAAGGGCCACGAAATTCACCCCTCTTCCTCCATATATACAGCCCTTAGGGCACCGCTTAGATTTTGGGTTTTAGATTAAAAGTTCGCCATAGCTGCAATCGCAGATTTCGCTTGTGTTCAACGACTGCATAAAGGCGCCATGTAACCCCACCTTGATCAATAAAGCTTTCATCTTATATTCGAATATCCAGATTGCAATCTCATTTTGCTTGTTCTTCGCTTGTCAGCAGAAACAGACCTTCGTGGTCGTTGATCATGTTCGCGTGGTCAATAACCTCGGAGTTGGTTTGAAGGACATATAGGCCGACGTCCTCGCACGCTCGTAGTCGGATCGCCAAAGTCGACTTCCACCAAAGCGAAATCCACCATCTCATCGATAGACGGACATCTCTATCACAAGGTCAACAATAGCACGCTGATCATGGACTTCTCCTCGCCAAGAGCAACATGAGGATGATTACTCCACGACAAGAACGCCATCATCAACATCGACCTCAACACAATGAAGAGCAACGCTATGGCAAGCCAAGTTCACAATGCCCAAGTTCAATGGAACCAATGATTCACGCTTGGAGCGGGATCCTCAAGAACACGATGAACACGGGAAGAACGGATAGAAATCACAAGGGAAACACTCAAGAACAAGTCCAATAACACATCCACTAGACAATCAAACACACAAGGTCACAAGGTACATGAACAACAAAGGGAAAGATACAAGGTAAGGTTCATCTCCAAGGGGAGGTCTTGATGCTATCCTAGATGGATCTTCCCTAAAGAGGGGTCTTGAATCCACAGGGGGGATCTTCTCCTAGATGGAGGTCTTGAATCCGCTGGGGGATCTTCTCCTAGGTGGAGGTCTTGGCCTCCAATGGAGTAGTGGTCTCTCTCTCTCTCAAGAGTAGAGATAGGTAGGAGCAAAGCTCACCTAAGAATGAGCTATCACTTTGCTTCCCCAAGAAAGGAGGTGGAGGGGGTCTATTATAGTCTTAGCCACGAAGGGGTGAGTGGGGAAGGGATACATGGGATTTGGGCCCGATTCTGCACGCAGGCAGGCGAGGCCCGGATGATCCGGATGGGGGTTCGGATGATCCGGCCGTCGTCCGGATGATCCGGGAGGTGACCCGGATGATCCGGCTTCAGGAGGACCCTTCTGTTGTCGTCGGACGATTTGTCCGGATGATCCGGGGGGCACCCAGATGATCCGGCCGAGCCCGGATGATCCGGACGGCGGTCCGGACGTCCGGCCTGCCTCCTGCAGCCGCTCCGTCTTCTTCTCCTTTCTTCCGTCTTCTCTTCCACGCTTCCCTCGCGGATGGTGTAGTCGTTCCTTGGCGCTTGCACTCCTCCTTGACATCCGTGAAGGTCCGACAATACCTTTGTGTATGTGAAGTAGATGTCGCCTGTGTCACTTGCCAACTGGGCTCTTGACATGGTGATGTCCGTAGGATGCTCCGCATCATCCCCTCCCCCTTGGGAAAGATCCGACCTCGGATCGAAATCCAAATCACCATCGGAAAGAGATGATGTCGTCGTGTAGAAGTGGACGATCACCAAGCATTCGTCATCTTGTAGTTCCACATGGGCACCCTCCAATGTCGCACCGTCTTGTAATTCCTTCAAAAGTAGCAAAGATAACAAGCACTTGGAAAAACAAATGTGGTTGTCGTAAGAGCAAAACCAAGCATTCAAGAGGTGATTCACCCAACAAGTGTTGTCATCAAGCATAGCATATGGTTGGACAAAGAAGTGTGGCATGGCATTTGAGCATATAAATTGAGCACAATCAAGTATATCATGGGAACAAGCATGCAAATGGGAGGTTAAGATGCAAATATATGTGATAAGTGAACAAGCATCTACCTCAAGTTCATAGCAAGCATGGGCAAAGCGCTCAATGAAAGGTCTATGGTAGGCATAGGAATCATTCACAACACCAAATAAGATAAGATGTCTAAACACATGGGTCAAGTGCAAGACAATCGAAACATAATGTGCATAGGGTGTAGTGAATATAGTGTGGCACTCAACACAATAGAAAGAGCATTTGTTCATCATGTGTGAGGCAATCAAGTCAAGCATGTGACAAGCAAAGGGACATGGCATATGTGAAGAAATGATATTGGTGCAACCAACCATATGATAGTAGCAAGTAGTCCGAGAATTGGATGCAACACATAAGGTATATATGTCATGAAGCATGGAAATGTGGCAATCATGGTAGAAAGCAATATCTCGAACATGTGTGCAAATGGTGCAAGCAACACATGAAGTATGATCCACAATATCCAAGTTCAAGAAGGATGTCACCTTGAAAGTGTGTCCTTGTGCATTCTTCACAATGCCGAAGTGGAAGCAAATACGATGTAGAAGCGGGTCATGGTAGAATGTATGATGCTCGCTCTCAAGAGCTCGAATGGTCAACTCACGTGAAGTGGAAGTCGACACCAAGTCCAAGTATCCTACACATGCACAAAACAAAACAAAGTATGTATGCACATGGTAGACAAACACATCATCCATCATGATGGTTCTCTTCTCATGCACATAACCATTAGAAGCACAAGTGCATGAATAATATGATGCAACGATGGCTATATCCATGGCACTAGGTATATGGTGCAAAGAAGTAAGACAAGCATGCTTCACAAGGGATATGTCAAAATCTCCAAACATGTGTGAGAGTGCTATGGGGGCAATCTCATGAGCAAGACTATAAGCATTGTTGCACTCGATACATGGCAAATCATCTAGCATGAGAGAGGCAACACATGGAGATATATGACACGAAGCAATATGAATCATGTGCAAAGCATATATGTCATCAACCCAAGAAAGCAAGTAGTGGAACATGGGTGATGCAATATAGCGAGAATTCATAGCTATCAAATCAAGCAAGCTAGTATTGCGAAGATGCAACATACTAGGCGGAATCATGGCAAGCATGTCATTCGTGCAAATATTGGGCATGAATAATTCACATGTCATAGCACAAGCATGAAAGCAAGATATGAGGACAATAGCATGGGGCACATGATAAACATGGCAATAGCAACAAGGATCTCTACCAAGCATGCAAATACACATAGAAGTAGCATAATGATGAAACATGGGTAGATGCAAGCAAGGGTCACAACTGCATGGCAAAGGCATAGAAGCAAGCATAGCATGCAAAGTGAACACGGTAAAATGAGCATAATGTGAGAAGTGGTAAATGGACCATAGCCGTGTGAGAGCCAAGTAGATGAGTTGCGCGTAGTCCTTGCGCGAAGGGAACGGTGGTAAGGATAGTCCACGGGATCTCAAATCGTCATTGCTCTCAAGAGCTCGTTTTGTCAACTCATGGGATTGCGAGGTTGATAAGTATTCCTGGGTACCTACACAAAAGAGACACAAACGAAAGAAATTGTGTGTGTGGTAAATGTACACATCATCCATCATGATGTGTATGTGCACGTGTGAGTTAGCACAAGATAGGCATCGCTCAAAGAAATTTGATGCATGGTATAGGAACATGTCATCCATCATGAAAGAATAGTTGTTATGTATGACACGATGGGGACACAAATTGAGCAAACAAGTATAAGGCACATCAAAAGCATGTTTATTCATGGGGAGCATATGGTGCACACACATATTGGGATCATGCAATGGATGGGATGGATCAAAATCTCCTAAAATGTGTGAGGAAACTATGGGGGTCTCCTCATGAGCAATATCGGATACATCACATGGAGAAAGTGGACAACATCCAAAACAATGCATCTCCGAAGCTAGGTGGTCATGGCATGGCATATGAGATAAATGATGCAAAGGGAGCATATCAATATCGTCACAAGAGAAACAAATGCCAATAACCATGGGCTTGTCATCTATGCCATAAGTGCAAATTGGGTTTATTTTAATGGCATATGCATAGTCACTATGAAGAGATTGCAAATAAGACATATGGTTGATCTCATGCATAGCATATGACAAGTCAAGCGGATTATCAAACATGATGTGACCTAAAGAATTGTCACAAGAAATCCTATGTAACATGGCATCACAACTAATAGACTCCTCAAGAGAATCATCATACTCATCATAAATGGGCAAATTATCGCATGGGGAAATCATACTAGCATGAAGCATGGCAACAGGTGGATCAACATCATGCAAGCAATCGCTGTCAAGAATGTCCACTAGTGGGACTAGAGCATTACCTTCACCTATGTTACCTTTGTCATTCCACTCAAGTGGTGTAGGTGAGGTAGGAAAGACCAAATGGTGGTCATCATCATCATCTTGATGGAACCATGTGGGCAGTGCATCATAATCCACCATGGCCATCGTCTTGTCCAAAGGGAGGACGAAGTCGTCGAGGATCGGCGCGTCATCATAAATGGTACCTAGCACCAAACGAGAAGACACAATAGAGGTAGAGGTTAAGTCGTTAGTGTTGAAAGTGGCCTCACATGACCTATCAACTATCTCACTCTCTCTATGTGGTGGTTCACTCACTCCCTCAAAATAGGTGCACTCAAACTCACGTATGGTGGAGTCACTCATCTCACGCAAGTGGTGGGGGTTGTGGCTCTGCTCACATGGGAATTGTGGCAACTCATCATGTATGGGGCTAGTGGTGAAGTCACTCTCACTCTCAATATGGTGGCGCAAGTCACTCAAGTCATCATACGTCGCCGTGGTCGAAGGGAAGTTCCCATGCTCAACCATCTCGTCGTGGTTGCCGTGGATGAAGGCCGAAGATGGCACATCATCACTCTCGTCGTGGATGGAGGCCGAAGATGGCTCAACATCACTCTCGCCTCCTAAGATGGAAGCATCATCCTTGCTCGCCACCTTGTCACTCGCCTCCAAAGCTTGGTCCTTGAAGGTCTCCGTAGTCGAACTCGTCGCCGCACCGTCTTGAAAAAGAGTCGAAGTAGACTCCGCATCATCAATGCCACAAAGAGGGATGGCGGTGAAGTCGCACTTGGGAGCATCGTCTTGGAGCTTGTCGGCCTTGGACATCATGGTGGTACTAGCCTCATGCTTGTCGCAGAGCTTGGACGCCGCGAAGTTTGCTTGGAGTGGAGAAGCCTTGGCCTTCATGAGTTCTTGTTCCGCCTTGAGAGCACTAATGTAGTAGTCGTCGATGGACTTGTAGTTCTCGAGGAAGATGGTCTTGGAGATGTCGTTGTGCAATCCCATCATGAAGTGGAACTTCATCGAAATGGGGTCGTCCACGCCGGCTCGTCGCAAGGCAATCATCATCTCCTTGAAGTACTTGTCGATGGACTTGGATCCTTGGGTAGTGTTCTCCAATTGGCATCGAAGTTGTTCCGTGTAGGTTGGTGATGCGGAGCATCCTTCCATCATCCCCATGGACTCTACATCAACACCTACAACACCACAAGGACCGATGACTCGAGCACGTGCAAGAGCTCTCGAAACCGAGGTGACATCACTCCTCTCACAACTCTCCTTCGATTCACATGAGACATGGTTACTACCTCAAACGGAAACTCTATGCATACTCCGGCACCAAGGAGTCAACCATGAAGAGGCTAGGAAGCGAGGAGAATCGGAAGCGGAACACATACGCGAAGACGGAGAGGAGAAAGCAACCAGGACCAGAGAGGCCGGACGATCCGGACGGAGGCCCGGACGATCCGGACAGAGCCCGGATGATCCGGAACCCGGTCCGGACGATCCGGCTAATTCGACCGAAGGCAACAGAACCTCCACGCTGAAGCCGGATCATCCGGACCCCCGCCCGGATCATCCGGATCCCGCCCGGACATCCGGATCCCCGGCCGGACGTCCGGCCCTACGCCGTCACCTGTAGAGCATCCGAGTCATCCGGACCCTCGCCCGGATCGTCCGGCCAGCGCCTGCACGCGCGTGTTGGGATGAGCCCATGTACCCCTTCGGCCCAGACTCTATTTATAGGACCCCCTCTCCTCACTTTGAGACTTAGCATTGGATTAGCTCATATTTGTGTGTGAGAGCCTTTGCTCATCCACCGGTACTTCTCCACGGAGATCAGGACCTCCGGCTAGGAGAAGATCCATCGGATTCAAGACCCCTATAAGGGAAGATCCCCTCGTGGATTCAAGACCTCCTCCGGGAGAAGAACGGCTACCTTTGTATCTTTCCTTTGTTGATTTTGGACCATGTATCACTCGTGCTTCGATGATCTAGACCTTGTGTGATTGATCTCTTGTCGGTTGAGTGTCTCTCTCGTTCTTCCCCGTGATTTCCTCTCGTGCTTCCGCGTGTTCTTCGTGTTTCCCTCCGTAGGATCCCCTCCAAACGTGAAAGATCGATTTAATTAGGGTTCCACCCTACATCATATGGTATCATGAGCCACGTTGATCACGTTTTTGGAGCCCCTACCCCGTGATTTCTAGCTTGATTTTGTTGTTTTCGTCCTAAAATCCGAAAATCCCCACCAAAAATAGCCCCCAATTGTTTTTGTGATTTGTTAGTTTTGATGATGTTTTGTTGTTTTTGATCCGTGGATTCGGTGTGTAACTCGTGGATCTTGTGTTTCCCCACCTTTCCCCCCTCGAAATCCACCCAAAATCCCCAAAATCATCAAATTCCACCCCATTTTCGTGTTCTTCCCGAGCAGTTCCCGTGCGTGGTTGACCTGCCCGGATCATCCGGACCAAGTCCCGGATCATCCGGACTCGCCGGATCATCCGGCTCTGGCCCGGATCATCCGCTTCCTCTCCGACACCGCACTTCTGCAGTTCTCCTCCACCACCACTACCACCCACACATACATACACCTCCCCACCCCATCCACCACCACTTCCATTTGCAAAACCCCAAGACACAACCTCCGTGATTTACATTCAAGTTGAGTTCGACAATTTGAGTGAGATTTCCGTGTCCTTTTGTGTTTCGCTATCTAGGCGCGTGTGACATCAACAACAAACGCCACTTTGGTCGGCTACTCATCTTCGCTCTGGACGGTAACATCGACGACATCTTTGTCAAACCTTGCAATTGCATTGATAGCCATCACATACCATCTTTTATGTTGCTTACCCACCGAGACTAGCCATTGAGTATTGCCGCAACGTGACTTGTGCACATTAGTTGCATACACCATATCATACATACAATCGAGGTGCATATCTCGGAATCAACTTGTGTGTCACAAAGTTGTCACCGCATACACAATTGCTATCTTAGTTTGTCAAGTTTGCATAAGAAAAGAGCTCAAAAGAGAAAGAGCCAATCAAGCTTTTAAGCAAAGAGGAAAGATAAGCAAAGAGCTTATAAGCAACAAGCATAGCATCATACAACATTAAGATTGTCATATAAGATCATCTTGAATCATTGCACCGAAATACCATACATATAGTATACTTGGGATAGAGATCGTTGCATTTTTGCCTAGTAGGTTGTGCACAAGCTCCATATCCGCCTATTGTGCAATCGTGCTAGCGTCTCTCTAGTATTGTGCAACAAGAGCATTTTCGTGGATTCCACATTTTGGCTCACTTTTGGTTTGCACAATCCCATTTATCTATTTATGTGTGTGTTTCGTGTACCACTACTTGCTTGGTCTACTTGTTGCATATGCGAATTTGCGAATCTTCTTCAACATTTTTGAGTCAAGCTAACGATTGCAATCAATTTTGTGCCACCATCCTAACCAAGCTCCACCAAATGCTTTTACTTGTGTAGGTGTGAGAATCGACAAGGATCGGTACCAATAGTGCTATTTCATTGTCCGCATTTGAGTGAACTTGATTCATCTTCAACTTCGGTCAAAGGTACATTGGTATTCATTCTTCTCTTTCTACCACTCACAATTTGCTTGAAATGATGGATAGGCCAAGTTCTTCTACAAATCCACTCTTCATCGAGCAAGACGACGACATGTCATCATACGTCACCAAGAGCCACCTCTTTGGCGCGCAACGAGCTCTCCATCAAGAGCAACAAGCAATGAGCGAACGCATCGACAACCTCTCCACCGACTTGCGACTCTCCGAGAAACGTACACGCGATTACTTCGACAACAAACTCGACGCGCACAAGAAAGAGAACGATGCAAGAATGGACGAGATCCGCGCCTTGTTGGTGAACCGGCGTACTTCTACCTCTTCACACTCAAGACGGAGCCACTCAAGTCGCCACTCCGACGACTCCTTCTCCGACACAAGTACACCGTCATCGAACATTCTTCGCCGAGCCGTGCGGCCAAGACCGCTATGCATCTCGCAACCCGCTACACGACAAGAATCTCCAAGAGCAAGTTGATGAAGAAGTTCTCGTCCTCAATCGAGCAAAATGGCGCTTGCTCAAGCACAAGAACGACAACGTCTTCGCCACCAACAAGAACAAGAACGAAGCGCCTACACCAAGAGCAACAAGACGCCGAGGCTCAACGCCTTCAACAACAACAACGAAAACACAAGCTCTTGAGGCGGAACGCGCCTTCAAGCATCAAGTCGAGCTCGCCAACCGCAATCGCGAAAGGCGCAATCAAGAGGAAGCCCTTCGAGAAGAAATACAAGAGAGGAACTACCATCCACGTGCGCAACGTCAAGCCCAACAAGCTCCTCCACAAGCTCGTCAAGCTCAACCTCAACCTCAAGGTGATGAGGACATCAATACCATTGTTACACCCACAGCCCCTGCTGCTATACATACTGGACCAATTACTAGAGCTCGCGCACGCCAACTAAATTACCAGGTACTTTCGTTTTCTTGGTAATGATTCTAATGTTCATGAGAATATGATGCTGCCTAAATTGGATACATTTATTTTGCTTACAAATGAAGGGCCTAGCTTGGAGAAGGATGAACACTGGAGCAAGAATAAGCATGGAGATGATGGCATGCGCAAGGGGGACAAGAATGGAGTTACAAGTGATGATTTCAGGACTTTGAAGCCACCATAATGAGTACATGAAGCCTTGGACGAAATATACAAGATGCCACTTCATAAATTTCGTCCAGAGGCTATTCTAGGTGCTCACACACCTTATTATTGGGCCAGGCCCATGTAATTTCGAAATACATTAGTATAGGCTATTTTAGAGTCCGTATGTGTGGGGAAACAAGAGATAGGGTTAGTTTCGGACCCTCCACCAAGGGCCACGAAATTCACCCCTCTTCCTCCATATATACAGCCCTTAGGGCACCGCTTAGACTTTGGATTTTGTTTAGATTAAAAGTTCGCCATAGCTGCAACTTCGCGTTTCGCTTGTGTTCAACGACTGCACAAAGGCGCCACGTAACCCCACCTTGATCAATAAAACTTTCAACTTATATTTGCAATATCCAGATTGCAATCTCAGCTTGCTTGTTCTTCGCTTGCTCGCAGGAAATGACCTTCGTGGTCGTTGATCGTGTTCGGCGTGGTCAATAACCTCTCGAGTTGGTTTAGCGATTGCTAAGGCGCGACGCCCTCGCACGCTCAGTAGTCGGATCGTCAAAGTCGACTTCCACCAAAGCGAAATCCACCATCTCATCGAAAGACGGACACCTTTGCCTCTATCAAGTGGTATCAGATTTCCGTGTTGCTCGGTGAGATTTTACGCTTTTTCGTAGTTTAGATCGAGTCTGTTCTTCATACCTATAGTCCACGAAAAAGCCAAAAAAATTAGGGTTAGTTCATCCCGTCCAACCAATCTGAGCCTTTGCATAATCTTTTCTCAGATTTGCTTTGTTGAATTTGCGGTTGCATCGTCCGTGTCAAGTTGCTGGTCTTAGCGCCTAGTCTTTTAGAGTTTCGAGTTCTGCTCACAAGTTGTCACGCCGCCCATATACCACCGCCACATATTCACCGCCAATCCGAATCCATATACGCCACCACATATCCGCCGCCATCACGCCCATCCGAGTCCACCGCAACATATATCCGCCACCATCCGAAGTTCCACCAGATTCATCTCCGCCACCATCCGAAGTTCCACCAGATTCATCTCCGCCACCAAATCCGAAGTTCCACCAGATTCATCTCCGCCACCAGTCCTAGTCCGAGTCCAAGAATTGTTGCATTGTTCTTGATTTCGAGATCACGCGATACTCCGAAGTCGTGACAAAGCAGAGGACTCCCAACTTCAAGCCATCCGCAGAAGAAAAATAGTTCCAATTCAAAAAAAAACTAAGTCCGGAAAATTCTGGCTAGGCAGTTTTAGACCATTTGTAGACTTTTCCAAAAAATTTGTTATGAGCAAAAAAAAAGGAAAAAAAGTGCAAAAAAGGAAAAAAAGAGAAAAAAAATTCAGATTGTGCTCCTCCCTTGTTTACGTGCAGCGCCGTGATTTTGTTAGTGTTCTAGGCTCGCGTCTCTAGCACGGTCTAGCCTAGGACCAGCACAGTACCGTCGTTGAGCGCTTATTCAACTTTGCATCTCTCGAATTGATTATTGTCACCTTTTTTTTGCTACCATATTATAAGCCTTCCCAGCTCCACATACATCTACGCCGTATGCTTGATTCTCCCCGTAATCGCTATAGCCAAGCTTTGAGAGTTTTGACTACAACGGTTGCCGATCACCGCTTCGCTGGGTAAGAACTGGTAAGAATTTGAGATTTGCTTGACGGATTTGTGATGCCCACCACACCACCACCACCACTTCCTAGTAGTATGTAGGATCATATTCTTGTGTGTTTCTATTGCTACTAACCATGGCAGGATCACAAGCGATGAGACTGATTGGGAGAACTCGACAGACAAACAACTACATGATAAGTTTCAGAAATGATGATTGGACAGGTGCAAGATGTGCTAAACAGATTTGATGAGGCCATGGAGAAGATAGATGGCATTGAGAAGACGTTTGAAACAAAGCTTGATAGCAAGTTTGATGAATTGCTCGCTGCGTTTTCCACAACCACCGCCGGCTGCACCTATCGCACCTCTGCAGAACGACAACAACTACGCCCCTTCCGAATCAGTATGGACGAGCTCAGCGTGTTCCTATTGAGCCAGGCAAAATTCTGTGCCGCCGCCATCGCTGTTGGTGCTTCTTTGGCTCCTCTCTCATCGCTGCTGGTGGTACCGAGGAGGATGATGAGTATGTGGATGATTATGAGGATGAAGTTGATCAACATCGAACTACGTGCAACCACCAGCACCACAACCACCGTGTCGCCCACATGCAAATAATGGCAATATTAGGGCTCCCCTCAGTACGAGATCATGACCATCTCCCTAAACTGAAATTGAATATTCCACCATTTGAGGGTAGATATGTTCCTGATATATATCTTACTTGGGAGTTAGAAACTGAACAACGATTTACATGTTTACAATATCCCGAGGAGAGACGTGTTCTCGCTGCTGTTTGTGCTTTCACTAGCTTTGCATGTGTTTGGTGGTCTAACATTGTAGATTATATCCTGTTCCAGCTACTTGGGCTGCTTTGAAAACTGCTATGCGTGCTCGTTGGGTTCCACCATATTATCAACGTGAATTACTTCAAAAATTGCAGCGCTTAAGACAAGGAAAAACTCAGAGAAGAATATTATCGTGAATTACAAACTGGCTTGATTAGATGTGGTATTGTTGAGGAGAATGAAGCTATGCTTGCACGCTTTCGGGTGGATTAAATAGAGAGATTCAGACCATTCTAGACTATAAGGATTATAATAATATCACTCGCTTATTCCATCTTGCTTGTAAAGCTGAACGTGAAGTGCAGGATCGACGTGCATTGGCGCCGCACTAACTTTTCTCGCAGGTCGACCTTCATCATGGACACCACGCATCATCTACTTCCACCGCACCATCACCTCCTTCAAAGCCACCTCCAACCGTGATACAAGAAAGCAGCACAACCACCACTATCTGCCAAGAGCACACCGCCGGGCCTGCACAGAGTTCTTCTTCTTCTTCCATGGCGCCAACAGGCACACAAGTGATATTATTTGTCGTCGTTGTAAGGGAAGAGGACATTTTATGAGAGAATGCAAATCTCAGCGTGTGATGATTGCTAATGAGGATGGTGGGTATGAGTCCGCTAGTGACTATGATGAGGAGACTTTGGCTCTTATTACACATGAGGAACACGGTGGAGATGATTCTGATCATGAGACACAATACATGGCTGTCAAGATGCCGACAGTATGAATGTTTAGTTGCTCAACGTGTTTTGAGTGTGCAGGTTACACAAGCTGAGCAAAATCAGAGGCATAATTTGTTCCATACAAAGGAGTTGTGAAGGAACGTTCTATTTGCGCCATCATAGATGGAGGGAGCTGCAACAACTTGGCTAGCATGGAGATGGTGGAGAAGCTATCTCTCACCACAAGACCACATCCACATCCTTACTACATCCAATGGTTCAACAACAGCGCAAGGTTAAGGTAACACGTCTGCTCGTGTGCATTTTAGTATCTCTACATATGCTGATTATGTTGATTGTGATGTGGTACCTATGCAAGCATGTTCCTTATTACTTGGTCGACCATGGCAATTTGATAAAAATTCAGTACACCATGGTAGAAACAATCAAGATACTCTTGTTCATAAGGATAAAAATATTACTTTGCTTCCTATGACTCCTGAGTCCATTTTGAAAGATGATATTAATAGAGCTAATAAAGCAAAACAGGAGAAAAATAAGAGTGAAAATCAGATTGTGGCAAAAGAATTTGAGCAACATATGAAGCCTAATAGTAAACCATCTAGTGTTGTTTCTGAAATTAAATTGAAAAGTGCATGTTTACTTGCCACTAAATCTGATATTGATGAGCTAGATTTTAGCAAATCTGTTTGCTATGCTTTTGTGTGCAAAGAGGCATTATTTTCATTCGAGGACGTGCCTTCCTTCTTTGCCCCCTCGCTGTCACTAACATTTTGCAGAGTTCGCGACGCCTTTCCACAAGACGTGCCACCGGATTACCACCTATTCGAGGGATTGAGCATCAAATTGACTTAATTCCCGTGCATCATTACCCAACCGTGCACCATACCGCACCAATCCAGAGGAGACGAAGGAGATTATGCGTCAAGTACAGGAGCTGCTCGACAAAGGTTATATACGCGAATCCCTTAGTCCTTGTGCTGTTCCTATTATTCTAGTGCCAAAAAGGATGGTACATCACGATGTGTGTTGATTGTAGAGGCATTAATAATATTACTATTAGTTATCGCCACCCTATTCCTAGGCTAGATGATATGCTTGATGAATTGAGTGGTTCTACAATATTCTCCAAAGTTGATTTATGAGTGGATACCATCAAATTTGTATGAAATTGGGAGATGAATGGAAAACAGCATTTAAAACTAAGTTTGGATTATATGAGTGGTTAGTCATGCCTTTTGGGTTAACTAATGCACCTAGTACTTTCATGAGATTAATGAACGAAGTTTTACGTGCTTTCATTGGACGATTTGTGGTAGTCTATTTTGATGATATACTGATTTATAGCAAATCTTTGGAACAACATTTGGAACATTTACGTGTTGTTTTTAATGCTCTGCGTGATGCACGCTTGTTTGGTAACCTTGGGAAGTGCACCTTTTGCACCGACCGAGTATCTTTTCTTGGCTATGTTGTTACTCCACAGGAATTGAAGTTGATAAAGCCAAGATTGAAGCTATTGAGAGTTGGCCGCAGCCCAAAACGGTCACACAAGTGAGGAGTTTCCTTGGCCTCGCTGGTTTCTATAGGCGCTTTGTGAGAGATTTCAGCACCATTGCTGCACCTCTCAATGAGCTTACAAAGAAGGATGTGCCTTTTGTTTGGGGTACCGCATGTGAAGAAGCCTTCACGGTATTGAAAGATAAGTTGACACATGCCCTTTACTCCAACTTCCTGATTTTAATAAGACTTTTGAGCTTGAATGTGATGCTAGTGGAATTGGATTAGGAGGTGTGTTATTACAAGATGGCAAACCTGTTGCATACTTTTCTCGAAAAATTGAGTGGGCCTAGTCTGAATTACTCTACTTATGATAAAGAATTATATGCTCTTGTTCGGACTTTAGAAACATGGCAACATTATTTATGGCCCAAAGAATTTGTTATACATTCTGATCATGAATCTTTGAAACATATTAAAAGTCAAGCTAAACTGAATCGTAGACATGCTAAATGGGTTGAATTCATTGAGACTTTCCCTTATGTCATTAAACACAAGAAGGGTAAAGAAAATGTTATTGCTGATGCATTGTCTCGTCGCTATACTATGCTTTCACAACTTGACTTCAAAATATTTGGTTTGGAGACCATCAAAGATCAATATGTGCATGATGCTGATTTTAAAGATATATTGCAGAATTGTAAAGAAGGAAGAACATGGAACAAGTTTGTCGTTAATGATGGATTTGTGTTCGTGCTAACAAGCTATGCATTCCAGCTAGCTCCGCTCGTCTTTTGTTGTTGCAGGAGGCGATGGAGGAGGACTAATGGGACACTTTGGCGTGAAGAAGACGGAGGACGACTTGCTACACATTTCTTTTGGCCAAAGATGAGACGGATGTTGAGCGCTTTATTGCTCGCTGCACTACATGTCAAAAAGCTAAGTCACGACTCAATCCTCATGGTTTATATATGCCTTTGCTGTACCTAGTGTTCCTTGGGAGGATATATCTATGGACTTTGTTTTAGGTTTACCTAGAACAAAGAAGGGAGGATAGCATATTTGTTGTCGTGGATAGATTCTCGAAAATGGCACACTTTATACCATGTCATAAAAGCGATGATGCTGTCAATGTTGCTGATTTGTTCTTTCGTGAAATTATTCGCTTGCATGGTGTGCCAAATACTATTGTTTCAGATCGTGATACTAAATTTCTTAGCCACTTTTGGAGATGTTTATGGGCTAAGTTGGGGACTAAACTGCTTTTAGTACTACTTGTCACCCCCAAACCGATGGACAAACTGAAGTAGTCAATAGAACATTGTCTACTATGCTTAGGGCTGTTCTAAAGAATAATAAGAAAATGTGGGAGGAATGCTTGCCTCATATTGAATTTGCTTATAATCGCTCATTGCATTCTACTACTAAGATGTGCCCTTTGAAGTTGTGTATGGTTTCCTACCTCGTGCACCTATTGATTTGTTGCCTCTTCCATCTTCGGAGAAGGTTAATTTTGATGCTAAAGAACGTGCTGAATTGATTTAAAAATGCATGAGTTAACTAAGGAAAACATTGAGCGATGAATGCTAAATATAAACTTGCTGGAGATAAGGGTAGAAAACATGTTGTGTTTGCACCGGAGATCTTGTTTGGTTACATTTATGTAAGGATAGATTTCTGATTTGCGCAAATCAAAGCTAATGCCACGTGCTGCTGGTCCCTTTAAGGTGTTGGAGAAAGTAAATGATAATGCATATAAACTTGAGCTGCCTGCAGATTTTGGGGTTAGTCCCACTTTTAACATTGCAGATTTGAAGCCATATTTGGGTGAGGAAGATGAACTTCCGTCGAGGACGACTTCATTTCAAGAAGGGAGGATGATGAGGACATCAATACCATTGTTACACCCACAGCCCCTGCTGCTATACATACCGGACCAATTACTAGAGCTCACAAGACGCCAACTAAATTACCGTGTACTTTCGCTTTCTTGGTAATGATTCTAATGTTCATGAGAATATGATGCTGCTTAAATTGGATACATTTGTTTTGCTTACAAATGAAGGGCCTAGCTTGGAGAAGGATGAACATTGGAGCAAGAATAAGCATGGAGATGATGGCATGCTAAGGGGGACAAGAATGGAGTTACAAGTGATGATTTCAGGACTTTGAAGCCACCATAATGAGTACATGAAGCCTTGGACGAAATATACAAGATGCCACTTCATAAATTTCGTCCAGAGGCTATTCTAGGTGCTCACACCTTATTATTGGGCCAGGCCCATGTAATTTCGAAATACATTAGTATAGGCTATTTTAGAGTCCGTATGTGGGGAAACAAGAGATAGGGTTAGTTTCGACCCCTCCACCAAGGGCCACGAAATTCACCCCTCTTCCTCCATATATACAGCCCTTAGGGCACCGCTTAGACTTTGGGTTTTGTTTAGATTAAAAGTTCGCCATAGCTGCAACTTCGCGATTTCGCTTTGTGTTCAACGACTGCACAAAGGCGCCACAGTAACCCCACCTTGATCAATAAAGCTTTCATCTTATATTCGCAATATCCAGATTGCAATCTCAGTTTCTTGCTTGTTCTTCGCTTGCTCGCAGGAAATGCAGACCTTCGTGGTCGTTGATCATGCTCCGGCGTGGTCAATAACCTCTCGGAGTTGGTTTAGCGATTGCTAAGGCGCGACGTCCTCGCACGTTCGTAGTCGGATCGTCAAAGTCGACTTCCACCAAAGCGAAATCCACCATCTCATCGATAGACGGGACACCTTTGCCTCTATCACAAGGTCAACAATAGCACGTTGATCATGGACTTCCTCCTCGCCAAGAGCAACATGAGGATGATTACCCTCCACGACAAGAACGTCATCATCAACATCGACCTCAACACAATGAAGAGCAACGCTATGGCAAGCTCAAGTTCACAATGCCCAAGTTCAATGGAACCAATGATCCCGAAGAGTACCTCTCATGGGCATTGAAGGTCGACAAAATCTTTCGTTTGCACAACTATGAGGAAGAGAAGAAGATTGCTATGGCATCACTTGAGTTCCAAGACTATGTGCTCATATGGTGGGAACAAGTCCTTGAGCGCCGACAAGCAAGAGGTGAACCTCCAATCACCACTTGGGCTCAAATGAAGGATGTCATGCGAGCATGCTTTGTGCCCACCTACTACAACCGTGATCTCTTCAAGAAGCTACAACTCCTCAAGCAAGGAACAAAGAGTGTTGAAGAATACTACAAAGAAATGGAGATTGCCATGATTCGAGCCATTGTCAAGGAAGATGATGAGCAAACAATGGCACGATTCTTGAATGGACTCAACCATCCCATCAAGAAGATCGCCGACTTCCAACCCTACTCCAACCTCATTGAGCTCGTGCACCAAGCTACAAAGGCGGAACGACAAGTGCAAGATGACTTCAAGTACGCCAAGTACTCATCCAAGACATACGGCCTCTCCAACAACCAAGCTTCAACAACTACTCCAACTTCGACATCAACCAAGCCTTTTCCAAGCAACGACGACAAGTCAAGTTACAAGAAAACTTCTACAAGTTCAAGTCGTCCTCCTACTACAAGCAACTACAAGCCGCGTGCTTCATCATCTACTCCAACCGATGAGACCGTCAAGATAAGCTCCTTCAAGTGTTTTACTTGCGGCGGCCGAGGCCACAAGTCATATGAATGCACCAACAAGCGTACCATGATACTCAACGACGATGGCACCTACGACTCAATGAGTGAAGATGAAATGGACGCTATTGAGCAAGTGGCCATGCACCGGCATATCAACGAGGATGAAGATGATCAAGTCTTTTGTGATGAAGATACAAGCCCCGCTCTTGTTGTCTCCAAAGTCTTGACACTTCAACATCACCAAGAAGAAGACCAACGATGCCATATCTTCCACACAAAGGCCGGCATCAATGGGAGATCCGTCAAGGTCATCATCGATGGAGGTAGTTGCCACAACTTGGCAAGCGAAGAACTATGCTCCAAGCTCCAATTGGTCAAGAAGAAGCATCCGCAACCTTACAAGGTTCAATGGCTAAGTGACTCCGGCACTATACGAGTTGAGCATACGGTCCAAGTATCATTCAAAATAGGTGCATATGAGGACACTTTGGAATGTGATGTGGTCCCAATGACCGTTTGCCACGTCCTCCTTGGTCGGCCATGGCAATTCGACCGTGGTGTCTACCACAATGGGCGTACAAACCACTATAGCTTCAAGATGAAAGGCAAAGAATATGTCCTACGACCCATGTCTCCTAGTCAAGTGATAGACGACAAACAAGCCACCAACCAAAGAGAGAAGAGTGAGAAAGTGAGCCACCAAAAAGTGAGTGAGAGCCACAAGCCAAATTTGAGCGCCTCTTCGCCTAGAGAGAAAACCTCATACTATTCGCCACCAAACATGAGATGAGAGAAGTGTGTGAGAACCCATCGAGTGTGATGCACTTTGTCCTAGTGTGCAAGGATGGAGAACCACAAACTAACACCACTCATGAGCTACCTTTGGTGTTTCAATCTCTTTTGCAGGAATTTCAAGATGTTTTCCCCGATGAGCTACCTCCGGGTCTACCTCCTCTTCGAGGCATTGAGCATCGAATCGACCTCATCCTCGGAGCGCCACTTCCAAATAAAGCTCCCTACCGTGTCAATCCCGAAGAAACCAAGGAGATTCAACGACAAGTACAACAACTAATCGACAACGGTCATGTACGTGAAAGCTTAAGCCCTTGTGCCGTTCCCGTTATCCTTGTGCCCAAGCCCGATGGAACTTTCCGCTTGTGCTCCGATTGTAGACCCATAAATGCTATCACCGTGCGCTATAGGCATCCCATTCCTCGCCTAGATGATATGCTGGATGAACTTAGTGGAGCCAACTTTTTCTCAAAAATTGATCTTAAAAGTGGCTATTATCAAATCCGCATTCATGAGGGTGATGAATGGAAAACTGCTTTCAAAACAAAATTTGGCTTATATGAATGGTTGGTTATGCCTATGGGTTTGTCGTAAGCTCCCGGAACTTTTGTGCGCCTCATGCATCATGTACTTCGTCCATACATTGGAATCTTTGTTGTGGTTTACTTCGATGATATTCTTGTGTTTAGCAAAACCATGAAAGAGCATCTTGATCATGTTAAGCTTGTTTTGCAAACACTTCGAAAGGAAAGTCTTTATGCCAACTTGAAAAAATGCACTTTTGGAGTTGACAAAGTGGTTTTCTTGGGTTTCGTTGTCTCTTCCAAGGGTGTCCATGTTGATGAAACTAAGATCAAAGCAATTAAAACTTGGCCCCAACCCACCAATTTGCAACAAGTGCGAAGTTTCCTTGGTCTTGCAGGTTTTTATCGCCGCTTTGTGAAAAACTTTAGCACTATTGCAGCTCCTTTGCATGCTTTGAGTAAGAAGAATACTCCTTTTGTTTGGGGACCTTTGCAATCCAACGCTTTCGATGAGCTCAAGTCTTTGCTTACTCGTGCTCCGATTCTTGCTTTGCCCAACTTTGACAAAACTTTTGAGGTCCATTGTGATGCAAGTGGTACCAGAATTGGCGGAGTTTTAATGCAAGAAAAATGAGTCATTGCTTACTTTAGTGAAAAACTCTCCGGTGCTCAACTTAACTATCCCGTGTATGACAAAGAATTGTATGCTTTAGTGCGTGTCCTCCATGTTTGGGAACATTATCTTAGACCTCATGAGTTTGTCATCCATACCGATCATGAAGCGCTTAAGTACTTAAAAGGTCAAACTAAATTGAACAAGCGTCATGCCAAATGGAGTGAATTTATTGAATCTTTTCCATATGTGATCAAGTACATTAAGGGCAAGGAAAATGTAGTTGCCGATGCACTTTCACGCATATGCACGCTTGTCACCCAACTTGAGTTGAATGTTATTGGCTTTGAGCACATCAAAGATTTGTATGCTAGTGATCCATCTTTTGCACCTCATTATGCTAAATGTTTGACGATACATCTTGGGAACAATATTACCTCAAAGATGGTTATCTTATGAGAGCTAACAAACTTTGCATACCCGAGTCTTCTCTTCGCTTGCTACTTTTGCAAGAGGCTCATGGAGGTGGACTCATGGGACACTTTGGACGCGACAAGACTTTCGCCACGCTCTCCAAGAACTACTTTTGGCCAAAGATGTTTCGAGACGTCTCACGCTTCACCACAAGATGCTCAACATGCCGCAAAGCTAAGTCAAAAGCTCAATCTCATGGTCTTTACATGCCTCTTCCTATTCCTTATCAACCTTGGGAAGACATTAGCATGGACTTTGTACTTGGTTTGCCTAGAACTCAAAATGGAAAGGACTCCGTATTTGTTGTTGTGGACAGATTTTCTAAAATGGCACATTTCATTCCTTGCAACAAGGTAGACGATGCTTCACATATTGCAAATCTATTTTGTAGGGAAATCTTGTGCCTCCATGGAGTACCAAAGTCAATCGCTCCGATCGCGACGCCAAGTTCTTGAGTTACTTTTGGAAAACTCTTTGCGCCAAGCTCGGAATCAAGCTCTTGTTCTCCTCCGCATAACATCCTCAAACCGACGGCCAAACGGAGGTGACAAACCGGACGCTCTCCACTCTACTTCGCGTGTTGATCAAGAAGAACATCAAGGAGTGGAGGCGTGTTTACCCATCGCTGAGTACGCCTACAACCGCAAGAAGACATTCGACGACCGCAAGTCCCCTTCGAGGTCGCTTCACGGCTTCAACCCATTGTCCCCATTGGACATCCTACCTCTACCTCTACAAGAGCGCACCAACCTCGACGCAAGTGCCCGTGCAAGCTACATCAAGAAGATGCATGAAGATACAAGAAACACCATCGAGCGCCAAGTACAACGACTAGCGACCAAGCTCAACATCAACAAGCAACCCATGATCTTCAACATAGGCGATCTCGTGGCTACACCTTCGCAAGGAACGCTTCCCCAACGAACGCAAGTCCAAACTTCTACCTCGAGCCGATGGACCCTTCAAGGTGTTAGCACGCTACAACAACAACGCCTACAAGCTCGACCTACCAAGCGACAAGTACAACGTGAGCGACACCTTCAACGTCAAAGACCTCTCGCCTTTCCATGGTGATGAAGATCTAGATCCGAGGTCGGATCCTTTCAAGGAGGGATATGATGCGGAGCATCCTTCCATCATCCCCATGGACTCTACATCAACACCTACAACACCACAAGGACCGATGACTCGAGCACGTGCAAGAGCTCTCGAAACCGAGGTGACATCACTCCTCTCACAACTCTCCTTCGATTCACATGAGACATGGTTACTACCTCAAACGGAAACTCTATGCATACTCAGGCACCAAGGAGTCAACCATGAAGAGGCTAGGAAGCGAGGAGAATCGGAAGCGGAAGACATACGCGAAGACGGAGAGGAGAAAGCAACCAGGACCAGAGAGGCCGGACGATCCGGACGGAGGCCCGGACGATCCGGACTGATAGAGGCAAAGGTGTCCCGTCTTTCGATGAGATGGTGGATTTCGCTTTGGTGGAAGTCGACTTTGACGATCCGACTACGAACGTGCGAGGACGTCGCGCCTTAGCAATAGCTAAACCAACTCCGAGAGGTTATTGACCACGCCGAGCACGATCAACTCGACCACGAAGGTCTGCTTTCCTGCGAGCAAACGATTTAACAAGCAAGAAACTGAGATTGCAATCTGGATATTGCGAATATAAGATGAAAGCTTTATTGATCAAGGTGGGGTTCTGTGGCGCTTTGTCCGGTCGTTGAACACAAACGGCACGCGGGTTGCAGCTATGGCGAACTTTTGATCTAAACAAAACCCAAGTCTAAACGGTGCCCTAAGGGCTGTATATATGGAGGAAGAGGGGTGAATTTCGTGGCCCTTGGTGGAGGGGTCCAAACTAACCCTATCTCTTGTTTCCCCACACATACGGACTCTAAAAATAGCCTATACTAATGTATTTCGAAATTACATGGGCCTGGCCCAATAATAAGGTGACGAAAGCACCTAGATTAGCCTATGGACGAATATTATGAAGTGGCATCTTGTATATTTCGTCCAAGGCTTCATGCACTCCTTATGGTGGCTTCAAAGTCCTGAAATCATCACTTGTAACTCCGTTCTTGATCTCCTTGCGCATGCCATCAACTCCATGTGTGTTCTTGCTCCAATGTTCATCCTTCTCCAAGCTAGGCCCTTCATTTGTAAGCAAAACAAATGTATCCAATTTAGGCAGCATCATATTCTCATGAACATTAGAATCATTACCAAGAAACGAAAGTACCGGTAATTTAGTTGGCGTCGCGAGCTCTAGTAACTGGTCCAAGA